>JBBBDQ010000505.1:600000-1140000 GCA_037127315.1 Ascarosepion bandense | reverse complement strand
TTTGTTAAAATTATTTTTTCTTGTTAAAGCATTTGTTGAGCAAATCAAATAAAATTGCTTTAATAAAATCGTTAATTTTCTATCAACATGCCACATAAAAGATAAAATAATTATTGCCCTAATAATTTTGCACAGTACTGTATGTGTTTCACTTAAGTTCTAAGATGAGCTTAAGTCTCAAAAGTCTCTCAAAGTAAGGAGCCTCGTTAAGAATGCAACACTTCATAGTCACTACTGAGAATTTACTTGTAATTGTGGCGGCAATCACTCTGGGTGGGTTGAGACGGGCTTCTTTCCTAGAAGTCTCATGGAAATTTTTGGCTCTACCACTGGTCCCCAATGGCATGTGGGTGAATATTTTCCTACAGTCAGTTCAGTGCCATACGTGATACACGCTTTTAGCGATCATGCATCGAATGGGCCTGACTGGGCATATGATTATTCCGCAGTAAGTTGCTATTAGTTTCTGCAGCAGACTGGTTGCTAGCCAGGGCTATAGAACCCAATCTGTCCTGTTATTTGACTTATAGCTAGAGGGTGAAGAGATGTAGTATATTATTAAGTAGTAATTAGTAGGGGATCATTTTATTACTTCATAACAATATAAAACTCATCCCCCACTTCATGCCTAGTAGAAGTCTTAATCAGGTTTTCAACTATTATATACAGTCAGTCCATTAAGTGTCATACGTGATACACGTTTGGGTGATCAAATCTCGAAAGAGACATGAATAACTGGACAGAAGAATATCCCACAGTAAGTTGTCATTACTTTCTGCAGCAGACTGGTTGCTAGCCAGGGCTATAGAACCCAATCTGTCCTGTTATTTGATTCATAGCTAGAGGGTGAAGAGATGTAGTATATTATTAAGTAGTAATTAGTAGGGGATCAGTTTATTATTTCGTCTACGGCTATATCGTGTTGAATACACCGGTTCCCGTTCATTCACCGAAGTTAAGCAACATCGAGCTTGGTCAGTACTTAAATGGGTGACCATTTGGGAATACCACGTGCTGTAAACGTAACGACCAAGAATGGTCCACCGGTCCTCCAGGTTTGGGGGTTGGGTGTAGGGCTAACAACCCTGCCCCGTAAAAAACAGTTTGTTACAGAAACAGCAACAAAAAATTGCTGCTCTATGCACCATCTGAGTGTGGTGGATGAATGATGATGAGTTCATTACTTCATAACAATATAAAACTAATCCCCCACTTTATGCCTAGTAGAGGTCTTAATTATGTTTTCAACTATTATATATTCAATCATGTCATTTAAGTGCCATACGTGATACACGATTAGGCAATCATGTCTCGAAAAGGACATGCCTGACTGGTCAGAAGATTACCTCGCAGTAGGTTGCCATTGCTTTCTGCAGTAGACTGGTCGCCAGCCAAAACTATAAAACCCAATTTGTCCTGTTATTTAACCCATAACTGAGGAGAAGAGACGGATTAATAACTTTCCCAGGGGTATTTGTGCGTAAATGAATACAAGGAATTCAATTGGAATTCGAACTCAGCATCCCGATCACTCCTTCCGAGCTGATATCCACTGCACCACGACGCACATCCACTGCAGCTCAACGCACATTTCTTACAGTAGGTTGCCAATTTTTATTGCAATAGACTGGTTACCAACCAAGGCTATAGAACTGTCTGTCTTTCTATTTACTTATAGCTGGGGAAGAAGAGATAGATTCATACCTTTCCCAAGGTAAGCGAATGTAATGAAGGCAACTGGAATTCGAATCCGCCGTCTGTTCTTCCAGTGAGATACCCCCGCCACGTTAACGCGAGGCAATTCTCGACGCCTATCTAATAAAATAACATTATTATCGCATTGATTTTATGGCTTCATATCTTTATTTTCATTTTGTTATTGCCATGTCCCTTTATGATAGTGTTTCTCAACCTTTTTAAGCAAAGGCACACCTGGGAGCAATTAAAAATATCATAGCACACTTAGCAATTTTTTTAAAGATTATATATTAAAATGTTATGAGATAAAACTATGAATTTAAAAAAAATTACTGATCAAATATAAATTTACTTTATTTCAATGTTTCTATTCAATTATTTGGGCAACTTATTTCGTATATTTTTAACTAATTCTTTAATGATTGGAAAAATAAACAGAACTTCATTTCTTTTTCATTTCGGCGTATGATTTCTCGCTTCTTATTTTTTATGTTATTCATAGTTCTTCTTCTTTGATGTGCCATGTCCTTTCAGGACGCAGGCGATCATGGCTTTCCACATCTCCCTATCCCTGGTGGCTCTTAGCACGCTTTCTCCTGTTGCACCATGTAACCCTCATTCTGTCATCCACCTGATCAGGTCCTTTAAATATGTTATCCGCTGCTTTCCTCTGTCTCTTTTCCCTCTATCTGGCCCGTTAGCAACAGGTTCTCCAAGCCCTCCTTCCTCCAAGCATGTCCCCGGAACTTTAGTTGTCTCTTCCTGATGCTCAGCATTAATTTCCTTTTCATCTCCATCCTTTCCAAAACCTCGTCATTGCTCACATGCTCAGTCCATGATTTCCGCATCATCCTTTTGTAGAACCACATTTCAGCTGCTTCAAGTTTTTCCTTCATCTTCGAAGATATTGTCCAAAATTCACTGCCATGTTGAAGAACCGACATCACATAGCATTCCACTACTTTCCTTTTTGTTTCTAGTGAAATTGTCCTGTTTCTTAACACACACACACACGCACATATATATATATATATATATATATATATATATACACACACACACATATATATACATATATATACACACACACACACACAACGCACATATATATATATATATATATATATATATATATATATATATATATATGCCGTGAAAATATTTTGCGGCACACTTAAAAGGCTCGGGCGGTTCACTAGTGCGCCGTGGCATGGTGATTAAGAATCACTGCTTCAGGATATGGTTGATCATCGTACTCTACAAATTCTTCTTAGCTTTCTCTAAATGTGTTAGGAGATAGAAATGAGTATATCTTTGCTGTATTCTTTACTATTTTAATTCAGATTAGTTCTTATTTTACACTGGCTGCTTTCAATGCTCGACAGAGTCAAGTCTACTCTGATAATTGCTAAATTACAAATGGCCGTCTCATTTCTTTTCCGTTTGGAAGCATTGATGAACTTTTTCTATGGAAAGCAGTTAACTGAAACAGCTGCTTTAGTTTCCTTTCTTTCACCATACGGTAAGTTTTCGGGTCCAGAGTGTAATCGATTTTTATTTTCCTCAGATTAGATCATTTGCAGTGATGTTCAGTAATAAGAAGCTATTTTCGCCGTGTATGATGAAATTAGTTTAGCCTTGAAAATATTGCGTCATCCGTGATTGCATCAGATATCTGTTCATCTATCTATCTATCTATCTATCTATCTATCTATCTATCTATCTATCTATCTATCTAAGGAAACGCACGTAAATCGTAATGCTTTACTAACACAGTGGAAAGTCTTACGGAGAAATCACGTATGTTGTTAGTATCAGCGAAAAAACAAACTGGCTTTATCAGTCAAAAACGTATGTGAAGGATCATAAGGGGGACATTATTCGTTTTTTGCTATTTCTTTCTGCTGCAGACAAGTTGCCAACCAAGGTTATTGAAAAACATGTTCTGCTATTCAACTAATAGATAGAGGGAAGAGATGGATCATTACTTTCCCTATCTGTTCTTGCGCGTAAGTGAATGCAAAGAATTCATCTGGAATTCGAACTAGGTCCAACCAATTTCTAATTCCAAGCGGATATCCATTGCACCACAACACACATCCATTTACCTTTACCGAGTTGAAATATATAAGAATCAAAATGAACAAAAATTTACATGATGTTTAAATTAATAATTGCAATGGATTTCTCGAGTAAAATAAATTGGAAAAATCTGTTCTGTAAACGAACTGGTAGCTGTGTGATGGATTACAACTGACAGTTATTTCAGGTTTATTACCTAAATCCACAAATGCATTTAAGGAAGCTCTAGCTATGGGCTGAATAGCAAGACAGATTGGGTTCTATAGCCTTGGTTAGTAACCAGTTTACTGCAAGCCACGACGGGAAAATCTTCTGCCCAAGCGTGTATCACGTATGGCAACTTTTAACGGGTTTGTCTCAACCAATTTCAGTTTTTATCTCTATTTGACAACAATTAACATTTCTGAACGTTTACAAAGTAATGTAGATTACTGAAAGTGAACGTAATGAACAAATTAACAAATCGGTTTTAATCCTGTACATTACTTCCGTTAATTTTGTTTTAGCCCGAGACTCATTTGAGTTATAAGGGCACCACATGTACTCCAGCCTGACTGGGCCCAATTCTCCCCACACTGGGTTGAATTCAGAGTTTTCCTACTCATAGACAGATTGCTACCCTAGGCTATAGAACCTAGACTGTCCTGCTATTTCCCCATACCTGGGGACAGAAGAGATGGATTTATTTATTTCCAAAGGGTAATAGCACATAAGTAAATATAATGTTTTCGACTGGGATTTGAACTCGGCTCTCCGATTCCTCAATCCAGGCCACTATTTATTGCAGCATTTCTTCAATAAACATTTTGTAAACACTCTAGAAGCAAATTTTAATTTATTTGTTCATTTTGTCTATTTTAATTCGTTTTGAAGAAAGCTAAAACAATCGCCTGTCAAATGATTCGTACAGTAGACAATGCCTATTGGTTGGATTACAAAAAGAAATTATGATATTTATGATTGGTCGTATCGAGGGGTCGTTAAACACCTAAGTCGTTAATTGAGGAGCGGCTTCATTTCTTAGGCTTTTCTTTGTCTGGTTAAAAAAAAACAACAATATGATTACCTCACTACAGTAATAAAGAATTGCTTGGTGACTTGCCATACTACACAGGGTGAAATCCCTGAAGAAAAAGCTGAAACTATATTTAAATAAAATATCTGCATTTCGTTAATTTTTGATAAAATTATCTTGATAAGTTACAGAAACGTTTTTTAATTTAAATCTTTTCTCAGCAAATTTTAATAAACTGGGAAGTTACACATGGTGGATGGGGTTCTTTAGCTTTGGATGGTAAGGGGCCTAAGAAAAGGCAAACTCTTAATTCCGAACCCAAGAGAAGGCAATGGAAAAGCACCCCACTCTTTTAGAATTTGCCATCAAATAGATGGGAATTTCTAGATGAAAAAGAAAAGGAAGCTATATAATCTGCCCTAAATTGTCACTGTTTTTAACGATATCTAAGCTTTAAATATTATTGCTATTGGCGACAGTAATGACTGTGTATATCTGGAGTGTCTCTAGAAAGAAAACTAAAATAAGTGTCACGTGTGTCTTGTGGTGTTACTTTCTGCCGTTCTCAGGATTTATCCAATACGGCTTCAATCCACTTCTTTTTGGGGTCCTGAGCATGAAGATAAACTGCTTCCGGTAGCAAGGCCTCTGATTGGGAGGTTATGAGCATGGAACCACCTCTTAGTAGCTGTTGTTCCCAGGTTTACCCTGACCCGGAGTGGTAGCACCCGTTAGGTTCCCAGCTATGGGCAAATAGTTAACACCCAAAACTGGGGTCAAAACACTATTAAAGTATTAAAATACAATTTTATAGAAATATATACATAAAATAGACTTTTATAGAAAAATATACATTTCTGAAGAAAAATATTACCAACAATACATATTTGAAGAAAAAATTATCAGCATAACACAATTTTGAAGGAAAAACAATATTTTTAGCAAAGCATTTTTGAATGCAAAACATTTTCAGTTTTATGAAATCATAGATTAAAAAACTTCATCAAAATCTGACTAAATCATCCTTCTCACTATAACCGAACATTAAAAAAATACCTTAAAACCCTATCTCTTTGGCATTAAATAACCCACGGAGGTTTATATGCCGTTGAAATAAATTCAAACTCAAACTCACTTCTTTTGATTGACAGTTCTGTTTTAACGACATATCAATTCTGTCGATTACGTTATGCTAAGAATATTTTTGTTTTACATGGCCTTTTTTTTAAAGCACTTCCCTGTCCAATGTAGGCCTCTAGATTGGAGTGATTTAGTGCTATAAATTGGAGAAGAGATCAACTTCATTTAAACAAGTTAGGATAGTCTCTACTTATATATTTTTGAAAAGACCCTTAAGACTAGTCATGTCATAAAATTGTTAACCTTTAGGGGCAAGATCATCATAATCTGTCAATATATCTCCTTATCATAAGTTCATAATCTTAGCAAAGGATAACAGTCTCCCCAGAAAACTGAGTGTTTTCGTTTGTGTATTTTTAACTTTTCGCGGTTTACTTACTGGTTCCAAGGAATATTTTAAATCAAGATCTTTATATCACATATGTCGTAATTGCTTTAAGGACTAAATTCAATAGAATTAAATCTAATCCATGGTAAAAGACGAAGGATTAGTTCAAAATTAATCCGCTAAGAAGTCTCATATTGTATTAATCCATAATGTGTTAAACAATGTCAATATAATGTAAATCATAGTTTTATTTTATTTTTGTATCTCCCCTATTTAGATCAACCAGATCATGGCACTGATAATATTGACTTAGCTAAATCTAGAAAAAGAACACAATACAGTAGAAATATTATGCCATTACTGCACATAGAGGCATCCATACGAAAAAGTATATCTGATTTTTTCTAACTCATTAATTTTCAAAATTAATATCTTGATAACTTTACGTAAACACTTTTTAATATGACATTTATCAAAACAAGTGAGGATGGTTTAATGAACTGGAACACTAGACAGGTTAGTTTATAGTTTCTTTTCCAAAGTAGTTTAGATTTCTTAAACAAAACTTTGTCAATTTGAGTATTTCACAAATGAATAACATACATGTAGATCTTAATTACGAATGAGTAAACAAACTTAATTTACTTTCTATTTTTCCTGTTTAATTACAACCTTTTTTTTTTATATCTGTCTATTTAACTGAAATTATTTTCTGTCTCGCTGATGAAATTTCAGTTCTGATTTAAATTGTGTACGACTTATGTTTGTCTCTGGCCAAATGTCAAGTCTATTAATCGAGCACATTACTCATTTAATTGAGCGTAGAAACAAATACAGTGAATTATTTAACAAACAACCACTTATACAAGTCGGGTATAAGGCAGTATTTATTTTCAGTTAGTTATCTTCATTATTTACATTATTCAGACTATTGTTCTCATCTTTGTTGCTATTTATACGATGTTTCGGCCGTTGTACGTTCCGGCCTTCTTCAAGTGCTAGGAATTTCGAACCCTTTATTACAATCACTGGGGTATATGAACTCTATTCCTTGCGTAGTAGTGCCTCATATTGCCAGCCTCACAATATTTTTTACACACTGGTTAAACAAAACAAACGTTATATCAGCGTCCCCCGAACTTTGGATCTACAAACACTTATTCCAATGTCTTTCCACTTTTTAAAACGTTCTTCAAAGGCCTAGTTTTCCCTTTCTTCAAAGAAGACCTCCAATCCATATTGGACTGGGGTAAGAAATGGCTAGTAAATTTTAATGCTTCTAAAACGAAGCTACTGTCAATTAACCATCATCAACAATCTCACCTACCTCCCATTAGCATGGACCAGGCTTGCCTCCCAGAGAGTAAAACACTACGCCTCCTTGGTCTCACACTTTCAGCGGACCTCAGATGGAATGACTATATCGAATCCATTGCTAAATCCGCTGCTATGAAAGTCGGTTCTCTGTGTAGGGCCCGAAAGTTTTTTCCGTCTAAATCTATCCTGCACATTTACAAATCTACCATCCGCCTGTGCATTGAATACTGCTGCCATATCTGGTCGGGTGCCCCTGCTGTTCTCCTCGGGCTTCTCGATAAGGTTCAGAGGAGGGTCTGTAATGTGATAGATACCGACTTGGCAGACCGCCTGCAGTCTCTCTCCCACCGGCGAGACGTGGCTTCCCTGTGTCTCTTCTATAAATACTTTCACGGCTTCTGCTCCGATGAACTTAGATCACTGGTGCCCCCTAAATACGAATTTGCACGAGATACTAGATTAGCAACTAGATCCCACCCTTTTACAGTGAAACCGATAAAATGCAGCCGTAACTTCTACTCCAACAGTTTCTTTCCTCGCACTTCCCGACTGTGGAATTCTCTTCCAAACAATTGCTTCCTCAACGGCTACAATCTCCAGGAGTTTAAATGTAAGGTCAATACACACCTCCTAACACACTAACCTGCTCCCATTCTATCAAGCACTCTTCCCATCTGCCCGACCCTCATCCTCGCTATCCTTACTCATCTGTCACCTTTCTCCTGACATTCCCTATGTCTATCCACTCCTTCTCTTTACCTTCCCCTATGTAGCCCCATGCGCAATAGTGGCAGTGGAATGCCTTGCTTGGGGTGAGATGATTAAAAAAAAAATCACTGGGGTACATATACTCAATTCCTTGCATAGTAGTACCTCATATACCCCAGTTATTGTAATAAAGGCTTCATTTTGAAATTCCTAGCACATGAAGAAGGCCGGAGCGTACAACGGCCTAAACGTTGTACAAATGGCAACAAAGATGAGGACAATAGTCCGAATAATGTTAATACTGTAAATACTACATCTTATCAGAAATATAGGCAAATAGAATGATCTATTATTAAACGTCGTACAAATGGCAACAAAGATGAAGACAATAGTCTGAATAATGTAAATACTGTAAATACTACCTCATCTCAGAAATATAGAGAATTATTAGTTATCTTCATGTATAAGATTTTTTTAAAATCTTTTTTGTTTAATCGCATATCAACATTTTTTTAATAAGGAAAGATACTTTTTGGTAAGTCATGAAGTAATAAAAATATGTTATTTTGGTTCCTCAACTGAAGATCATCATTGCAGATGATCCTATGCATATGTACATTATGTATTGTTGGTAATTTCACTATTAATATACTAGCAGTATTATCCCGGCGTTGCCCGGGTGTAATGAAAGCTTTAAAACTAATCCATGGTCCTAGAGCTCAGACACTTTAGAATTTGATACACTCATAAACAAAGACATAAGAAAATATATTCAGAAATTTCATGGTTGCATTTCTTACAATAGTGCTGAAATTCATAATATATATATATAAAAGGCAAGATGTTTGTGTGTGCGTCTGTTTATCTGCCTGTATATCTGTATTTTTTTCAGCGTTTTTATTTTAGTCTTTGCTTCGGGTATGGCTCCAAGTAGGTATAATTGTAGTTCTTAGTCTCAGCCATGATACCATTTACTCAGAGGACTTATTTAGCCTTCAAAATTCAGTTTACAACGAAAAAGACTTATGTGATATCGATACCAGGAAATCAAAATTTCACTTACATCCATTCATTTTTCTTTCAGACTACGGTTTCGCTTTAACTGGAATTAACTATTGCTTTTTAGACTTTCGTGCCAACGTCCAAAGAGTCTGAGCTCCAGGACCTTGGATTAGTTTTACACTTGAGCAACGCCGGGCTATACTGCTAGTTTTTATTATAAAAATGTATTTTTCTACTTTTATTGTATCTTTTGTTTATTTATGCTGCCATATCTGGTCAGGTGCTTCTTCTATCCACCTGTGTGTCCTTGACAAAATCTAACAGAGAATCTGTAATGTGATAGATACCGACTTGGTAACTCGGATACAGTCACTTTCTTACTGGAGCAATGTGGCTTCCCTGTGTCTCTTGTACAAATACATTCACGGCTTCTGTTCCGATGAACTTAGCTCACTGGTGCCCTCTATATATGAATTTACTCGAGCCACAAGATTAGCAACTAGGTCCCACCCTTTTACTGTGAAACCAATAAATTGTAAACGCAAATTCTACTCCAGTAGCATTTTTTTCTTGCACTTCCCGCCAGTGGAATTCCCTTCCGTTTACTTGCCTCGCTAACAGCTACAATCTCTAATAAATTAGATGTCACTAACCTGCATCCTCTCTCATGCTCCTTTCTCCGTCCACTCTACTCTCATCAGTATTCTCATTCTTCTTTTACCCACTCCCTGACACCCCCTATAACCTGTCACTCTTTCTCTTAACTTTCCTCCTATGTAACCCCCTGAGCTACAGTGGCAATAAACTGTCTTGCTTTGGGCGATATGATTATTAAAATAAAAAAATTCAGGGTTCACTAATTTCCCATATTTGGGACTCTAACAATTTATAACACACTGGGTCAGGGTTGATATCCGGGAACAACAGCAATAAGAGATGGTTATAAGCTCCTCAAAATTTTCAATTTTCCGTTCAGAATACATACTGAAGGATGTAGTATAATCAGCTATTAGATTTTGGTTAAAGATCATGTATTTGTCATAAGCTTCTCGTTTTAAAAGAAATTTTAATCCTTATTTTGTCTCGTTTATAAGTCTAACTTTGGTTTATAGCAAGCAAACTGTACATATATTACGTGTCTTGTGTTCAGGTCAACATTTGCTTTTGGGCAAGACGTCATAAATTAACCATATACCCCGTGTTTAAGGTGTCATTTATTTTCAGACATGAAATTTACAATCTCCTTCTAAAAGCTGATCACAGGTTCTTGTAATTAAACAAGAAAATACAGTAACAAATCACATTTGATGGTGTATAAAGCTTTACGAAACTTTCTTAAAACTTTCTTTTTCTATCGTCTAAAGGAATTATACACTAAATGAAATGTCAATAAACAGCAAACACAAGGCTGCTGCTAGTGGTGCGCATATTGATGTATCAGGTCTTTCCGGAAATGATCCAGCCGTTTAATATTAAAGGAAAAGTAGCCTACCTATGGTAATGGTGTCTTGGTCTTTCAAATGTAGGAAGATGATGAAATAGACATTGCACGTAATTCACAGCAGAACGTTAAAAAAGACAAAAAAACAAACAGTTGCACTAACTGGGGTCATTTCGACCGCCGAATAATGAAGCACATAACCTCACAACTGAAACCTGTTTGTACATGTGAGAAATACAGATATTTATATAAATCCTAGTTCCAACGAAGAGTAAGAAAGCTCTGGTATATCATTATCAGAATGTAGGGACCCCATTTTGGATTTATCTGCGTCGGGCATTTTATACACAATGGTCGACAGAAAGTGACGGAATGCAGGAGTTAAATAAAATGTTCAGTATAAAATATTTAAATTTCGTCTAATCATTTAATTAGCACACCTACTACATTACATCAGCCTCCTCCGACCTTTGGATCTACAAACACTTATTCCATTGTCTTTTCCACTTTTTAAAACATTTAAAATATCAAAGTCCTCCATCGGCATCAACATTAGCTGCCTCGTCCCAATACTGGGCTTCAAGGGTTACATATTGTGAAGGGTTTCTGCGTGAGACTGATGTAAGGTAGTAGGAAGAGAAAAGTGTATATTTTGAAGAGCTGCAGTAAATAAATATGTTAACTCTGTACTTGAAGAGACTAAAATTGCAATGTCCACAGAACCTACTCGTTACCACAGAAACACGAAGGGAATGGGGATGATTTATCACCATGAACATAACAGAGGAAGCCAAATTCCGAATGGTTGAGTTAGTAATATTAAGGAAAGCAACCTGCCTAAACATTTACCATTGTAATATTGTGAGACTGGAAATATTTCGTCTATGGGATAAGGGTTGCAGTGTGGCGAACAGTTCATTCGCCATTGGACAGCGCAGGCGATTTTGATTTTTGGACTAGGCAGAAACAGATCAACTGTAATAGCAAGACGCCATTATTTAAGCATTACAGGAGGCGTTAGTAAAGATAATTTCAAATTTTGCAAAAACAACGAAAGTCATCGGGAGAGGAATCCGGATTCTAGTTTAAGATGGCGTCTGACAGGCTCGGGTGATGTGACATTTTTTTTCGGAAACACCACACATATGAAAAAAAAAAACTGGGATTTGATATATTAAAAAATATAAAAATCACGTGAGATGTTCTGACGATTGCAGGGTATTGCATTGGCTTTTACAAGATTTATGTAGAAAATTGAATAACAAGATTCTGCTGAAAGTACGAAAACTCTACGAAAACTGAACACCGGAAATAATTGGTGTTGTTTCCTGAAAAGACAGTTATTCTAAAACAAATATGACTAGCACAACAAACGACCTCTGGGTGTCGGTCGCAGGGAGGGGTGATACAACGCCCATCTGACTGATTCAAATGATTATGACACAAACTTGAATCATACTACGACGTGTGATAGCGGCAGGAAATCAGACAGCCTGCGAGGTTTCTTCATCTTCATATGCCGTGTCCCTTCAGAACGTAGGTGATGATAAATTTCCACTTAACACTGTCTTTTGTTGCTTTCAATATTTTCCTGTTGGTATCTCTCCCAAAATCCGCTTCACCATCCATTTGCTCAGGCCTATGAAGTATGTCTTGCGCTGCTTTCCCCAGTCTCTCTTTCCCGATATCCGTCTTGTGAGCATTAAATTCTCCAGGCCCTCCTTCCTTATTATGTGTCTCAAGTACTTCCTCTGTCTCTTTCTCATGTTAGGTATGAGTTTTCTTTTCATTTGCATCCTATCCAACTCCTCATCGTCGCTTACGTGCTCAGTCCATGGTATCCTCAGCATCCTTCTGTAAAATTACATCCCTGATGCCTCAAGTCTCTCCTTCATCCCTGATCGTCTAACATTCACTTCTATATAGAAGGATAGATATCACATTGCAGTTTATCATTTTGTTCTTTGCTTCCAATGAGTTTTCCTGTCTCTGTACTTTGGTTGGCTTTGAAAATGCGTCCGCGCGGTTTATCTGTCCAGTCTGTTGGAAGCAACTCAATTCCCCGATTCGAGAATGTAATTCGAATGATGGTATTCTAAATCCGGATTACATCCAAAATGTTCAAGATTACATGGGTGAGCGTTAACACTCTGGAAAAATTCCAAGCAAATAAAGATTCTACTCGGTCGAATCTCGATCATCAAATTTCGTTAATACTTCAGTCAGTTAAGTGCCATACGTGATACACGCTTAGGCGATCATGTCTCGAAAGAGACATGACTGACTAGGCAGAAGATTATCCCGCAGTAGTTTGCCATTGCTTTCTGCGATAGACGGGTTGCCGACCAAGGCTATACAACCCAATCTGTCCTGCTATTTAACCCATAACTGGAAGGAAGAGACGGATTAATACCTTTCCCAAGGGTATTTGCGCGTAAGTGAACACAATGGATTCAACTGGAATTCGAACTCGGCTCCCCGGTTTCTCGTTCCGAGCCGATATCCACTGGACCACAACGCGCGCAAAAACCATATAAGGGATCCCATTGGCCAGTAGATCAAATATTTTTGAAGAGTTGTGCACGAAGCATGTTTTGAGTGGTTTGGCATGACAACACCATCATGGATCTTTTTCCTCTATGTGCTTTGTCTTTTCAGGATGTAGGCGATCATGGGCTTCAGCATCTCTTTATTCCTGGTGGCTCTTAGCATACTTTCTCTTGTAACACCACGCAACACCCGTTCTGTCATCCACCTGCTCAGGCCCTTTAAATATGTTATCCGCAGCTTTCTCCTGTCTCTTTTTCCCTCTATCTGGCCTGTTAGTATCAGATTCTCCAAGCCCGCTTTCCTCATTGCATTTCCCAGGAACTTTAGTTGTTTCTTCCTGATGCTCAATAATTATTTCTTTTTTGTTTCCTTCCTTTCCAAAACGTCATCATTGCTCACATGCTCGATCCACGATATCTGCAGCACTCTTCTGCAGAACCGCATTTTATCTGCTTCATATCCTTCCTTCATGTCTTTGAGGATATTGTCCAGTATTCACTGCTATATTTAAGAACCGACATCACATAGCAATCTAGTACTCTCCTCTTTGTTTCTAGTGAACGTTTTCTGTCTCTTAATACTTTACACAGTTTCTGGAACGCGTCCTTCGCCATGCCAATTCGCCTTCGGATCTCTGTGTCACACATTCCGTCTTCTCTTAGAACACTTCCTAGGTATTTAAATTTTTGTACCTGCTTGATCTTAGTATCCCCCAAATGTATTTGGCATTTTAGGCTGCTCTTTTTGCTGATGACCATGCATTCAGTTTTCTTGGAGTTTATTTGTAGTCCTGTTTTTTGTCACTCTATTCTGTAGAAGATCTTGTAGTTTTGTTTCCGTCTTCGCAATCAGCATTGTATCATCTGCCTATATTGTGCCAATGGTGGCCTCCGATGACAGGAAAACAATGAACGGTACGAATCGCGTTGAGTATTGGCCAATAATAAAAAGCAAACGGTTTTAACACAACGTTTAAAATTTGACTTCAGTCAGTTAAGTGCCATACGTGATACACGCTTGGGCGATAATGTTTCGAAAGAGACATGACTCACTGGGCAGAAGATTATCCCGTAGTAGGTTGCCATTACTTTCTGCGGTAGACTGGTTGCCGACCAAGGCTATAGACCCCAATCTGTCCTGTTATTTGAACCATAACTGGAAGGAAGAGACGGATGAATACCTTCCCTATGTGTATTTGCGCGTAAGTGAATGCAATGAATTCAACTGGAATTCCAACTCGGCCCCCCGATTTCTCGTTCCGAGCCGATATCCACTGCACCACAATTGTTAAAATCACAAGACTCGACACATCAACAAATACAATACCATGTCCGGTGGCAAAAGCTGATGCTGGAATCAGGGGTGGTAGTACTGCCTTATCCACCGAAACTGTGTTACCGTACATGTTTGGCAGTTCACACACACACACACACACACACACACACACACACACACACACACACACACACAGAAAAAATATGTGGCGTGATAGGATAAAACCCAGTCTGATTTACTTAAAAAAGAAATAATCGAAAATGAAAGTCGGAATCCAGACCAGGTCGACTTTCTTCTTTTCTTCTACTATGTGCACTATCCTTTCAGGACGTAAGCGATCATGGCTTTCCACGTTTCTCTATCACTGGTGGCTCTTAATACGTTTTCTCCTGTTACACCACGCAATCCCCGTTCCGTCATCCACCTAATCAGTCCCTTCAAATATGTTATCCGCTGCCTTTCTCTGTCTCTTTATTCTTCTGTCTGGCCTGTCAGTATCAGGTTATCCAAGCCTCTTCCTGATACTCACTATTAGTTTTCTAGTAGTTCTAATAATAATATGTCCTTCCCTATAAATCTCGACCAATCACAACCTTTCTTACCCCAAATGAAACAACGCTATTTTGAATGACAGGGAATTTCTTCGTTATCTTAGGATTTGGCGTAAGTATTAGTCTTGCATTTATATTGCTAACCCTGATAGTATTCTTATCATAAAGACTACTTTTCTTTATTCCAATATCTTTAATGAAACCACTTTGTTCTTGCTTTATACCAGGTCTAATTTTCTAATCACTCTGATTTTATGAATTAAGATGGTTCTCTGTTTAAACTTGCATTTATTTTTGTTAAATTCTTGTGCAGCATAATATCCCCCGATCTACTAGACTTTTCAGATAACAGTTTTCGGGTTATGTCAACATTGTCGTATAAATCTTTTGAGTGACAATCAGTCTAAAACATGCCAGTCGGTCAAGTTCAATACGTGATACAAAGTTGGGTGATCATATCAAGAAAGCCAAATGACTGACTGGGAAAAAGATAGTAGGTTGTCATTACTTTCTGCGGTTGTCTAGATTCAAACCAAAGCTATAGAACTCAATTACTTCTACTATTTAACCCATTGCTGGTGAGAGAAGAGACGGATTAACAATTTTACCAAGAGTACTTGCGCGTAAGTGAATGCAACGAATTCCAAAAGAATTCGAACTCGGCTCGGCTAAAGCATATAAAACTCTTAATTCTAAACTATGAGTAAGGCAACTGGAAACTACTCCTGCATCTTTCATAAGATGCATGACAATCTAATCTAAACTTATTTTATAAATGGAACTTTGTTTGTGTGTGTCTGTGTGTCTGTGTGTATGTGTGTGTGTATGTGTGTGTCTGTGTGTGTCCGTTACCTATAGACTCCGAAACGGCTGAACAGATTTTCTTGAAAATTTACACAGTTGTACTATAAGCGTCTGCGAGTGTTCTTAGCTAGGTGTCATGTTGAGGTATCCCTGATAAATATCGATAATCGAAAAAATCAGGTTTTAGAAAGAGTGGTCCGATTTTAAACAAATTTTATACACTCATAGACAAAAACATAAGAAACGATATTCAGAAGTTTCAAGGTTGCAGTTCTTACAATAGTGCAGAAAAGCGATAGATAGATCTATCTATCGTCCGGTTCACACTCCACCCACGTCTATTGAACAGGTTAAGAGGCTTATCCCTTGTTCCCTGTTTAGGATGTGGTTACCGGCTTTCTCTTTTCCAATCTTTTCACTATTACGTAGCCCCCTACATCAGTGGCGTTATCGCCTTGCTCAGGGTGATACGATTAAAAAAATATATATATATAGATAAAATGCAAGATGTTTGTGTGTGTGTCTGTTTTTCTGTCTGTATGGCTTTTATACAAATCCACAATTTTTATCCGATTCTCACCAAACGTTAAAATTTGACTTACATCTATTCATTTTTCTTTCAGTCTACGGTTTCACTTTAACTGGAAACAACTATTGCTTTTTAGTCTTTCGTGCCAACGTCCAAAGAGTCTGAGCTTCAGGACCATGGATTTGTTTTAAAGCTTTTATTACACCCGAGCAACGCCGGGATAATACTGCTAGTTAACAGATAACTAAGAAAGGGTCGCATAAGTTCTGAAATCATGTGGCTTTTAAGGAGATTCTGGCTTGTAAAAAAAGTATGTCTTAAGTGCTATGTGTTGTGGGGTTGTCCCTTTTCATAAAGTAAAGATACTACTGGTATAGAAGCGTGGCACGAGAATACCACGTTTTCACAGAGAGTTAACCGGAGAATACGAGAGTCTAGAGAGAGATGAACAGTCAGTACAGTTTATAGTAGCTCTGTGTTCCAATCATCGAGAAGAGTATTACGCAATACCCGTTAGCTTCTGACAGTGACATACTTAATAAATTACGGCTTCACTTCCAGAAACTTGTACATATACTTTTACTAACCCGCATGCCTGGACTACTTATCTTCATTCAAGTCTTTATCCTTACGTTAATACATTTATTTTCTATCTCAATTGCTGGTCGTTGTTCATTTATTTCTGCGGCTTCCATGCTTGGGAACCACAAACTATGATCATTGATTGCTTTTCCATGCAGCGTTATAGAAATTAAGAGAAAAAATCCTTGCCTTATATATCGTGTGACATGGAAAGAAGCTTTTCGTCTGTCGTGTTATTTCACTTCATAACTAAACCTGAATTTCAAATGTGTCCCTTCCCTGGGAGTTACAAGGAAGGAGGAAGGACTTTGACACCATTGAAATGCTGAAACTTTATTATCTTTCACACTAGATTCATTTTTATCTCTGTTTTCCGACAAAGGAGGCAGCGGATCATTCTGATGTTAGGCTCTTCGTCATTTCTATCAGAATAATTTTCGCAGGCGAGAAGGAAATTGTCACTTCTCATGGAACGTACAACTAACACAAATTGTTTTCGCAGACGTAGATATAATTGAATAATACGCAGGATGGAAAGACAGTGAAATTAATTATGTAAAAACGGAAGTTAGACAATTCGTTTAACGCTGAAAGAATCAAAAGCAGTAGGAAAATGTGGATATATTTTCATTACATCTTGGAAGTGTTTGATGTATTTTTTCAAAAATATTCAGATTTTTGTTTACCAAGATCTGACACAAGGTCAGGTGAAGCAAAACTGTTTTTAGAAAATGCCGTTACATTAAATAGCTAAGTGGAATTGCGAAGTCTCTTACCTAATGATGCTTGAAAATGATAATCAGCGGTTGCAAACATTTTCAATGTTACAAATGATAATGATAATATTAGTCTTTTCCTTATAAGGAAACACCATTCATTGATCTACCAGCCAGTGCTAATAATTATTTTTTTTTACAATAGTAAATCTGTAGTGGACTGTGGTAAAACATGGCTCGCAAATTTTAATGCTATCCTTTATCCATAGAGAACTGCTTCTACTCTACATCAAAATGGATCAGGCTACTTTCCCTGAAAGCAAAACACTGCACTTCCTCTGTAACCCTATTTTCACGTGAAAAAATATATATATATAAATATACTTTGTGGTTTAATATAACGGAGTTATATTAAATGGTATTGTTAGTTGTGTATTGTGTATTGTATTAAATGGTATTGTTAGTTGTGTTCAATTGTAATCTGCGATGTGAGCCTACATAAAAAAAATAATACTATTATGTACTTGTAAAATCCGGGGAATAGAGAAATTGGGTGATAATTTGGAAAAAGAGAAAAATATAGTTTTTCTTCTTTTTTCGTATTCGAAACGAATTGTTTTGGGCCAGTGAAATTTGAAAATGGCCGTAGACATAACAGGCTGTCAGGACCTTGATGATGTTAAGATGTGGCCAGATTTACTTCCTGAACCTGCTGGGAAACGGATTTGAAATTTTGAAAGCCTAAATATGATGTAATTAAGAAGAAGACGAACAGAAAATTACGTCATATGAGGTGTTGATATTTGATAAAAGCTCTAATTATTTTATTCGTCGAGCCCTAACTCCCCGTAAATCGTGTGAATGGAAATAATCTCATTGGTCAAAGCTTTGAATCGCGTAGATCCCCGAGAGAATTGGGGACAGCTATAAAAATTTGAACTCAGTGCGAAAAATCAGTTGGTTGAGTAGTTTTTGAAATTGCAGTCGTGATGTAACAACTGAGGGGAAGTGTTCCCAACTGGGAGCCACGACTCAGAGACTGATCGCTTATCATAGAGCTGATGGCTGAAGAAATAAAGAAACTTAGAAAAGCCTGCCGCCGATTACCTTAAAGAGTTAATATCTAATACTGCGCTTCCGATAGAGACCTAGCTAAGGATGTAAAGAAACAGAATGAACCGAGAAAGAGTTAAACTAGATTTTGAGTTAGTTGGTGAGAGAGATTTTCGAGCGGCAAAGAAAAGCAACCCCCACCGTTGTCGCCGGCTCGTTCATTCTAGCTCAGTAAATTCCGTTAAGCTTCGACAAGAACCCGAAAGAACTTTGTTGTTTTAAAATTTATCTGGAGAACTGAGAGCTCTGATTATTTTGAACATTTGAAAAGCTCTAATTATTTTTAATGAAACTTCGAAAGGATTTACTTTTTATCTGAAAACTGAAAGCTCTGGAATTTTTAAACGAACCGTCTCTCCGTTATAAACTTGAATTTCGTAAATTTGAATTTTATTTTCTGCTTTTACAATTAATTATTTTTTATTTATATAAAGACTTTCTTTTGTAACTCATCTAGGCATCTTCGAATTTATTCATCTATTTTTTGGGGGGGTGAGGGAGGGGGCTGCCGTAATTATTTTATTTTAACACAAGTCTACACAATTGTCCAGTCTGGTTTGATATAGTAGAAATACGGTCACCGGGTTTTCTCAACGTGACTTGCTGAGATCAAAAGAACTCAGCGTGGGCAGTGAGTTCGTTGTTGTAATGACAACTAGCGGCCCGAAAGCGTTGTTATAATTGGTGCCGTTTCAACATCATCCTCGCGCAGACTCCGGACCAGGGACAGCGAACCAACCAACCAGCCGGCAGACGTGTTACACTCGGCCTAAATGTATCAACCGACATCAAATGGAATGACTATATTGAATCCATAGCTAAATCTGCTGCTCGAATTGTTGTTTCCCTTTGTACAGCCAGGAGGCTTTTCCTGTCTAAATTCCATTTGCACGTATATAAATTTACCATCTACCAATGCATTGAATACTGCTGTCACATCTGGTCGGGTACCCGTGCTATTTGTCTCGGGTTCGTTGACTAAATCTAACAAAGGATGTGTAATGTAATTGATCCCGACCTGGTAGCTCAACTCCAGTCACTTTCTCACCGACGTAATGTGTCTTCCCTCTGTCTCTTCTACAAATATTTTCATGGCTTCTGCTACGATGAACTTACCTCCAGGATGCTCCCTCTGCATGAATTGTGTCAAGCTACTAGACTAGCGGCTAGGTGACACCCTTTTACAGTGAAATCAATCAACTGTAACTGCAACTTCTACTCTCCCAACATCTTTTCTTGCACTTTCCGCCTGTGGAATGTCCTTCCGTATTCTTGCTTCATTGACAGCTACAATGTTCAAGAATTAAAATGCAACGTCAATTGTCATCTCTTATCTTCTTGACTCACATCCTTTCCCTAACAACTTTTGTATCGTGTCCTTCTTCCTTTTTACTCCACTCTCATGCAGCTCTCTTCACACCTGTATTCTTATTCTTTTCTTACTCATTACTCTGATTTCTCATAATTTCCTCCTATGTAACCCTCTTCGCACCAGTGGCAGTTCTGCTTTGCTTAAGCTGAAATGATTAAAAAAATACTATACAATATAAATCATCTTTCATGCTGATATTAATATTAACCATTTCCCGATAAAGAAATATCATTATCTTCACCAATTTTCTTATTCTGTCATTCATTTACGCAAATTTATTATATAGGCAACTCGCTGTTTTTCTGTGTCCCTTAATTATATTTAGTGAGTATCAAATTCTTCAAGAATTCTTTCTCTCCTCATTATGTAAACTAGAATGTTCAAATGTCTCGTTCTGATTTTAAGTATAAGCTTAATTTTTGTTTCGCTTTTCCTTAAAACTGCGTCGTTACTCACAATTGCGGTTCACTATCCTTCTCTATAACAATATTTCTGTTACCATAAAGACTCCTCTACGTCGGCGATGAAATTGACCAGCATTTACTGTATATGGGAGACCGATATTACATAACAGTTTATCATTTACTGCTAACATTTCCTTCTTTGGAGCACAGGATATCAAATCAGAACGACAAACCAGTGTGCCGAGTTCGAATTCCAGTTGAATTCCTTGCATTCACTTACACACAAATACCCTCAGGAAAGGCAATAAGCCGTCTCTTCCTTCCAGTTATGGGTTAAATAACAAGACAGATTGGGTTCTTTAGCCTTGGTCGGTAAACAGTCTACCGCGGAATGCAATGGCAACCTACTGCAGTATAATCTTCTGCCCAGTCAGACATGATCGCCGAAAGCGTGTATCACGTATATTTTTTATTTACATTTCTGTTTTTGTAAATGTTTTTTATATTTATATTATTTTCGGCTTAACATCGACAAACGTAAACTATTAACTTAATAATTTCATTATTTTTAAGTGTCCTTTAAATCTGTACAATGGAAGAAACATTTCGAAGTAGCCAGAAATTTTATAAAAACAAAAGAAAGAAAGAAAAGTTACTGTCTTCGAATCTTTCCAGATGAACAAACTTTGGTTGTTGGGTCGGAATAAACAATCGTAGCATTTTTTTAAAAAATCTTCATAATATACATAGATTTATTCAACCAGATATGTAGTAAATTTCCTCGAGCAACAATATTAGCAATTAGGTCCCACCCTTTTACTGTGAAACCAATAAACCGATAAATTGTAAACGCAAATTCTACTTAATCAGCTTATTTTCTCGCACTTCCTGCCTGTGGAATACCCTTCCGTTTACTTGCTTTCCCGACAGCTACAATCTTCAAGAATTTAAATGTAAAGTCAATAGTCATCTCCTGTCTCACTAACTTACATCCTCTCTCTCATGATTTTTTCTCCAGTATTCTCTTCCTTCTCATACCATCTTCCTGACACCTCCTGTAACCTGTCATTCTTTCTCATGACATTCCTATGTAACCCCCTGCACAACATTGGCAGTAAAATGCCCTGCTTGGCGCCACACGATTATAAAAAAAATTATTCTACGGCCCTTCCTCTTCTTTGAGGCGGCTTCATAATATAATCCTCCAGGAATTGGTATACGTGTGAATATTTAAACCATTTAAGTAGTTTTTACAGACTTTCAGAGAACTGAATTTTTTTCTGTTAAGATAATCGTGTAGAAATCAAAATGGGTAATACTCTGAAAGCGAATAAGTAGGTGAGTATAACAGGTGTATGACAGATACTCCGGCAAACTGTACTCCGTTTTGGACTTTACGACAAAATACTAATAATACATCGTCATATGACTGGCTAATTTCAGGCGTTTTCCATAGATTACTACCATTCATAAGCACAATTTGGGAAAAGTAAGTTGGTAAGATGTGCGTTGTGGTGCATTGGATATCGGCTGGGAACGAGAAATCGGGGAGCCGAGTTCGAATTCCAGCTGAATTCAGTGCATTCACTTACGCACAAATACCCTTGGGAAAGGTATTAATCCGTCTCTTCCTTCCAGTTATCGGTTAAATAGCAGGACAGATTGGGTTTTATAGTCTTGATCGACAACCAGTCTACCTACTGTTGGATAATCTTCTGCCCAGTCAGTCATGTCTCTTTCGAGACATGATCGCCCAAGCGTCTATCACGTATGCCACTTAACTGACTGAAGTTGGTGGTGAAGTGGATATCGGCTCGGATCGAGAAATCAGAGAATCGAGTTCAAATTCCAGTTGAATTCGTTGCATTCACTTAAGCATAGATAACCTAGGGAAAGGTATTAATCCGTCACTTCACTTCAGTTATGGGTTAAATAACAGGGCAGATTGGGTTCTTTAGCCTTGGTCGGTTACCAGTCTACCTCAGAATGTAATGGCAACCTACTGCGGGAAAATGTCCTGCCCAGTCAGTCATGTTTCCAGAGGGACATGATCGCCCAAGCGTGTATCACGTATGGCACTTAACTGATTGAAATACACTGAAGTAATAGAGTAGCGGCTCGGATTGAATCTGATGGTAGAGTTTGAATTTCAGTCGCGTTCATTGCATTCACTTCTGTGAAAGGTATGAATCTACCACTTCTCTTCCAACTAGCTACTTGTAAAATAGCAGAATAAGCCGAGTCCGATAGCGTCAGTTGACAACCAAAGAAACCCTGAATTCAAACTGGATCGGAATATCCGAAAACTGCATACGTGCTGCTGGGGAACGCTATTTATTCCAAATTTCCCCCAAAACTCCTACTCTGGATTTTTAAGTCTGAATGAATAATGCCTCTGCTATGTTTGATCAGCTTTCGTGACATGTTCCTTTGATATATCCGGCCCAATCGACCGCATCAGGTCCAGGTAATTGAAAAACTATTCAACGAATGATTGTGCGAAATGCACTCGTGCTACACAATGATCTCACCAGACGCACAGCATTAGTTGCTTTTAATGCAAAGCAGAGTTGTAGAAGTTCAGGGTAGCTCAGTTCATTTTTCATTTTGTTTTCCCTTAACACTGTTGTAAACGATCCACTTTTCATCGCATATATTTTTTTTAAATATTAGCCGATTTTATTACGTTTGAGCATGGAATCGCTAATGGAATATCGGTTAATTATATTATTCAGTTAAATCAAGAGGCGTTTAAAAATCTTTACTCATTCACATAACTAAGTCTTTTCAAAAACGTTAAAACGCTGATATATTATATCTGCAGTATCTATGCAATCCTCCGTGTTGTATGATCTGATTTTTTTCATCAACATTTATAATCGTTCATTAACAACGAATTCAATCCTGCCAGAACGTTTTCTACCTAGATCAAAATTTCCAACTTTGGATCTAGCATACCACTATTAGGAACATTACTCTTAGCTATGGAACCTTTGCCCTCAACGGCACACACATTTTTTTATTTGTACAGTGTTCTGTCGTTCCCTAATAAAAGAGTATTAAAGGAAAATTTTCCTTTATTTTTACTTTTAATGTGAAAACATTTAAAATTGTCAATTCGCACACGGATTGTATACGTTTTCAATTATAAGTTTTCTCAAAATCCAGTAAATTACGTCGAAACATGGTCATCTGCCAGAAAACATAGATGATAATTCAATCAGGAATATGTTGATTTTCGAGATTAGAAAATTTGGATTTTTTTTAATTCTTCAAAAAAAAATTCTCATCTACAACATAATGGTTAGTAATTCCCGCAAGAGTGATGAAATATGGACAATTTAATTCCGTATGACGTAAGCAAAATTGTTTTTTGCAAAATTTTATGACATTTTCATTTATTATTATTGAATTTTTTCTAAAAATGATTATGCATTGAAAGCACACTCATCAACTAACTTCTGCGCTATGCGCTAAATTTCCCTTTAAGATTATTAATTTTTAAAGCTAAATCATTTTACAACAAATCTTTATAGCTATGACTTAGAAAAAATATTTGGCCCAAAAATTAGAA
Organism: Ascarosepion bandense; assembly: GCA_037127315.1. NCBI lineage: Eukaryota > Metazoa > Mollusca > Cephalopoda > Sepiida > Sepiidae > Ascarosepion > Ascarosepion bandense. The sequence goes on along the minus strand of JBBBDQ010000505.1, from coordinate 1,115,799 downwards.
CAAAAAAATATTCTTTTTCAAATCAGAATGTTAATTTTTGCGATTATTCGTTCAACTAAATTTCTTTTACTAATATGTTACGTCATGTTGATAAGGTAATATATTTTCACATTTATCACGTTAACGATATATATATATATGCAAAAACACACACGCACACACACACATATATATATGTATATTCAAACACACACACACACATATATATATGCAAACACACACACACACATATATATGTATGCAAACACACACACATATATATATGCAAACACACACACACATATATATATATATATAAATATGCAAACACACACACACACACACACACATATATATATATATATATATATATAAAAACACAACAAGTTTCTCACTGTAACTTAGCAGATTCATGCAGACTTCAAAGTTTCGTACGGACTCTTTTATGGTGAAAATCACTTTGTGATTACCAACTTTGTGATCTCCTTCCCGATATTGAGCACTTTACTATTAGATCTACTTGCCAAATTAGATTATATATGATAAAAATCTATATGATAAAGCATAGCATATTTATGGTTTAAATAGCAGAATAGATTGCTTTCTATAGCCTTGATTGGCAACCAGTCTCCGGCAGAAAATAACGGCAACCTACAGAGAGAAAATCAACCCAGTCACAGCAAATTTTCTCATCCAAGCGTGTATCCCCTAAGGAGCTTAATTGACTGATATTTATGGGTAATAGTGTTCTATATCGGAGATAAAGCGTATGTAAATGTTAAATTGGACACTGACACTTAGCAGCGACTACTGATTTTATTCTTTAACGCACTTTCTATCATTAAGGTATTCGGTAGCCTCTGGAATAATTTGAAAACTAAATTATTACCAGCCACTTTTGCTGAGAAGAACTTTGTTACTTGTTTTAGAGAAGAGCTTTTTATCTGGCGTGATGAATATTTGGAACAAGAATAGTATACTCAAAGCCTGTCATGAGGACTTGAGCCTGTGCATCCATTGACCGATTTCGAACAGTTTCCCTTACCGAATGTCACTCACAAGGTTTGACATAACCTAAGATTTGGTTTTCACTCATTTTCTAACGGCATCGTACGCTGGGATTATTTCCTCAGGCTGATCTTTTTCTTCAGAAGGTTGCCGATCATGGCTCTCCACAACACCCTATCCTCTGTAGTTCTTAGTGACGTTTTTCTATTTAACATATTCTGCCATCCATTCAATCTATCTCGCCAGCCATTTGTCCATTTGCCTTCAGTACGCCCTGTGAATGTCAAATTCTTCAAGCCCTCTTTTCTCATGAGGTATCAAAAAAGTTTCAGTAAGAGTAATATAGATATACATTTTTCCATTTTTCTTCTGTTGCTTACGTGCTCTGCCCTTGGTATTTTCAACACACTTCTGTAAAACAATATTTCTGTTCGAGTTAACTCTGCATTTGTGATAATTTTTTCCAAAATTCACTGCCAGTCGATATCATAATAGCCGCCTTGGTATGTCGGCCATGTTAAGATTCGAACCCAGATTTCATGGTCTGGATGATAATGTTCCAACCACTCGGCCACGCACTCATGATACAATCTAATGCATATACTTAAAAAAAAATTATCTGATAGACATTGCTTTAAAAGTAGTAACTCTGTCTTTTATGCATTTGGTAGCATAAAAAGGATCTACCAGATTGTTATACAATTGATATATCCCGGGAAGAAATATCAGGGAAAAGAATAGTGTAAGAATAATACTTAACACTGAAGATAGATTAGAAGAGATTAGATTATACAACTGTACAATAAACTAATAGACGTACAAGAACAATCAACGTATAGTAACGGGAATAACGATCAAGTAGAAAATGTCTCCTCCTATGACGTATGCGTCCGTCTCGTGACGTATGCGTCCGTCTAGTGACGTATGCTTCCGTCTAGTGACGTCTGAATATTTATTCGCCTTCCCACTCAATGCAAAATGTGGCACAAGGCCTTTTTAAAGTGGGATCCTCCGGGCCATATAGCTCGGCCAAACATTTCTGTTTAATTTACCCCAGTCGTGACTCCACCCTTCGGCGTAATCACGACTAGGTCAATGCTCTCCACCCGAAGGGCTCAACAGTGCATAAAGCCATCAACGACGAGCATTGCCCGTCTAGTGACGTATGCATTATTTAGCTGTCCCTCTCAGTAAGGGCAACATATGACACATGGTCAGTTTATAACTGGGCTTTCCGGGCTATATGGCCTGGCCAAAAAATGTCTGTCTAATATTCCCCAGTCGTGCTTCTACCCTTCGGCGGAACCACAACTGGGTTATTGCTCTCTGCTCGGAAGCAGAGAGTGCCCTCCACCCGAAGGCATAGAGCTGACAGTGTTATAGATTCGTCAGTCTAGTGACGTATGATGTATTTTGTATTTACTAACCTTCCCACGCAAGGGTAGATGTGACACAAGGTCTTTTTACTGTGGGTCTTCGCGGCCATATAGCCAGGCTAAAATATGTCTGTCTATTTTTGCCCAGACGTGATTCAACCCTTCGGCGGAACCACGACTGGGTTAGTGCTCTCTGCTCGGAAGCAGAGAGCGCCCTCTACCCGAAGGCAGAGAATGACAGCGTCCTAGCAGAGTACAACATTATTTATTTAGCTGTCCCTCCCAGTAAGGGCAACATGTGAGACATGGTCAGTTATGACTGGGATTTCCGGGCTATATGGCCCGGCCAAAAAATGTCCGTCTATTTTTGCCCAGTCGTGATTCTACCCTTCGGCGGAACCACGACTGGGTTATTGCTCTCTGCCTGGAAGCAGAGAACGCCCTCTACCCGAAGGCAGAGAATGACAGTGTCCTAGCAGAGTACAACATTATTTATTTAGCTGTCCCTCCCAGTAAGGGCAACATGTGAGACATGGTCAGTTATGACTGGGATTTCCGGGCTATATGGCCCGGCCAAAAAATGTCCGTCTATTTTTGCCCAGTCGTGATTCTACCCTTCGGCAGAACCACGACTGGGTTATTGCTCTCTGCCTGGAAGCAGAGAACGCCCTCTACCCGAAGGCAGAGAATGACAGTGTCCTAGCAGAGTACAACTACTCAACTGAACTCACGCTCTCTGTATATATTATTTGATGAGTCCATTTATTGTGCAATAAAGGGGTGATCCCCAGCAAAAACAAAAGCACATTATATATTACGCATTACTTAACATCAGAATTTATGTAAACAGAATGTCTATATCTATTAACATGCCTTACATTCAATTCTCGATCAATGAACCGGGCGAGTGATAATATGTAGCCTTGCGCCAAATACAACCGAAGTCCCTAAAATTTAAAATATCAGAAGGTTGAAAGTTGGATGTTGAAATGTGGAAGAGTAAAATATTTTCTTTTGTATGTTAAAATAAAATTTTATTAACTAAACGTAATAACAAATTAGTAAGAAGAAAATATTCAATGATGAAAAATGTACAGAGTTAAATGTCCCAGAAAAATAGTAGTAAGTTGCAGAATGTGTGTATGTAAGATGATTAATCAGGCTACTAATAAAGTCTGTGTTCTGTTTCTTTTTATGGCCGACGAGAAAGTGAAAGAAAGGTGATGCAATAAAGAAAAATTGTACTTATCGGACTTTAGCTTTTAGGAATCAGTGGAAGTGTTGTTGTTGTAGTTTGTTTTAACAGCATTTGAGTGAAGACGAAGAAAGGAAAATTGGAAGGAGAGGAAGAAAGAATATATGTGGACGAGACATGACGGGGTCGGCGTCTTGAAATTTTCTTTGTTACATTTTAGTGTGTCATCTCTGTGTTGCTCTCATCTGACCGACATACTTGCCGGTCAAGGGACGTGAATAATTTAGTCAAATGGTCGACTCGAAAACGCATACGCATTTTCTAAGTGTTAAGAAAAATTGACCGGGGTCATAGATGATTTTTATACTTCCTATCTATTTCAGAATCCAGAATCTTAATTTTGACATCGACTTGTAAAATTTGCCTGGTCTGGATTTTTCCAAAATGTTTTTAGTCGTTCTGATCCATTTTTGCAGGTGTTCAATTTTAACGTTTGTTTTTTAGTTAATTGTTGGATGATATAGGATTTGTATCCTAAAAATAATAGTAAATACCTTAATGCAACGCTAGACATGGCTCTCAAGGCTTTTGATATTGATTGAAATCATTAATATCTAGATGTTTTGATATGGTGAATGATGATGCGCTGTGGAAGTACTGATTGCGGCTCGGATTGAAGAATCAGTGTGCTGTGTTTGAATTTAAGTGCTAATATTATTAGAAAAGGTTTGAATTCAACTCTTCTCCCCCTTGTTATGATTAAATAGTAGGACAGAGCAGCCTCTATAGTCGTAGCTTGAAACCGATCTAGGAGACGAACAACTCTGAATTCAAAACGGTATGTAACTTTGGCTAAGCTTATAATGTGCAACTAAAGGAAATGACTGTTCGCAATGACTCGATGATCCCGACTACGGGCCACAGTATATACTCTTTTCATTGTAGCAAGTTCACTTGCTAGTTTCTTGAATTTAACCATTTTGTTGGATTCCAGGTGAGGAACCACGCAAAGTAATGAACAACAAAAACAGATATGGAGATAGAAATGTAGATTATATTGAACGTAATATACAAACTTGAACGCAGGTTAGTAAATCCAGGAATACTATTAGTAAGAAATAAATATATACAAGTCTTGAAGTGAAGTCGTTGGAAATAGTATATCCGTGTATCTTATTCTAGCTGAGTGGAGCTCAGAGCTATTCTGATTTCTGACGCAGTCACCTCTGGGTAAGTTCGGCATCTTTCGGTAACTTACGCATCAGTTCCGGTACTCTCCGATAACTCTAACGGATTTCTACTATCACTCTATGACACCTCCTGTATCTCACTATGGCAGGAGTATTTGGTATCTCTCGGTAACTTACGCATCAGTTCCGGTACTCTCCGATAACTCTAACGGATTTCTACTATCACTCTATGACACCTCCTGTATCTCACTATGGCAGGAGTATTTGGTATCTCTCGGTAACTTACGCATCAGTTCCGGTACTCTCCGATAACTCTAACGGATTTCTACTATCACTCCATGGCACCTCCTGTATCTCACTATGGCAGGAGTATTTGGTATCTCTCGGTAACTTACGCATCAGTTCCGGTACTCTCCGATAACTCTAACGGATTTCTACTATCACTCTATGGCAGCTCCTGTATCTCACTATGGCAGGAGTATTTGGTATCTCTCGGTAACTTACGCATCAGTTCCGGTACTCTCCGATAAATCTAACGGATTTCTACTATCACTCTATGGCAGCTCCTGTATCTCAATATGGCAGGAGTATATGTATACTCAAGTCGAGTCCGTTATCATAGAAAAAGGGGAGGTCCCACAACAGTTCGTATATTGAGGCAGGGTGCATCACATACGCAGGAGTACAAGGTGAGTATTTGGTCGTTTTGTTCTAATTCGTCGTTCACAAAAATTCACGGATTCGGTTAAAGGTTGTTGCCAATCAACGTTTTTGTTGAACTTCATCTTTCTTCAAGGCATCATTTAGCAAACTGTCTTTTGAACTTTTAAATCACTTTTAATTTTTAAACTTCTCAGTTAATTTCTTTAACATGTTTTTGTCTGCGACATCATTATCATAACCATCATTGATACGTGTTCTTATATTGCTTCAAATTTTGAAACTTTCATATGTTGGTTGGTTGTTTTGTTTTTATGGCATATCAACACCTCGGCGGGTCATTTACTGCCAGTTAGATTTTATTTATTTATTGCTGGTAATACCTTTTTCTTTCAACAATTTATTGTTGTTTTTTTTTATATAAGTTTTGTATCTAGTAATACGTTTTCTTTTCGAGTATCAAGATTCATCGGGATTTGTTTTTTAAGAGCAGGGTCCCCAAGTCCTACCCTTGTTATTTAATCAATAACTGGAGGGAAGAGACGGATTAATACCTTTCCCAAGGATACCAGTGCTTAAGTGCAGGGTATTCAACTAGAATTCAAACTCGGCTCACCGATCTCTCTTTTCGAGCCGATATCCACTGCGCCACAACGCACATCCGTCACTAAACGCTTACAGCACATGGTATTCTTAAGCAGTCACCCATCTAAGTACTAACCAGGCTCAACGTTGCTTAATTTCGGTGATCGAGCGAGAACCGGTGTATTCAACGTGATAGGCCGTAAGCCACTTTCATGTGAATGTGATATATGGCACAAAAACTTTAAAAACATCCAAACTGTCAAATCTATACAATCCTTTCTTATATCAATGGTTAAAACAGTTTCGAGGGAATAAAGCCTGTAGAACAAAGCGTGGGCCAAAATTCTGCGAGTGAAGCCTCAAATCCTTTTAAGAATCCTTTTATGATGGGATACACAATTTAGGTGAAAGATTTTGTTTGTTCATAGGATGCCACGAAAACAGTCAAATAACGATGCTACTATTCAAACAAATGATTTTGGTGAGGAATCATGATGGGATGTGGAAGTACGGATTGCAGCTCGGATGGAAGAATCGGTGTGCTGTGTTTGAATTCCAGCTGAATTCATTACGTGCTAATATTATTAGAAAATGTTTGAATCCAAATTTTCTCTGCCCTGTCTGATGGCAGACACAGAATTACAAAAACCCCTACAGAATGTAGTGAAGGAAAGCGAGAAGAAAGGACTAAAGAAACAACAATGATACTGAATGCATGGTCATCAACAAAAAGAGTAGCCCAAAATGCCAATTTCATGTCGGGGATACTAAAAATCAAGCAGGTACAGAAATTTAAATACCCACGAAGCGTTCTAACAGACGACAACAATCGCCATACTAAAATCCGAAATACTGTTATATTAGCGTATTTTGATGGCTAAGGACCTATTCCAAAAGCTAACCAGAGTACTGAGAGACAGGAAAATTTCTTTGGAAACAAGGAAAAGATTGCTGAGCTGTTAAGTAATATCTATCTTTGCATATGGCAGTAAATGCTGGACAAACTGCTCAATGATGAAAGACAGACTCAGAAATGTGGTTCTACAGAAGGATGCTGAGGATACAATGTACCGAACGCATGGAACGAGGTTTTGGAGAGAATGAAAACAAAGAGGAATTTTAAAAAAAGGAAACCTATTCTTAACATCAAGATGAGACAATTGAAGTTTGTAGGAAACGTAATGAAGGAGGTGGGCTTGGAGAATCTGATACTCACCGGACAGATAGAGGAAAAGAGAGTCAGGGGAAAACATCATGTGGAATACTTTTTGGGCTTAAGCAAATGAATTGCAGAGTAGGATTTTAAAGAAATACTAAAAAAGTGTATTGTGAGCTACAAGGGACAGCAAGATGTGGAGGGCCATTATCTCCTATTTTTTTTGAAGGGACACGGTAAATAAGAGAAAGAAAATTCAAAGAGAAGCTAGCAAACGGAAGCCTGAAGAAAAGAGTTACCATAAACTGTAAAAAGTCTTAATATAAGGTTGCCAAGAAAACAAATAACTCAATATTCGAGCTAATAATCGGAGACGTCCAAGAAGGGAAATAATTTATGAAATGCTGTTAACAGACGACGAAATAATCTGACACCGTAATCCGAAAACCCTTTGGCTTATCGATACTTAGTATCAGAAATTAATTTTTTTTTAATCGTTTCACCCCAAGCAAGGCATTCCACTGCCACTATTGCGCTTGGGGCTACATAGGGGAAGGTACATAGAAAGAGTGGTTAGATATAGGAAATGTCAGAAGTGGGGTGATAAATAGTTTGGAGGGTGGGAAAAGTGTTTGAAAGAATGGAAACGAGTTAGTGTGTTAGGAGGTGTCTATTGCCCTTACATTTAAACTCCTGGAGATTGTAGCCGTCCGGGAAGCAGTCATGTGGAAGGGAATTCCACTGTCGGGAAGTACGAGAAAAGAAACTGTTGGAGTAGAAGTTGCGGTTGCATTTTATCGGTTTCACTGTAAAAGGGAGGGATCTAGTTGTTAATCTAGTATCTCGTGCAAATTCGAACCTAGGGGGCAGCAGTGATCTTAGTTCATCGTAGCAGAAGCCATCAAAGTATTTATAGAAGAGACACAGGGAAGCCACGTCGCGCCGGTGAGAGAGAAACTGCAGGCGGTCTGCCAAGTCAGTATCGATCACATTACAGACCCTCCGCTGTACCTTGTCGAGAAGCCCAAGGAGAATAGCAGGGGCACCTGACCAGATATGGCAACAGTATTCAATGCACGGGCGGATGGTAGATTTATAAATGTGCAGGATAGATTCAAACGGAAAAAACCTCCGGGCCCTGCACAGAGAACCGATTTTAATAGCAGTGGATTCGATATAGTCATTCCATTTGAGGTCCGCTGAAAGTGTGATATTTGAAATATCTAGGAAACAATTGGAAATATGGCATTTACATAGTAAAGGCAAATGTATTAGAGGGGAACTCCGATAAACTTGTAAAAAAGTGTAAATAAATAGCAAGAGCTAGAGTGAAAGGGATGCTAAAAAAGCTAAGAAGTTTTAGAGAGACATGATCATGAACATTCTGAAAAATTACTGCATATAAAAGATGATAGCGGATGTGTGTTGTGGGTATTGACTCGGAATGAGAAATCTGAGAGCCGAGTTCGAATTCTAGTTGAATTCATTGCATTGATTTACACGCAAATACCCTTTGGAAAGGTATTAATCCATCTATTCTCCCTCTATCTATGGAATAAGTAGAAAAACAAATTGTGTTCTATAGCCTTGGTTTTCATAAAATCTATCTAGTCCAGAGGATAAAGATGTTTCCGTAGGGTCAACACCCTTATATTTTTATTTTTTTAATTATTTCACCCCAAGCAAGGCAGTTTTACTGCCACTGTTGAGCAGAGGGTTACATAGGGGGAAAGTGATGAGAAAGAGGGGTAGTTTATAGGGGGTGTCAGGAGGAGGGTATTAGAAAGATAAGAATACCGGAATAATGGGGGCGGAGTCGATTGAGAAAAGAGTTGAGAGAAAGAATGCGTGTTAGTGAGATAGGAGATGACTACTGACATTGCATTTAAATTCTTGGAGATTACATGTAAAAAAGACAAGTTACAGAAGCATTAGCGACCCCTTTATCGACAGCAAGGGGTAGTCGACGGCCTATGAGCAATGAGTTCATACAAGTAAATAGCAGAACAGCTTGTAAACTATACGCTGGTTTCGGGGAACCAGTTTAAGAGAAGGACAATTTTATATTCAACACCTGAGGCGAATTTCATAGTAAGGAAACTGCCCTCCTTAAGCGGCAACAGAAAATAAAGGAGGCGGTATTTACTTGAGCCTCCCCACAAAGGTGGGATGCGGCACAAGGCTATAAAAATGGGTTGTTCAGATATTGTACAACGGTTCGAGCAAAGACTGGGAGACGACATGGTGCTGTAGATCTCCCTGATTTCGAACTATAGGTTTACCACATAACCCTTTAGACGTCGACGATGTTATTTCAGTGAAGCTTTTCAATTTTACTAAAAGTTTAGTCTTTTAATAATATTTAAAAAAAAAACAGGTTTGAAGAATTCAATTATTTTTTATAGGCAATAAGCCAAACTATTTCCGTTCGAGACAAATGTGTTAATAACAGCAATGCAAGTAATGTACACCGAGAAAAATAAACAGAAACGAACTCTTAATTACTGCTGGTTAACATATGTCTCCACACATTGCCAAACATTCAATAATAAAAAAAAATGTTTCTGCGTTCGTTTAACTGTTTACGAATTATTCTAAGGTCGTGTAAATGCGAAAGTTTTTGGCGAACAGAACGGGGTCTTATTATCATGCACACGCATGCGCAGATCAAAAATATATAAACTACAACCGCAGAACACGTATCTTGATCGTGATAAATTATAGAAAAAAAAGTGTTTATAAACAGATTCCCAGGCACATTTTAAAAACATACAATCTTATCGTCTGGGCCGAGTTGCGGAAGTATTAGGAACATTGAAATTGACTCGAATGCCAATGTAAAAATTTCGACAAAATGAAGACAGAAATAAATTTTTTTTCCCTAGATACTTTAAGTATATTTTATTCTTTCTTTCTCGGTATTTACTTGTATGAAAACGTTTTTTATCTTTAATCAAGTGGAACATTTAAGGAGGGTTTATTTATGTTTTAATGCTCACTCTATATTATTTTTCAATGTTGTCAATTCGAACATTTTCGAATGTTTTCGAGTACGATTTATTAGCGAGGACCGGCACGAAAAAGAAGCTAATGCTTAATATCAAGATAAGATAGTTGAAGTTTCTGGGACATTTAGTGAGGAAAGAGGGTTTGGAGAATTTGATTCTCACGGGACGGATAGAGAAAAGGAGAGACAAGGGAAAGCAACATGTGATAAACATAAACAGATAGAGGGCGGGGCGGGGTTTGAATGGAATAACAATGGAAGGATAGTTAAGAGCTACAAAGGATAGGGAAATGTAGAGGGCCATGATCGCACACGTTCTGAATTAACATGGCTCATAGAAAAAGAAGAATATGAGTGTTTTCTTCTCACAATTGATAGTTGTCTTCTTTGGCATTTATTTCAAGGGATAAATCACTCAAAGAAAACGCTTTGGGCCACATCACATTTTTCACCGAATATAAACAACGTCAACCCTGGTGAGTACCTAGATGAGTGACTGCTTAGGAATATAACGTGCTGCAAAATTGAATGTGCAGATGGCATAATACATAATGGCACGAAATTTTTAGTAGGAGAGCAAGTCCAGTTCTTAATATCCGTTGGGTTCGTTATATTCACTTACCCGCAAATAATGTTTGAAAATTACGAATCTACTTTTCTTCTCCCAGCTATGGATTAGTAAGTACGACATATCAGTAAACTATTTCCCAAGGTAAGCAATGTAAAACCTGGTCAGTAAATTGATTAGTGACCGCTTAGGAATATCAGATGCTGTAAACATCTAATCTAAACTTATTTATAAATGGAACTTTGTCTGTGTTTGTGTCTGTGTGTGTGTGTGTGTATCCGTTACCTATAGACTCCGAAACGGCTGAACCGATTTTCTTGAAAATTTACACAATTATACTATAAGCGTCTGCGAGTGGTCTTAGCTAGGTTTTGTGTCGAGGTACCCTGATAAATATCGAAAATCGATAATCGAAAAGATCGGGTAATAGAAGGAGTGGTCCGATTTTAATCAAATTTGATACACTCATAGACAAAGACATAAGAAACGATATTCAGAAGTTTCAAGGTTGCAGTTCTTACAATAGTACAGAAGATCCATAATATATATATATATATATATATATATATATATATATATATATATATATATATATATATATATATAAAAGGCAAGATGTTTTTTGTGTGTGTGTTTATCTGTCTGTATGTCCTTTATACAAATCCACAATTTTTATCCGATTCTCACCAAACTTCACACAAATATTCTTTACTCTGAGTCTTAGTTCCAGGACCATGGATTAGTTTTAAAGCATTCATTACACCCGAGCAACGCCGGGCTATACTGTTTATATATGTATAGATAGCGTAACATATAATGGCTCGTAGTTTTTATTGAAAGAACAAGGTCTAATTCCTGTACTGTTAGTTATATTCATTTACTCGCAAATACGCTTAAGAAAAATATGACATTACCTTTTCTACTAAAAACTATAGATTAATTAGTATGACTTGCATCACAAAACTATTATTATCTAAAAAAATATTTACAATTCAAAAAAATATTTTCTGGTTTCAAATAGCCTGTAAAGGATTGATAGTACGTAGAAAACGAAATAAACAATCATCATTAAAACACTTTAAACTTGTTTTAATGGTAAGATATTTCCTTTTTATCACTTTCCAAGTTCTCGGAGCAGGTCTGGCAGCACTGGTCAGTCAGTTAAATGCCATACGTGATACACGCTTGGGTGATCATGTCCCGAAAGAGTCATGACTGAATGCGCTGAAGAATTTACCGCAGTAGGTTGCCATTACTTTCTGCGGTAGATTGGTTTTCAACCAAGGCTACAGAACAAAATTTTTGTTTATATTTAACCCACAGCTGGAGGGAGAAGCGGCAGATTAATATCTTTCTCAAGGTTATTTGCGCGTAAGTGAATGCAACGAATTCAACTGGAATTCGAACTCAGATTTCCGATTTCTCGTTCCGAGCCGATATCTACACCACATAATCACCGTAGCACTGATACTGTGTTTAAAATTGCTTCAAAATGTCCATTATCTCAAGACTGGCAGTAACCATTATATAAAATAAAAATTAAAAACCGGCAGAATTTTGTCAAAAAATACATCAGGAATCTTAAGGGGAAACCATCCAATATGGCGATCATAATGGTCAGAAATCATTCTGTGCACTAGAGAATCCATTTTTATCAATACCCGTTACTTGATGCAATTCTATATTCATCGAAAATTTTACTCTCTTGTTCTCGTTTTACTATATTTATGTCCCTGTTGCTAAAATTAACTTAATTTTACGAGAAAGCTGTATAATATTTTTATTCAGTGATTCTCTGATAGCTATGCTCTCCAAAAGTTTAAATGCAATTTCAATTGCCATTTTCTTTCTACTTGATTCCCATCCATCTCTTATTTTTTTTCCCGACATCCCTGTAACTTGTTTTTTCATCTCACTGTAACCTCTGTGCACCAATGGCGGTCCTGCATTACTTGGGATAAAATGATTATAAAAAAATTGTTTTCTCACCATTCTGATTACCGTATTGAATGATTAACCTTTTAGGCTTAAAAGAAAAATAACAAAGCAAAACAGAAAATTACTAGTTACTTAAAAAGCATTTCTTCTTGTCTTTATCTAATATTAATCCGATGCCTCTTTCTTTTTTCTCCCTTGCTGCAACTATGATTCTGTGATTAACACTTAGACCATACCAGCTTACGTCCATATCACATTGATTCATCGGTTCCTGTACGATCACCGAAGTGAAGCTAAGTCAAGATGAGTGACTGCTTAGGAATAACGGACAGTATTAGATAATGGCTCGGAATTGTGAATTGGAAAATCTAGTTCCAATTCTAATTAGGTCTGTTGTATGTATATTGTATCACTAAATCATTATTACCTCAAAAATATTACAATCTAAAAATATTTTCTAGTTTTAATTTATCTATAAAGGGTTGATAAGCCGTAAAAAACGAATACATGAAATCAAGTACGAACTGTTCTTCTTTATGTTCCTTCAATACTTAGACGATAATGGAACTACACTTCCCTATCCCTTGTTGTTCTTAACATTTTACTTCTTGGTATCTCTATTAAATCTGGCTCTGCCATCCACTGGTACAAGCCCGTGAAATATGTCTCCCGTTGCTTTCCTCTCTCTCGCTTTCCCTTTATCCGCTCTGTGAGTATCGAATTCTCTAAGCCCTCCTTCCTCATTACGTGTTCCAGAATTTTCAGCTGTCTTTTTCTGACGTTAAATATGTTTCCTTTTCATTACTATCCTCTCCAAACCTTGTCATTGTTCACATGTTTGGTCTATATCCTCAGCATCCTTCTGTAGAACCAGATTTCTATTGCTTCGATTCTCTTCCCACATCAAAATGGCAGGGTTTTACAACAAATAACTTTTTAAATCAATCTCATCAAGAATGTTATGTGCTGCTTTCATCTGTTCCTCATTCTGCCCTGTGAGTATCTGTTTTCAAAACCCTTCTTACTCATTCTGTTCCTGAAATTTCAACTGTTTCTTTCTGATGGTAAGTAGAAGATTATTTTTTGTTTTCATTTTCACTAAAACGTCATCGTTACTCACGTGATCAGCTCCTGGCATTCTCAGCGTCCTTCTGTAGAACCCCATTTCTGTTGCTTCGAGTTTTTCTTCACATCAAAATAAGATGTTTTACAACAAAGGCCAGATTTTTAAAGAAAAAAAAAGAAAGAAAATGTAAAAAGTAAATACAAACCAAGAAAAAAAAGGTTTGAAACCCCGGGCTTCTCATCTGTCCACCCTCAGTGATAATGGAAAGTAGTTCTGAACCATTTTAATCCCAAATCTATACTAACGTCTCTCTGAATGACTCGGATAATTCTTCTACTTTTGGTCAAACGTTCTGAGTACAAATCTGCCAGTCTTCAAATGCGCGATTCCATTAACATTCGAATGTAATGTTTTGTTTTAATTAATATCTTTTGGCATTTATTATTATTATTTTTGCTTAAACGGGCACATGTGTATGTATATGCTTATGTATTTACTTCCGTAATGAGTTTATTAATGTAATGTTAATCGAAGCCTTTAATGATATCCTCATCCTTGTTTCCATTTGTACGATGTGTCGGCCGTTGTACACTCCGGCCTTTTTCAGGTGCTAGGAATTTCGAACCGAACTCTTTATTACAATCACTGGGATATATCATCCTTATTCCTTGTGTAGAGCCTTGATTGAAAGTCATGTCAGAAGTTATCCAGGGTACATGACAACAACTCGAACATACATGGAAGGAAGGGTGCATGAGGATAACAACTCTCAGAAAACATCCTCGGTCTGTCTACCCTATGTGAAGAGGTTATCGGAGAAAATACACACAATCTGTGATCCATATAACATCAGGACAATCTTCAGAAGTGGTTCTACACTTCGCAGGTAACTCTTCAGAGTAAAAACCTCAGCAGAGGAGAACATGACTAAGGACTGTGTGTACACCATTCCATGTAGTTGTGGAAAGTAATATAAAGGAGAGACGGGTCGCCCTCTTAAGGTAAGTCTACAATAACATCCATAGGCCGTAACACGAGGAAAGATATAAAAATCAGGTGTAGCTGACTACATTTAGGGGGAAAAATGGGATCACCCCTCGTATGGGATGGTTGAAATAATAAATAGAGAACGCTACTGGAAACTACGTAAACTTAATGAATCAGCACATATGCTAGGCTTCAAAACTCTCCTAAGCTGACCAAGCATAGAGATGAACACAATATGGGAACCAGTAATACGGAGTGCCAGAAAAAAATCATTAGTTTCAAAAATTGCATTATGAGCTCTGGTAAAAAAAAATTGTAGTGAAAACCATTAGCAACAAAAATACCAGAGAAAACCATTAACATCAAAAACTTGTAATATGAACACTGGTAAAATAGGGTTAGTGAACATTAGGTTTATAAGTCCCAAAATTAAGTTGTTCTTGTCCTTAAGGTCACATGGTTATAGATGTTGTTATTTCCTACCTTGACTCTTATAGTTGTTAGTTCGCAGTGGTGAATAAGTAACCTTTAGAGTTAAAGGGAGATAACTCATGGCATGACTTGTAATCGATATTTACGCAAGGAATAAGGATGATACACCTCCGTGATTGTAATAAAGGGTTCGGTTCAATATTCCTAGCACCGAAACATCGTACATGGCAACAAAGATGAGGACAATAGTCCGAATAATGTAAATACTGTAAATACTACCTCATCTCAGAAATATAGACACATGTATTTAAGAGACCGACTATGGGATATGAAAACGCAGTTACAAAGAGTAGGCAATCGGGCGTTTTTAAAACGTCATAATAATTCATTCTCCTGTCCATCTACTTACTAACTCCGATCCATCAACTCTTTCCTGGTAACAGATTAATAGGAGCATTTTATTTCATATTTAATAGATTTAAATTTAAGCTCACTCGATATTAATGGGGATTAAATCTGATAAAATTAAGTTACTGCTTTTTTAATAGCAAGGTTAAAATGTATATATTCTACGGTTACATGTGGATAAAAATTTTAAATTTAAATCTAAAATTAATATTAAAATTTGAATTAAAATAAAAAATAATGAAATGAAAGGAGAAGGAATCAAAGGGATGTAAATCATGAGTGGTAGAAATTTAAATATTCAAACATTACATGTACATCACAATGTAGAGAAAATTAAAGTTATAAAATTTTAAATAAAAATAAAAATAAGAGAAAATAAATAAGAGAAAAACGAAAGAACAATTCGGAGGTTAAATTTAGAATTAAGAATAGAAAATGTAAGGAGCAAAAATTATCATCATTTTACAACGAATGGTGTGTAGGGCAGTAACATTTGTTACTGTTTCTGTAAAAAAAAATTTTTATGGGGCAGGGTTGTTAGCCCTACGACCAACCCTGGAGGACCGGTGGACTATTCTTGGTCCTTACGTTTACAGCACATTGTATTCCCAAATGGTTACCCATCTAAATACTAACCAGGCTCGATGTTGTTTAACTTCGGTGACCGGACGAGAACCGGTGTATTCAACACGGTATAATTGTTAAAGTAATATTGCGGGGGAAAGAAAGAAAGAAAGAAAGAAAGAAAGAAAGAAAGAAAGAAATAGGCAAACGTAAAGAGGGATCGATATTAATATGGGTTAAAGAATTTAGCACGTTAGAAAATAAAAAATATAAAGATGAGTAGGTTAAATGTCAATATTTTACGTGTATGTAAAATTAAGCAGCCAAACAAAAGATATTATAACAGAGACAACCACAGAATTAAATATATAGGTAAAGAGAAAATGAAAAAGGAGTTAGATTGATACTAAATCAATACACAAAGAAATGCGTTTCGGGATCCTATCATGTATTTGAAAGAATTCTTCTAGTTCAACAGAAAGGAAAACCTTTTAACATATATATTATAATCGTGCATGTATCGACAGCAGGATACTTGCTAATCTAATCTGGGTCTAAGAATTTAAGTATTTTTCCTATGACAGCATGTGATCATTAAATCCCTTTTTTATTAAGCAAATTTTGATTCTTGATATGGATTAAGATGACAAATTGTTATAAAAGGTCTAGATAACATCAAACAAAAAATAACTCTCAGAACGCAGAACGTTAGAAAATATAAAATGGGAGATGAGTAGGGTAAATGTCAATATTGTGCGTGTATGTGAAATTAAGCAAACAAGAGACATTATATTAGAGACAACCATAGAATTATATATGCAGGCAAAGAGAAAATTAAGACTTTAAAATTAAAGTTAGATTAATACTAAATCAATACACAAAGAAATGCGTTTCAGGATACTGTCAGTTATTTAAAAGAATTATTCTAGTTCAACTGAAGGAAAAGCCTTTTAACATAATCGTGTATGTACCGACAGCAGGACACTTGCTCGATCAATTTTATTCCGTAAGTAATAGTCACTAATATCGCTTCACAGACAAAAAGAACGAATTTAATCAGATTTTTCAATGCACATTATTTTAGTCAGGATTTCACAAATTGGTTATTATCTGCATTAATATCGCACATTTTGCAAGATGATTTCTTTATGTTAAAATTTACGGTAATTTTATCAGTCGGTTTATTCCGTAGATGTCTGCGTCTTCATAATTTTGGTGCGTTGATTTGATATTTAGAAACAGTCGCTAGATCAAACATAAACTTGAGATGTGCAGATGTTGTTATTATTGATTTTATTAATATTAGGTAGTTTCTTACAATATCATGGAGAAAATACAAAAGCGAATAAAAGAAAGAAACAAACTGAAACAAAGAAATTAAAGAAGAATGAATTGAAAAGAGAAAATAATAAATCACAAAGAAAAAAGAAAGAAAATATATTAGCCGATTTTGTTTAGCAACATATCAACCTCGATGAATTATTTAATGCCGAAATTTAAAATATTATGAAGACAATTTTATAGCTTCAACTGTAAATAAAATAGGCTGTTGGTAATTCTATTATAAAATTTAGTGTTAGTACCTCGGACTTATTGTTGGTAAATCTACTGTAAATAGGCATCATTGGTAATTTACTATACAAAATATATTGTTGGTAGTTTTAATATAAATAAGTATCTTAATAATTTCCTAGTGATTTGATATTGTTTGGGAATTCCCTATTTGTTCATAGCTGGGACCCTAGCAGGTGCTACCATCGCGAGTTAGAGAGTACTTTCGAACAACAACACTTAAGAGGTCGTTCGACGGAACGGAAGGCCTTGCTGTCGTCTGTAGATTTTTTCTCGCGACCCAAGATTAAAAGGAAGGAAAAATAATGAGGCAGAAATAATGAAAGAAAGGAAGAACAGATGATTTATAAAACAGAAAGAGAGAAAGAAAAGAACAAAGAACGCTGTGAACTATAAAAAACAATAAAAAAGAATAAAGAAAGAATACATGAATTATAGGAAAAGAAAGAAAGAAAACGATAAAGAAAAATATGAATTATAGAAACTAAGAAATAAATAATAAACAGTTAAATTATTAGGAAAGAAAGAAAAGAATATGAACTCCATGAATTATAAGAAAAAAAGGAAAAAAAATAAATACATAAATTATAGGAAAACAAAAGAAGAAAAGAACAAAGAAATAACACATCAATTATTGTAAAAGAAAGAATTAAATGCATAAAGAACACAGGAAATATAGAAGATAGGATGAGAAAAAAAGAAAACGTGTATTATAGAAAAAGAAACGAAAAAATAATTAAAAAAAACAGATGAATTATGAGAAATGAAATGAAGAAAAGAATAAAAATCATATGAGTTATAGTCAGAGAACAGAAGGAAAGCACAAAGGAACGAATGTCTTCTAGGAACAGAAAAGAAGAAGATAACAAAGAGATAACAAATGGATTAAAGAAAAGAAAACTGGAAAAGAATAAAGCAAAAACTCATTAATTATAGGAAAAAACAGCAACAAAAGAATAATGAAAACACTTATCGAAAAGAAAGGAAGAAACGAATATGCAAAGACCGCATTATATATCAGAAAATAAAGGAATAAAAATTAAGAGAGAACTCATGAATTATAGGAAAGAAAAGAAATGAAAAAGTATAAAGAAAGTACACATAAATTAAAGGAAAATCAATAAAGAAATGAATAGAAAAAAAGACTAATTATAAAAAAAGAAAGAAAAAACATAAAGAAAATACTCATGTTTTATAGGAAAAGAAATGAAGAAAAAATAATAAAAGTACACATAAATTATATATAAACAAACAAAAAAATAAAAACGACAAACATAAATTATAGGAAAAGATTAGAAAAAAAGAAGAAAGTTCTCATGTGTTATGGGAAAAGAAATGGAGAAAAGAACAAAGAAGAAAAACATAAATTTTAAGAAAAAAAAAAAGGAAAAAAATAAAAAAAATAAAACACGAATTATATGACAAGAAAAAAAAAAGAATGAAAAAGGTTTGATGTAAGATTAACAGACAGAATAATATTTCATGAAGAAATAATTTTGGTTGGAATTTCAAGTATAATTTTAATTCTTTATTTTTAATCATTTTGGCCACAAAGCAAAGGTTTACTGAGTATGATAGAAAACAGAAAATTTAAGGAGCTCTATGTCAAGGAAAAAGTTAGCTTGAGAAAGTGAAAAGACTTAATGTCCTTGATGGTATTAACAGCATTTGGCAAAAATTATTCTTGTAAAGTGTTCATTATCAGTTTCGTTTGGGATGTGTTAAGAATAAACAAACAATTTCTTATCTAAACTTATTTATAAATGGAACTTTGTCTCTATGTGTGTATGTGTGTGTGTGTGTGTGTGTGTGTGTGTGTGTGTGTGTGTGTGTGTGTCCGTTACCTATAGACTCCAAAACGGCTGAACCGATTTTTTGGAATATTTACACAGTTGTACTATAAGCATCTGCGAGGGTTCTTAGCTAGGTTTTGTGTTGAGGTACCCTCGATAAATATCGAAAATCGATAATCGAAAAAATCGGGTTATAGAAGGAATGGTCCGATTTTAATGAAATTTCATTCACTCACGGACAAAGACATAAGAAACGACATTCAGAAGTTTCAAGGTTGCGGTTCTTATAATAGTGCTGAAAATCGATAATATATATATATATATAAGGCAAGATGTTTGTGTGTGTGTCTATATCTGCCAATATGTCTGTAATTTTTCAACACTTTTATTTTAGTTTTTGCTTCGGGTTTGGCTCTAAGTAGGTATAATTGTAGTTCTTAGTCTCAGCCATGATACCATTTACTCAGAGGACTTATTTATCCTTCAAAATTCAGTTAACGACGAAAAAAACTGATTTGTTATCGATACCAGGAAATCAAATTTTGACTTACATCCATGCATCTTTCTTTCAGTCTACGGTTTCTCTTTAACTGGAAACGACTATTGCTTTTTAGTATTTCGTGCCAATGTCCAAAGAGTCTGAGCTCCAGGACCATGGATTAATTTTAATATTTTCATTACACTCGAGCAACACCGAGCAATAATGTTAGTATATGATAAAAGGTTATGGTAAATTATGAATAAATGTGTAAAATATTGGGGAGCGTTTGTAAATATAAACATTGGGGATTGTAATTTTGGTTTTTAAAAAGAGTTTGATTTCAACCGACAAAGAGAACGGTTGTTCTCTCAGTCGATCTTAGCCCGATGTACGGGGGTGCTGACAACTCTGATTAAGGAACATCCTAACTTATGGCATATCACCGAAAATGCCTTTGAAGAAAAGAAAATAATATATCTTTATATTTACATTTGTGTCCGGTCTTATTGTTTTCGACAGAGGCGGATGTTGCAGTTTATTGTCCATGTGACCAAGAGAAAGAAGATTATTGTTGCTGTTATTTTATGTAGAAAAAGAAGTGATTGGTTCCCCCGATGAAGTTGTTTATAAATAGAAGTTTATGAAACCTATTTACGTGAAAGTCGAGTTGAATGTTTCCCAACGAGAGCGAAATTTGAGAAGAATTAATCGTCGCCCTGAATTTGTGCAGAAGTTTTTACAGTTGTCGTTGTTCTCGCCGATATCAGTCCGATATCGTGGTCGCAAGTATCATTGGTTCATCTAGACAAAGTAGATCTCAGATAGAGTATTCACCCAAGATATGGGTATATAACGAGTCAAGGTTGTCAGCTGTGGCCCCTACTTGACACTTTTTCGTTAAAGTCACTCCTTTGGCCTTATGTGAAATTCGTATCTCTCGTGGTGCTCGAACCAGGGTTTCTGCAGACCCTATTTTCCTTTCGTGCCGCAACGACATTGAGGTGCTACAGAAGAGGCTTGAATGGTACAAAAATGTCACGGGGGTCAACATTTACCGCAGCAAGTTTTCTAGCTTGGCTTGTAGTGTGTATCTCTTCTGGGGACCTTTAGATGGACTGGTGGACCCATCTATGTTCTTTCATTGTGATTCAGTCCTGGGCTCGAGTTGGTCAAGAACTGGAAGGATCTACAGTCTGTTATGGTAAAATACAAGTATTCCTCAGATAATGGACTCTTCCTCCTATATTAACAGGAAGTTAACTCGAGAAGTTCTTGGGAACTTCTTAGAAGTTCTAGAGAGTATTTTTAGAATTCTGTTGGAGTTCAGTAGAACTATTAGCTAGTTCCAGTTTGGACTAAGGCAGTTTATATTGGTCGGCAGTTAGCCGAATACTAAGGAGTCAACTTACAGTGGAAGATTACCAAGTTCCTAACATTTTTGGTTCGTTAAGTCGATTATTAACCGACATAGCACGATTTTAACCTTCAGTGCGAAAACTACTCCACAACATAGTCGAAGTTCAGAGTGGCGGTCCGAGCCTTGATCCGATGGCGGTATTTCTTGGAGGCTACTGCTGAGGCGTGTGTCACTTACGTATTTCTTTTTGTCCTTTACAGGTTGTCTCTACTCCCTCATTCTGAGAACCGTAAGAAGGGGATCGAGTGATTGTTCTCTTCACTCTTGTGAGGTAGTGGTCAGGATCAGGTCGACCGAGATATTTGTGTCCTACGTCCAATGTCATGCGGGCGGAGCTGGGAATGCAGCACTTGGCGAGTCAACTACACGCATTGAGATTGGCCTTCTTATGCCACGTGCTGACAGCGGACCCATGGATGTGGGTTTTAGGATGTCTCACCTAGACTTACCATCACTCCTTTCGTTTCTAGGGTTGATTATCAAAGTCATCTGTGATATTACAGGTTGAATTAAAAGTAACTCTCAATTTTAGAGTGCTTATAATTTATTGATTAACTATAATTTTTGCAAAAAATTGGATATCAAAGAAATCCTTTAGCATGAGGTTTTATTTGAAATTCGATATGATATTTCGACAACAGTTTCTCTAGTTTCCCTGGAGTCGTATTAACTGATTTCACTTGTGATCTGGAAGGCATAACTTCTTGTATTCGAAAGTCTTGGTTTTTTATAGAAGACTTGCCCTATTAACCAACCCCAAAGAAAAAATCCACAGGGTCTTAAGTCAAGAATCGTGATTAGCCACTCATACATAAAATAGGAAATTACTTTTCAATCAGCCTGTATTTAAATATCATTGACCATACATCTTTATTTATATTTTAATTTGTATTTTGTTGGCTACGGGTAAATTGTGTCCTAATGAGAAAGGAAAGTTTTGAATAAGAACGAATTTCATGTTAATACCTTCAAAATGGTAGATTAAAAGAAACTATTAATGTCTTTGTAATTTTTAGTCGAATGAAAATTCTAAACAATATGACACTGCTCAACTAAAATAGAAAATTTAGCATTCAGCCTAATAAAAAGGGGAGAGAGATAAAAAAGGAAGATTTCGAAACGTAGCTATAATAAAATTATCACTCATCCATGAAAAATAATTTTTTTTTTTAATTGGAGCAAACAGAAGTTTAGACAATAGATAATGGTTTTAAAATAAATAAATTTTAAAAAGCATACATTTATGCGAAAGCTTTTTTTGTACAGAAAGTGAGGAGATGTTTAATAATAAACCTAAGAAATTTAGAGAAGCAATTAAGGGAGAAAAATAATGGCACAAAGAAAGAAACGAAAATAGGAAGAAAGATGTAGAAACAAAAACGTGAGATAAAAATGATTTTAAACATTAGTTGGAACAAAAGAATATGGCGCATCTCTGAGGAATTAATTTTAAAAATTAACTCACGTGTGAAAAAAGGATGAAATAGCGCACCTGTTAGTAATGACGGCAATGACAAAAATAATATACAATTTTAAATCTTCTTTTTTATGAGCCGAGTTTCTTTAGGACGCAAACGATCATGGACTTCCACCCCCTATCCCTTGTCCCTCTCAACACTTTTCGTCTGGTAACCTGTCGCTCTCCTCTGTGTATTTCCCTCTATCCGTCCTGTGAGTATTACATTTTCCAAACCTTCTTTTTTCATTCTTTTTTTCTATGCGCCATGTTCCTTCAGGACGTAGTTGATCAACTCCTTCCACGTCTTTCTATCCCTCGTGGCTCTTAGCACGCTTTCTCTTGTTACCTCATCCAAACATCGCTCTGAAATCGACCTACGTAGGCCCTTTCAAATATGTTATCCGCTGCTTTTCCCTATCACCCTTTTCCTCTATCTGAGTATCAGATTCTCCGAGCTTTCCGTCCTCATCACATGTCCCAGGAATTTCAGCTGTCTTTTCCTGAATTTACTTTTCGTTTCACTCCTTTCTAAAACCTCATCATTGCCCACATGTTCGATGCTTGATAATTGCATATCCTTCCGTAGAATCACATTCCATTTGCTTCAAGTTTTTCCTTCATCTTTGATTATATTGTCCAGCATTCACTGCCATATTGAAGAACAGACATCACATAGCAATCCAGTACTCTCCTCTTTCTTTCTAGTGAAATAGTTTTTAATACACTGCTCAGCTTCTGGAATGCGTCATTCACCATGCCAATTCGCCTTCTGATCTCAGTGTCGCATTTCCGTTTTCCGTTAGAACACAAGTACTTACATTTTTGTACTTGCTTGATTTTAGAATTCCCAACCTATAATTGGCTTTGTAGAATCCTCTGTTTGCTGATGACCATACATTCGATTTTCTTGTAGTTTATTTGTAGTCCTTTCTTTCGACTTTCTTCATATATCTTTTTTAGGAGGTCTTGTAGTTTTCTTTCCGTATCTGCTATCAGCACTGTATCATCTGTGTATCTTATGTTTTCAGATTTTAATTGCCGATGACGAATCTTGGCATATCTTCTGGGATCTTCAGAATAGTCTCGCTGCACAAGTTGAATAGATCCGGTGAAAAGACACATTCTTGTCTCATTACGTGAGCCAAAAACCTCAGCTGTCTTTTCCTGATGTTAAGAATAAGATTCATTTTCGTTTTCATTCTCTCCAAAACTTTGTCGTTTCTCACATGTTCGGTCTACGATATCCTCATCATCTTTCTGCATAACCACATTTCTGCTGCTTCGAGACTCTTCTTCGTCTTTGAGAAGATCGTCCAGTATTCGCTGCAATATAGGAGGACAGGTTTCACACTTTTCTCTGTTTTCAATTTGCTTAGCTTTTAAAATGCGTTTTTCGCCATGTCAATGCATCTTCGGATCTCAGTGTCGCACTTTTCGTCAAAAAGCTTTCCAGGTATTTAAATTTCGGAAACTGCTTGATTTTACCATCTCCGACCTGTAGTTGGCATTCTCAGCTCCTCTTTCTCTTGATGACAATGGAATTTCATTTTTTTTTTCAAACTGGAAAATTTGGAAATTTATCAGCAATTTTGTGTTCAAGAAGCCCTCTCTGGCCTACATTTAATCAACGATTTTTCATTTTATTTCGAAATTGGAAAATAAAAATAAACATTACAATTAAAATGGCTTAGACATTTCATTATTATTTTTCCTTTAACGATTTCCCAAGTTCGTGTTTTGTTCTTTATCCATTACAATAAAATTTATTTGAACGAAATACGTTTTCTTATACTTATTCCATTCTTTTTTTAATTCCGGAAATGGCCTCTTTATATGTGTTTTTCCATTTTTAAAAGGATTCTTCTTTCTTTTTTTCCTCCGTTTGTAAAATGCTTTCCACGTTCAATTGTAAATTAGCATATTGATTAGAAAGCTGTGTTTCTGCCATTTTTGACTCAAAAAGAATAAAAGAGAGTAGAAAATCGTTTTCTGCGTAAAAATAAATAAAGAAAAACGTAACATCGTGGCCAATCGCCACGGTTAAGGAGGCAAAAATGAATGCGAAATTTTAGGTTTTCTTCATTTCACCGCCAGTATATATTATCTCTAACGAACACACATCCATTTCGTGCAATTAGCAATTTGTGAATACACATACCCCAAAAAGCTGATGATGTTCTACTGACAAGATTCTTTATCTCAAAACAGACACACACATGCATACTCCTCTCTACTACTACTACACACACACGCGCGTATATATATATATATATATATATATATATATATATATATATATTGTTTAATCACTTAGTTTTTGGTTATAATAAAATTAGACTAGTGCACATTTGTATTAAAAAGTGTTCAATAGAATTATATTGCAGAACTTTTGAATACTTTTCATTTGTAAACGATTTAATACGCGGCCTAGATTTCTACCATGAGTGGTTCTTCAGGCGATTTGCAATAATTATTGCACTCATGGTAGAAACCTAGGTCGCGTAATACCTCATTTACAAATGGAAATTATATATATATATATATATAGGCGACTTAGTAAGTCTAAATGCTAGCCATTGCATGTTTTCTGAATTTTATTTTGGACAAAACAGAAGTTGATAGAAAAGAACGCATACTGACAAGACTAAAATTAATTAATTATTTATTAAAATGAAAATGTTATGTTGCAGTGCATATCGGCTGAGAACAAGAAATTGAAGAGCAGAGTTGCATTCACTTACGCGCACATACGCTTGGGGAAAGTATTAATCTGTTGCTTCACCCTCCAGTCATAGTTTAAATAGCAGGACAGATTGGTAGATTGGCAGATTGACATATAGCAGAAAGTAATGGCAACCTACTGCGGGAACATCTTCTTCCCAGGCATTCATGTCTCCGATACATGACCGCGCAAGCGTATGTAACGCATGACACTTAACTGACTGGGATAGATAGATAGATAGATAGATAGATAGATAGATAGATAGATAGATAGATAGATAGATAGGAACAGACTAAGATAGATAGATAGATAGATAGATAGATAGATAGATAGGAAGGAACAGACTGAGATAGATAGATAGATAGGAACAGACTGAGATAGATAGATAGATAGATAGATAGATAGATAGATAGATAGATAGATAGATAGATAGATATCAACAGACTGAAATAGATAGATTTATTGCAATAGAGTCGTTTACTTACAAGGAAAATTTGGTAGTCTTTGACCGTGTAGTAAGTTCTACTTTCAGTTGAAATACGAGGATCATTCCATAAATAAGGTGAATTTTTCGGTATAAAAACTTCTAATACAGATAGAAGCTTACTTTTTTTTAAATTTTTCAACGTAGTCTCGCAGCAGTGCCACAAACGTTTACCATTTGTGCTCAAGCATCCGTATTTCCTCAGCGTAAAAATCTTTGAACTGATGTCTCAGCCAATCGCTCACAGCACTTTTGACTTCATCGTCACTTTTAGATTTCGTGCCTCTCATGAACGCTTTCAAGGGACCAAACAGGTGGAAGTCTGAAGAGACAAGGTCTGGGCTGTAACGGGGATGGCAGAGCAGTTCCCAGCCCAACTCGTTGATGGGCTGCAACATTTGGGCTGCTGTGTGGGGCCTTCGAGTAGGCAAGGTCATCATGGACAATTTTGTCTGCTGTCCCAACAGATATTCTCAAAGTCCTTGCAATGTTATCCACTGTCACCCTTCTGTCAGACGAAATGAGGTCATTGACTGATTCGATCACCTCAGAAGACTTCACTTCTGTAAGCCTCCCAGGCCTGTCTTCATCCTCAACACTGATCCGTCTTTCTTTAAGCAATTTAACTCCCTTGTAGACATCATTTTTGGCTGAAACAAGTGACACCATACACAGTCGACAGTCTCCTATGTATTTCAAATGGTTTGCACCCTTCAGCAACCAAAAACTTGATAACTGACCTCTGTTCAAACCTGGAGCGTGCTTCTTGGTCGGCCATCTTTATTAATCTCCAAAGCACTCATAGTTTTTTTTTCAAACTGCAAAAATAAAATAAAATAAATAAATAAATACATCCTTTTGAAAAAAAAAGTAATGGAAAAAATTTTAAAAAAAAATATAAGCTTCTATCTGTTTTAGAGGTCCTTATACCGAAAACTTCACTTTATTTATTGAATGAACCTCGTAAAAGTCCTTATACAAAAATCACCATATTTATTGAATGACCCTCGCAGAAGTCCTTAAACCGAAAAAGTCACCTTATTTATTGAATGACCCATGTAGATATCATCATACCGAAAAATTTACCTTATTTATTAAATGAACCTCGTAGAAGTCCTTATAGCGTAACATTCACCTTATTTATTGAATGACCCTCGTAGACGTCCATATACTGAAAAATTCACCTTATTTATTGAATGATCCTCGTCCATGAAATCTTTTTCTTAAAATTAGATTTTACAAGTCTAGTCGCTGTCATCGTGCTTTCCATTATTGCTGGTGATTTCTTCCTATCTGTTTATTTGAGTTAATGCGTTGCTCAGATTATCAGGCCACTCTCTCTCAAAGTCATTTTCGATCACTGATCTGAGACAGCGGTTCTATTAAATTGTAAACAAATTTGCTGCCATGCATGACAACCTAATGAAAATCACAATCTGACTAGTACATCAATCAAATTTTCGGGTTTAGCATTGATTTTGGTTTTTAGCAATTTCAGTTTTTTTTTTGGATAACCTCATTTTTTTTAACCCGTCGTTCTCAGTGGAGCACAGGCGATCAACAACCCCTCGTCATCGACGACAGATTTGTCAATGCTTCATTATTTGTCTTGTTTACAGATAGGGTGTTGATCCTACACAGCCCCATTTATCTTCGAAGGAAGAAAAAGAGATACCTTTCCCAATAGTATGCAAGTTGAATTCGAATTCTGTAACCTAATTTCACATTTCGAGACGATGGTATTACAATGTCACGACACTCTCCGGCTTGGGACTCCCTCAGCTCCGAGGGTGACAATGTTGTTCCTTCCCCTGCAGTAATATCAAACTTCCCAGATAAATGCCGAGATGATTTAGCTCAGACGGCGATTATATTCTGTTATTCGCATATCAAGCACTTGGGAAAATTATAACACAATACTTTTCAAACAAACAACAAAATGTAGGTAACACAAGACACGCGATAAAAAATTAAACTTTGAATTTTTATTGGCAATTGTGAACAGAAGTGAAGTCTGATTTTTCAGGGCTATGGGATAAAAGTCTCTACCACAAAGAATGGAATTTCACCTAAGAATGTTTATGTAATGTCGTAAGCAATAAAATACTTTTAAGAATTGGTGATGTGCTCAAATCTACAGGCTGGGAAAATATAAATAAAAATATGGAATATGATTTTGTAATTTAGAGTGTTTTGTCTCTCATAATTATCGTTTATCTCTCTTTTTTTATATAGCATTTAGTTCTAAAAAAACAATACACTCCTTTACTTTTCCTTTTATCTTTTCTAACATTAAAATTCTTTGTTGAGTTTAAAAATGACACAAGGTTGACACATTTCGCTGCTTTATGAACAATTACAATCTCTTTACCAAAAGAGTTTGTTACTGAAGCTAAAACTACTGTTACTTTCATTTTTGCATTTCTTGAACTTTCAGTTGATTATTTTATC
Source organism: Ascarosepion bandense (assembly GCA_037127315.1). Lineage (NCBI taxonomy): Eukaryota > Metazoa > Mollusca > Cephalopoda > Sepiida > Sepiidae > Ascarosepion > Ascarosepion bandense. Next base: position 1,087,301 of record JBBBDQ010000505.1, on the reverse strand, counting down.
CTAACACAAGTCTATCTCATTGGGTTACATTGTAGTTAACTGTGTCTCTCTTCAGTAATGGGTTCATTTATTGAGACTGACAATCATATTTTAATTTTCATATTGGTTGGAGGAGATTTTCTTTTGCATATCTGTTGGGGTTCTCATAAAGCGTTTTCCTATCTTCTTCATCTTCATTTCTTTTAATCTTCATATTGGTTGGAGGAGATTTTCTTTTGCATATCTGTTGGGGTTCTCATAAAGCGTTTTCCTATCTTCTTCATCTTCAATTCTTTCAATCTTCATATTGGTTGGAGAAGATTTTCTTTTGCATATCTGTTGGGGTTCTCATAAAGCATTTTCCTATCTTCTTCATCTTCATGTCTTTTAATCTTCATATTGGTTGGAGGAGATTTTCTTTTGCATATCTGTTGGGGTTCTCATAAAGCGTTTTCCTATCTTCTTCATCTTCAATTCTTTTAATCTTCACGAAAATCCTTCCTGGGTTAAGCAAGGTATACTTTGTCTCATGATTTAATTTTACTGGATGAGGCTTTATTTTCATTAAAATCTTTACAATCAGTTTCAGTCAGATTTATATTCTTCATCAAACAATAAAGGGCAACTCATCTTCTTGTCCTGCTCATGACTACTGCTGTAAGCGCGCCTTAAAAAAGTAGGCTTAGGGTGTGGGCTTATCCAATCCGACAAACACGTTTCATCTCGTCGGGAGCTTATAGCCAACTAACAGAAAATATTTTTCTCCTCGTGGACTCGGAATTACCGCCGATTTTCATCGTACCATCTTGTCGACCAATCAAAGTTCGTTTATCACTACGGATGTTTGTTAATATACAATCACCGGCCCACATTCACTTAGAATAATAAACACTGCTTTCCTTCACTTAAACAATTATCTTAAAGCACGCGCGTTTCTAGGAAAAAAAGGTTTTTGTTCGTAAAATGCCTTGTCTACGTTTTTAGCCAGCTTGACTGACTGACTGATTGAGGTCAAAGAAAAAGAGAGCGATATATATATATATATATATATATATATATATATATATATATATATACTAGCAGTATAGCCCGGCGTTGCTCGGGTGTAATGAAAGCTTTAAAACTAATCCATGGTCCGGAGCTCAGACTCTTTGGACGTTGGCACGAAAGAGTAAAAAGCAATAGTTGTTTCCAGTTAAAGCGAAACCTATACTGAAAGAAAAATGAATGGATGTAAATCAAATTTTGATTTCCTGGTATCGATATCAAATTTTCTGCACTATTTTAAGAATTGCAACCTTGAAACTTCTGAATATCGTTTCTTATGTCTTTGTCTAAGAGTGTATCAAATTTTATTAAAATCGGACCACTTCTTCTATTACCCGATTTTTTCGATTATCGATTTTCGATATTTATCGGGGGTACTTCGACACAAAACATATCTAAGAACACTCGCAGAGACTTATAGTACAACTGTGTAAATTTCCAAGAAGATCGGTTCAGCCGTTTCGGAGTCTATAGGTAACGGATACACACACACAGAGACACACACACAGACACACACAGACACAGAGAGACAAAGTTAGATTTAAGTTTAGATAGATAAAACTTTGTACCATCTCATCACCCAAAGGATAAAAAAAGAGGAAACTTATTTTCTCAAGTACTTCGTTGTCTTCTTTAAACTTTATGACTACTGCCTTTTGTCATATCTTTTCTTCATGCGGTCTTGGCAATGTTTAAAATGCCGCTATGCCAGGTTCTAAGACTTAGATAAATCACTCCTCATTTTCACTACATACTCTGCCATTGTGTTGGGTAAGTGTTTATTCTCCATCACCTTTTCTTTTATTAACTGGAGCGATCCTCGAACAGAAATGACAGAAGACCAACTCGAACGGGATGAAGCCTAAGGGCTCCTGTACCACCTCACGAGCTGCAAAACATACAAAAAGCAATCCTTTCTGGTGTTTCGGGCAATATACTCTCAGCATATTTTTCAGTGTCGCATGAAAACGCTCCAACGTCTCCAGAGATAGCGGATGGTAAGCCCTGGATATTACATGTCGTACTCCTAGCTGCTTAGTTACTTATCGGAATAACTTCGATATGAAATCAGACCTTTGGTTTGTCCGTATGCTCTTGGGAATTCCTACTTTAGTAAAGAAATTAATTATAACCCCTACTGCTATTCCGGATGATATGGCCCTTAATGGCATAGCTTCTGAAAACTGAGTAGTCGTACACATCATAGTTAAGATATATTTGTTTCCATTCTTCGTCTGGGGTAACGGACTAATACAATCTATGATAATTCTGCTAGATGGCTCTTCGACTGCTGGTATCGGTTGAAGTGGGAATACGGGAACACCCTATAATGCCCCCGAAACTTCCTACGAGCGAATTGCTCAAAGAGTAAAAGGCAAACGATGGTATTACAATGTCACGACCCTCTCCGGCTTCGGACTTGCTCAGATTCGAGGGTGACAATGTTGTGACTTCCCCTGCAATAATGTCAACCTTCCCAGATAAATGCCGATATGATTTACTGTATATTAGATTAGACGGCGATAAAATTCTGTTATTCTCATCTCAAGCACTTGGAAAAAGTATAGCACAAGACTTTTCGAACAATCAGGTTCAATACTAAAAAAGATGCTCCGAACCAAATAGAGCACCTATAGACAAGCCGCAAGGAGCTGTAACCGCGAAATATGAGGAGATCTACCATTCATTGGTGGCAAGAGAATTTACACCTGACCCAAAGAAATAGGTGTGAATATCTTATTAGACACGGGGGCCATCCCTAATACGAAGCAAGGGTGTATCAGTGGATACGCAAGATGCATCGAGTAAAAGGGTAGTGATTAGAGAAATTGGCGGGGAGGCCAGTAAGAATTTCTTAGGGCAGTGTTAGCATAAAATCTAAGTAGCAAAACAGGGTCTGTTGGACTAGGAATAGTGGTTGCTGCTAGGAAACGATGTTGGGAGAAGATTTATATACCCAGCGAAGGAAGGACAATATGGAGATCGAAGTCCGAAGGAGGAATGTGAAGCAAAAGGACGAAAATCGGAAATGTCGGCGGTGGTGATTAGACGAGAATCCTGACGCGAAGAGGGAAAGCGAAAAGCAGAACCGCGGCGAAGATATATCCGGCGACACAAAGCCAGGAGTCCCGAAGCAAAGGGTTGAGAAATATATATATATATATATATATATATATATATATATATATATATATATAGAGAGAGAGAGAGAGAGAGAGAGAATATCTGAAAAGTGTTTCCCATCTCGTTACATCGGTGCGTGTAAATATGTAGTGCAAAGTTTAGAAAATGGATTAAATAAACTGGAACTCTCCTTAACTCAGTGTGGTACTCCTGATGTGGTACTCCTGATGTGGTACTCCTGATGAGGTGCACATTTTTCTTTCGTGCGGTCTTTGCTTTGACATATAAGAATCTGTAGATGAGTAACAGTCAGTCAATTAAGTGCCATATGTGATACACGCTTGGGCGATCATGTCTCGACAGAGACATGACTGACTGGGCAGAAGATTATCCCGCAGTAGGTTGCCATTGCTTTCTGCGGTAGACTGGTTGCCGACCAAGGCTATAGAAACTAATCTGTCCTGTTATTTGTCTCATAGCTAGAGGGAGAAGTGATGTATTATATTATTACGTAGGAATTAATAGGGGATCAGTTTATTACTTCATAACAATAGAAAAATAACCCCTCATTTTATGACCAGTAGAAGCCTTAATCATGATTCCAACTATTATATTCAGTCAGTCAATTAAGTGCCATACGTGATATACGCTGGGGAGATCATGTCTCTGTCGATATATATATAATTATTATAAATACACATTACTTGTGTCGTATCAGTTAAGATTAAATAATTGTGGTAGTTAATTAATTCACACACACACACACACATATATATATATATATATATATATATATTGTCATCCGCATCACAGCTCATCAGTACGGTTAGAATCCGATTGCTGAATTAGTTAACTACCATAATTATTTAATCCTAATTCTGAGCTAAACATTCCAGCCCCCTTTACTCTACTTTAGTAAAAATCTTTAAAAATAGTTTAAAATTCAAAATGCTATTAAAAATTATTGTCTCCCTATTGAAATAATCTATGGCCATACTATGTATTTTATTCAGAGAAAATTAAAAAGTGACACGACTAAACACTAGGCCATCCAGCTTCCTTTCGCAACCCAGATCTTCAAACTCTATAATAACCTATTGGTTATACAATATTGACACAACCACCTAAAAAGCATATTTCCCAAGTACCACTCTCTAATTCTCTAAATAACCATGAATTCATCTATTTTAAAAATTAATAAATTTCACCATTTATTCTAACATATCACCTGAAGAAGAGCAATATTTTTCTGAAACATTAAAATGTTTGTGTAGTGATATAATGCTTTTATATGGCATTGTAATAAGAAAATTACAATATTAAGTTCTACTCTGTGTCAACCAATCTTTAAAGAAGTAAATGCTTGAACAGTGTGTTTTAATCTGCGTGTCTTTCACTTTCTTATAAGATATATATATATATATATATATTCGAGCAATTCGAGTCTGGACTCGTCTGGAGTTTTGACACCCGACTTCTCACCTAGAACCGAAGCACAACTGAATGATGTCCACATTACACCTTCGCTTGTCTCTAAGATAATCTTAAAACTTGACCCTCACAAAGCGAGCGGTGGTGACGGAATCCCAACCATAGTCTTAAAGAAATGTGCCCTTGAAATCTCCTGTGTCCTTTCTAAGCTCTACAACATCTGCCTATCTGCTTCCTGCTTTCCTGCCAGTTGGAAATCTTCCTCTGTAGTTCCTATATTTAAAAACACTGGAGAACCCTCTGACCCTGCAAATTACCGCCCTATCAGCCTTCTTCCGATCTTTGGCAAAGTGTTCGAAGCCATTATCAACGCCGAGGTGGTTCAGCATCTCACAGCATACAGGCTCCTCTCGGACAAGCAATATGGTTTCCGCTTCACCAGGACTACTGCTGATATGCTAACGACCATCACCGAGTACATATACCAGGCACTCGACAGGAATGGCGAAGCCCGAACCGTTGCATTGGATATATCTAAGGCGTTCGACAGAGTTTGGCATGCTGGCCTTCTATGTAAACTGCGGAGCTATGGTATAACTGGACATTTGTTTCAACTAATCCAGTCATTCCTCTCTAACCGCACAATGAAGGTGGAATTAAACGGATATGCCTCTCAGAACTACCATACAAACGCAGGTGTCCCCCAAGGCTCCATTTTAGGTCCTACACTGTTCCTGATATACATTAATGATCTCCCTGATTCCATAAGAGCCCAAATAAGTTTGTATGCCGATGACACCACAGTTTACTCTCGCCTCCTACAAAAATCTGGTATAGGCGTCAAAGCTAACCTCGCAGCCGAGATTCAAAAAGACCTCCAATCCATATTGGACTGGGGTAAGAAATGGTTAATAAATTTTAATGCTTCTAAAACGAAGCTACTCTCAATTAACCATCATCGACAATCTCACCTACCTCCCACTAGCATGGACCAGGCTTGCCTCCCAGAGAGTAAAACACTGCGCCTCCTTGGTCTCACACTTTCAGCGGACCTCAAATGGAATGACTACATCGAATTCATTGCTAAATACGCTGCTATGAAAGTCGGTTCTCTGTGTAGGGCCCGGAAGTTTTTTCCGTCTGAATCTATCCTGCACATTTATAAATCTACCATCCGCCCGTGCATTGAATACTGCTGCCATATCTGGTCGGGTGCCCCTGCTGTTCCCCTCGGGCTTCTCGATAAGGTTCAGAGGAGGGTCTGTAATATGATAGATACCGACTTGGCAGACCGCCTGCAGTCTCTCTCCCACCGGCGCGACGTGGCTTCCCTCTGTCTCTTCTATAACGGATATAAATATATAAATCTATAAATACTTTCACGGCTTCTGCTCCGATGAACTTAGATCACTAGTGCCCCCTAAATACGTATTTGAACGAGATACTAGATTAGCAACTAGATCCCACCCTTTTACAGTGAAACCGATAAAATGCAGCCGTAACTTCTACTCAACAGTTTCGTTCCTCGCACTTCCCGACTGTGGAATTCTCTTCCAAACGATTGCTTCCCCGACGGCTACAATCTCCAGGAGTTTAAATGTAAGGTCAATAGACACCTCCTAACACACTAACCTGCTCCCATTCTATCAAACACTCTTCCCATCTGCCCAAGCCTCATCCTCGCTATCCTTACTCATCTGTCACCTTCCTCCTGACATTCCCTATGTCTAACCACTCCTTCTCTTTACCTTCCCCTATGTAGCCCCATGCGCAATAGTGGCAGTGGAATGCCTTGCTTGGGGTGAGATGATTAAAAAAAAAAAATATATATATATATATATATATATATATTAATCATTAATCCTATATATATACATATATATATATATCTATATATGTATTAATCATTATTCCTATATATATATATATATATATATATATATATATATTGTTATATATAACAGATAATGAATGAATTTTGTCTTCAATCTCACCTAAAACTAAAACTAAAATACGATTTTTAGAACTGCTCATGATTAAACATAACAGACATTCAGTGTCTGTTATAATTAATAATAGATGTTTGGAAAATTATCTGTTGCTTCGATACACTATATATATATTAGATTAATGATTAATTAATGACTAATTATAAAGTCTATACATCTCAGGGCTCGATTTTGAATCTGGTGTTTAACACTGACGAGTCGAAACATCATCGAGGTGTATTTTTGAAGCTTTGAATTTGTCATGACTCTGTTTAGTTAAGAGACAAACTTCTCTGCATTAATCCTATTAACGCCCTATTTCTATCTCGATATTGAGCATTTATGACGAAAAATCTTTTGGCAAAATATTTTTTTAGTAAACCTCTGAAAAATCAAGACTCTTTGTACTAAGCATTATCAGAATTCAATGAAGCCCAAGAATAAGAAGAAAAAACTGCAACATTTTAGAAAGAAATATAACTTGGCTGAAAAAATTATCAGGAAAATAAATGAAAAGATTGGATAATGATATAAAACTGAAAATCACGAACCAAACTAACACCGGAACATAATACCCAACACACACAAAAAAACTACACGCAAAACCAGTAAATTCAGGAAAAAAAGACAACAGAAGCAAGAATCTCGATACATACTACTTCACACAAACACACCCGCAAAGTAAGGATCCTGTTACATATTACCGAGCACATGTACATCCAAACAAAAAAAATCCAATTACAAAAATACACCACACAACATATAAACAAACCTTCACACCACTCCATCAAACTACAACACAACCAGACATAGGACTAAATACACATAGATTCACAAAGCTAACCATTATAGATACCACCCTACACAACAAAACACATCCACCAACCACTATCCTTATCGAGAAATACAATCAAATTTCTCCACAAATTTCTACATATGACCTACATACAATCGAAACAGACAAAATGAATCTAGAAACACCAGAAAACGATTTACAACAAAAACAAACACACTTATAAAAACATCTAGAAACAACAAACCCAATTTTACCAAGAGAAACTCTCACAGGCCAGAAAACTTGAAAGAGCTTATGGAGAGCTTCTCTCTTAAAAATTCCAAAACATTTAGTAAAAAAACAATCGTTATTTTTAGAAAGCTCAATCCGAGCAAAAACAAAACTGGTTTAGCACAGAACACATAATAATTAACTTATTCACATTTACACTTATAAAAGTCGAAATTGACTTTTTAAAATTAGGCCTAAAGTTTTTCTCTGCTCTGAAAAGCGATATAACAAATCTAAAAAAACTTAGAGAATTTAAACGCAACTTAGACTAAAAGAAACATTTAATAATAACAGAAACATTATAGATGATTCATTATTTAAAAAAATCAATTTCTTTCTAAATTTTTTTAATCGTTTCACCCCCAGCAAGACAGTAACTCCACTGATACGCAGGGGGCTACATAAGAGAAAAATATTAGGTAAGACGAGAATAAAGAGAAAGACGAACCAGTTACAGGAGGTGTCAGATAAAGGAGCAAGACAAGGATGGCAATACAGGTGTGATGACAGTTGCAAAGGTAGAGAGAAAGGAATGGTAGAAAGAACTGGAGTTATGTGGAATAGAGGTGGGCATTGACAATGCATTTAAATTCCTGGAGGTTGTAGCCGTCAGGAAAGCAAGAATATGGAAAAGAGTTCCACAGGCGTGAAGTGAGAGAAAAGAAGTTTATGGAGTAGAATCGTCGACTGCATTTGGTTGATCTAACTGTGAATGTGTGGGACCCAGTTGCCAGACTGGTTGCACGAGTAAACTCATGTGGTAGGGGCACCAGTGACTTAAGTTCGTCGGAGCAGAAGCCATGAAAATATTTGTAGAACAGAAATAAAATCAACAATACAAACAGTCTATACATATTTTTGAAAAATGATGGAACCTGGATGTCCCAGAAAAACTCAAATCATTTAATAATTCTACATACATATAAGAAATAGCGTAAGAGAATAGCCTAAGAAAATGACAGCATAATTATAAAAAATCAGATAAAGGCAACTCTATAATAATCAAGAATAAAATGTATTATAAACCAAAAATTCTACAACCACTAGGGAAAAGGGACAACTACAAATTAATCAATGCCAACATAGACAAAAATATTATATCAAACATTAACTCTGCACAACATACAATAAGATATTAAGAAGAAAAGAAAAAGATTTCTTTTAAACTTAATACCAAAACTAACAACGTTTACGGACTACCAAAATTTCCCAAATCAAGAGAAATAAGAACAGCTATCCACACACAAAAATCTGAAACATTAACATTCTAAATCTCTGTGAGCTTTCATTTAGACCCATAGTTACAGAATCAGCCTGCCCAACTAGTAGGCTCACTAACTAAGCAAATTGAGGGCTACATAAGGGAAGATATTCGCTCCTTACCTTATACAGTAGACCCAGGAACACTTATGGCAACATATGACATCAGTATCTTATATAATATCACACCCCATGAGTTAGGTAAACGGGCAATATAATTTTGGATTGAAAAGATTCAGAATCAATACACCCCAGATTCACCAAAGAATTAATCATCGACCTAATTCTAAACAATAATACCTCTCAAAGTGACAGTAAAAATACATCTAAACGTTAGGTACTGCAATGGAAACAAAAAGGCACCAAAATATGCTACTCTCACATTAGCTTACCAAGAGGAAAAACCTACACGAAAGGATAAAAAAAACCCGTTGGAACAATATGAAAACCCGCTTTATTAAGTTTTCGAAACGATACACAAGACGATCACTAAATTTTCTGGAAATTCTCATGAGGCGACATTAACCAATTCCACACTCTACTTCAGAACTTACAACTGAAAATTAAATTCACACAAGAATATAGTTTTACCATTTTTAGACATACTCATTAGAAACAGGAACAACCACATAATCACAGATATCAACCACAAACTTCCAGACACCCAACAATACCTTCATTTCAAGAGCCATCACCCAAAAATCTACCTGAAATCCATCCCCTATACTCTTGCACGTACAGTTTGCACCTCCGAAAAACCCACGTAGAAGAACTACGTGAAACCTTAACAAAAACGAGGCTACTCCACAAAACTTATAAACAAATTGTTTGAACTGGCAGAAAAAATATCTCTCAACGAACTACGAAACCCAAAGAAACGCAACACAGAACGGACTCTGGCATATTTTGAAACATACAACATAAACAACCAAGAATTAGTCACAGAAATTGAAAATATTTAGACCTGCAAAACAAAATTATACAATGAAAAGTATAATAAAAACGACCAAAATATATTAAGAGCAAAACCAACCCAAAAACTGAAACACATATTACCGCATCTAAATTTGACCAACACACTTTACAGGGGTAACAAAATGTAACAAAAAAGATGTGGGGTTTCTTATAGGAAACACCTACAGTTTTGAAATCCCACAAAGACATTCACAATAAACAAAATTTTGAACTGCAACTCCAAAGATTTAATAGGTCTTATATTGGGATCAGCCAAGCACTAAACAACAGAGTTTCTCTTCGCAAAAGCAACATCAAATTATCAGACAACAAAAAAAAAAAACATTTTGTATCATATCTTCCAATGCAATCAAGGCAAATTTAAAATTATGCCATTATATCGAACATGCAATTATTCTCATCTACAAATACAATAAAAAGTTTCATAAACAAATTTAAGCAAGCGCTTAATCGATCATAACCCCCCCACAAACACAGAGACACAAAACACCCGCACAGAACGGCCAGATACACTAATCGGATCGCGTGTGCTCACACATGCTCACACACACAAGAACGAACGCAGTGACACACACACACGAAATCCGAAACGACATAGGAAGCACATATATATATATAAAAAATAAAAATGAAACTTTTCACCGTCCCATTTGTAAAGTTATTAGACTCTGAAATGATGAGATACCCGGCTTCATTCAGACTTTGTTGATGTAGATTTTTATTTACATTACTTAGACTATTGTCCTGGTCTGTGTTGTTCTTATTACATTGCTTCGGTATTTGTGCTCTCCTGTCTTCTTCAGGCGTAACTTTCATGGAATTCCGAATTGAACTCTTTATTTAAAAACACGGGTGCAGAATATGTTCTCGTTTCTGTTTTTGTTTCTTTTATGTCTTATCTAATTGTCGTGGTGCAGTGGATATCGGCTCGGAAAGACAAATCGAGGAGCCGAGTTCGAGTTTCAGTTGAATTCCTTACATTCACTTACGCACAAACATTCTTTGGAAAGATATTAATCTGTCTCTTCCCTCCAGTTATGGGTTAAATATTAGATTGTGTTCTGTAGCCTTGGCTGACAACCAGTCTATCGCGGTAAGCAATGGCAACTTACTGCGGGATAATCTTCTGCCTAGTCAGTCATGCCTCTTTCGAGACATGATCGCCCAAAGTGTGTATCACGTATGGCACTTACCTGACTGACTGACTAATTCCTTTACTTGTTTTTTACGTATTGATCCCTTATTACCTGTCCCTATTTCTTCTTCTATGTGGCTTGTCCTTTAAGGACGTTGGCAATCCTGGCCTTCCACGTCTCCCTACCTCACGTGGCTCATAGCATACCTTCTATTGTAACATCTCGCAGCCTCCGTTCTGTCATCCACCTGCTGAGGCCCTTCAAATATGTTTTCCGCTGCTTTCCTCTGTCTCTTTTTCCCTCTATCTGGCCTGTTAGCATCAAGTTCTCCAAGCCCTCCTTCCTCATTGCATGTCCCAGTAACTTTAGTTGTCTCTTTCTGATGCTCAATATTTATTTTATTTTCGTCTCCATCCTTTCTAAAACCTCATCATTACTCACATGCTCGATCCATGATATCCGCAGCATCCTTCTGTAGAACTACATTTCTGTTGCATGAAATTTTTCCCTCATCGTTTATGCCATATTGTAGAACAGACATCACATAGCAATCTAGTACTCATTGTTTCTAGTGAAAATTTCATGTCTCTTAATACTTTACTCAGCTTCTGGAACGCGTGCTTTGCCATGCCAATTCGCCTTTGGATTTCTGTGACGCACTTTCCGTCTTTTGTTAGAACACTTCCCACGTATTTAAAGTTTTGTACCTACTGGGAATATTTGCACACTTCCAGGTTCAGGGATTGAACTAAAATGCTATTTCACCAAATTTACAAACCATAGTTCGTAGGAATTCAAATTTGGTGGCATATCAATCAAGCACTCGGTGGTAATTGGGACCGAATTGACCCGAACGTCCTTCATTCTGCTAACTTCAATTATCACTTGATTGTTATTATTATTATTATTGATACTGTTGCTGTTGTTGTTGTTGTTGTCAATATCAATTTAGGAGAAGCGTTAAAAAATGAAGGCGGTATTTAAGTAATTTTGTAATTTCATTTGTTCTATTTTCTCCTGGAGTAATGTAGAGTTTGTGTCTATAAAATTAACGCTGCTAGCTTAAAAAATAGATAAAAAACGACATTCAGCTTTTTATGTCATTAAAAATCATTTTCCTAAATGTCAATATGTCGTCAATGAAATAATAAAATGTCCAGAGGAAGCTAAGGTAAAACAAAATAAGTAAAAAGCAACGTACAACCGCTGTCATTGCTGGGGTAATTGCAAATGGCGCCCGCGCTGAAATAACAAAACGAATATGTTATTTTCTGAAAAAGAGTCAACCAGGAGCATGAAAGATCTAATCTAAACTTATTTATAAATGGAACTTTGTGTCTGTGTGTGTCTGTGTCCGTTACCTATAAACTCCGAAAAGGCTGAACCGATTTTCTTGAAAATTTACACAGTTGCACTCTAAGCGTCTGCGAATGTTCTTAGCTAGGTTTTGTGTCGAGGTACCCCCGATAAATATCGAAAATCGATAATCGAAAAAATCAGATTATAGAAGGAGTGGTCCGATTTGAATCAAATTTGATACACTCATAGACAAAGACATAAGAAACGATATTCAGAAGTTTCAAGGCTGCAATTCTTACAATAGTGCAGAAAATCTATAATATATATAAAAGGCGAAAAGTTTGTGTGTGTGTTTATCTGCCTGTATGTCTGTATTTTCTCAGCCCTTTTATTTTAGTTTTTGCTTCGGGTTTGGCTCTAAGTAGGTATAATTGTAGTTCTTAGTCTCAGCCATGATACCATTTACTCAGAGGACTTATTTAGACTTCAAAATTCAGTTTAAGGCGAATATCGATACCAGGAAATCAAAATTTGATTTACATCCATTCATTTTTCTTTCAGTATACGGTTTCGCTTTAACTCGAAACAACTGTTGCTTTTTAGTCTTTCGTGCCAACGTCCAAGGAGTCTGAGCTCCAGGACCATGGATTAGTTTTAAAGCTTTACTTAAACCCGATCAACGCCGGGCTATACTGCTAGTAAATATAAAAGCATACATTGTTTTATAAAAATCAGTTTTTATCATTTCACTCCGAGCAAGACGATAATGTCACTAAGATGCAAGGGGTTACTGGGAGATAGAGAACGAGAAGAATTTAGTGAAGAGAAAGGGCAATAAAAGAAAGAATTTTTAGAAAGAAACGAAAGTATGACAATCGACATTGCATTTAAATTTTCAAAAGTTGTAAATGAGAGGAGAGTAAAAAACTAGAAGAGATTTCCACATGCTATGAGAAAGTACACCTGAAGAAACCATTAGAATAGAAATTATGATTGCATTTAGCTATTCCAACATTTAAAATGTTTAGACCTATCTGCCAATCTAGTATTGCGCTTAAATTCGAGGCGACAATAAGGAAAGCTCACGAGAACACTTGTCATGAAATATTTATAGAAAAGACACAAGGAAACCTGGTTATGATGGTGGGAAGGTGACTGGAATAGAGACGTCAGTACATACTCTTGGGATTTTTATCGAGAATCACGTGATATATAACAGGAGCACAAGATATTAGATATCACTGTTATGGCTGAAAATGAAATTATAAGAATTTACTTTTGTTACCCGGGTAACAAAAATTAGTTTGAGGAGAGAGTTTTCCTCAAGGGAACTTCAATTATCGAGACATACCAATGTCGTGAAATTTTATCAAGTTATCTAAACAGTAGTATGGGAAAGAGAAGTGGAAATCATCCAGAAAAAAAATGAAAAAAGCAACCTATCTCTTTGTCTCATTTTTTTTCGACAGTGCCTATAGCGATTATATATAGTTATCCGTAGACACATCTGTTTCGCTCTATCACAGCTCATCAGTACGTTAGACATCCGATTGCTTTTAACCCAGGATTGGCGTCAATCGGCGATTCTACCTCTGAGTTATGGGCGCTAGGTAGAAGGAGACAGACATGATATACCGTAAATTCAGAGAAAACTTAGCAGGGAAATATCCATTTTGAACATGTCATTTAAGGCATGCAGTGTTTAACCCCTTATAAATAGAGAATGAGGAAGCCCAGAGGTTAACTTAAATGAAGGAAACGGGTTGGGAGGTATTGGTTTTGTTAGGGTAGAGCTAAGAGAAACATTTAGTAGTAATTCTTCTTTGGTAGTTAGAGGTATGTGGCTATCATTTTAATGTGTGATATATTTAAAGGATAACGTGTTCAATATCAGATATAGAGCGTAAAACTTAAGGAATTACACCCTTAAGATAAGACTGCAAGAACACTGTAAAGTGATGAGGGACAAATGCGGGAAAATAGAAAAATCAAGTGTAGCTGACCACATATAGAGAGAAAACAAAGATCACCCAAGTCAGAAGAGGGTGAAATAATAGAGAACACAACTGGAAAATACAAAAACTTAAGGAATCAGCGCATGTGCTAGGCCACAAAAATCTCAATCAGCCAAACATAGAAATGAATACAATATGAGAACAAGTAATGTAGTGTTAGAAAAAAAACAATTACAAAAACCAAAAATTGTAATATGGCCCAGTGGATAAAAGTGTTAGTTGAATCCAGTGAGTTGAGAGTTCAGTACTACTCTGGCTACAGGTGAACAAAAACTTTGAGAGTTGAGTTAAAAGGGAAATAACTGATACTGATACATCTGGAAGAGGCATCTTGTGGAACTAGATCAATTCAAAATAAATGGTTTGGCTGAAACTTTGTGAATATGGCAACAATAATTACAATACCTCAGAAATATAGACAAATAGTATAAAAAGGGATTGGATATCTATCCATTTGAGATGGTTATTTTCCTGTTAAATGAAAACATTTAACATTCTAAAGAATTGAATTTATGTTAAAATAATCTTTTTATTAAAACAATGTACTTTTAAGCTTTAAGAATCAGGAAACCGAATTTTTATGTGAATCGTTTGTCATTTTAAAAATATAGTGAGTTATTTCCCCTGTTATTTTCATTTGATGCAATTGATCAACTGCTAATAAATTAAATATTTTGTTTGCGTATTGAATTTAATCTGCAAATCACTTTAAAGCTACTGTAAAATCTGGTTTTAATTATAACAACTAAAAAATAAAACTCCAGAGCTATAGGTTTCTAATAAAACACAATTAATTGGAGTAGATAGACTAAACTATCGCCCGGTTCACACTCCACCCATGTCTATTGAACAGGTGTAGAGGCTCATCCCTTGTTCCCTGTTTAGGATGTGGTTTCCGGCTTTCTTTTTTCCAATATTTTCACTGTTTGTTTTCTTTATTTTATTTTATTTTTTTTTTCAGTTGGTGTAGATAGACTAAACTATTGCCCGGTTCACACTCTACCCACGTCTATTGAACAGTTGTAGAGTCTCATCCCTTGTTCCCTGTTTAGGATGTGGTTTCCGGCTTTCTTTTTTCCAATTTTTTCACTCTTATGTAGCCCCCTGCACATCAGTGGCGTTACCGCCTTGCTTGGGGTGATATGATTGAAAAGAAAATGTAAATATAAAAGTTAACATTGAAGTCAACACTCAGAGGCGACAGACTGTTTTATGCTAGATTGTACATATTAATAGGACAAGAATAGCTAATCTTAATCGTTTTCTTATTAAATATTTTACTTCGGGGATTATCGTTATGAAAATTCTTACCTATTAATTTAAGAAAGAACATCCCAATGTTAACGGTTAATAGTCTACAGAACGGGCGGTTGAAACATATTATCTTTCTTTTTCTGTGTTTACCTTTAGCCTTCTGCGATTAAGATGTAGTAGTGGGTGTTAAATAAGTTAATTTATCTACGTAACTGATAATATGGAGGTCTTTTTCATATAGATTTTTTGTTATCGCTAAAGATAAAGATAATCTATTATTAATCGTTTTCGGTATTTGTTTCGTAATGGCGTTAGGATATAGCCCTCTTTTTCCTATGTTAATAATTATTAGCTCCAAATGTTGTTAACTCCCATACTAACCAAGTTTCGAAAAATCTTAGTGAATCTAATACGGAAAACGGAATTATACCATCGTGCAATAGCAGATCCAGAGAAGAACTGTCCGGTTGAAGGTAAATGCAAATCTAGAAATACAATCTACCAAGCTATCATCTCCCCTAAAAAGAACAAGGAAAAATATACATCGGAATTTCGGCGGGGATTTGAAAACAAAGACTTTATACGCATAAGTAATCCTTTACTAACTCTATCTTAAGGTATCAGACAGCCCTTTCCCAAAACGGAATTGAAAGAAAAACCCATAGAATAGAAGCAGGTATTCACGACACGTACTCCTAATAGTCTAGCTGATAAATGTAACTTATGTTTAGCAGAAAAAGTTAGGATTTTAAAATTCAATATCAGAATGTACTTCTTAATAAACGTAACGAACATATTAACATGTATCATCACCGTAGTAAATTTAAATTTCACTAATTATCTCCTTCTATTTATTCATAATGTTTTGCTTCTTACATAGATTAGAATATAAATTTGCTGATTTTTTTTTTACCGGCAACCCCTGACCTAATGATCAAACCACCTGCCTTCCACTACCAAAAGAAACTTACTACTACGATTCACCTCTGCTTGACCATTATTGTACCTAACATTCCTCACTCCATTCTTTTACTAAGCCTTACTTTCGGTACAAGAATTGTTTTCTATTCTTTGGTTTACTGGGGTTGAAAATGCATGTCTCGAACTGACATGTTGAAAGAGCTATCCCCTCTAAATGTGATATATATATATATATATATATATATATATATATATATATATATATATCATAGTTTAGTTTGTGCGAGGTAAAGAGGGTAGGAAAAATGGGAAAATAGAATGGGGGCTACTCGCTTTACCAACAGCCCCACCATTCTGATATCCCATTTTCCCTACCCACTTTATCTCGCACACAAATATTTACCAATATAAGAAAGCGAAATTTTCATCTCCCTTCAAAAATAGCGTTTACTACCTGATGAGACATTTTCCTTTCAATGTCCAAACAAAATGTACGCTTTGACATAGATTGTAATTTGTACATATTCTAAACTATAATTTATAATAAATATTCATAGCTCTATTTCTATATTGAGCACTGTTTTAAATTAAATGTTTTGAACGGTGTTAATATTGTCTTCGTGCCTTATTCACTTGGATATATATATATATAGAGAGAGAGAGAGAGACAGAGATAGAGAGAGAGAGTGTGTGAGAGAGAGAGAGAGAGAGAAAGAAAGATAGAGGTAGATTTTGAATCCGATAATTTCTTGAAACTTTGAAAGGCGCGTGATCTAACGTTGATTTAAAAAGCCTCTGCAAGTAAAAATGATGAATCATAGAAAATATAACTCAAAAATAAAAAAAAACATACCAGAATTTCTTTCTATTTTCTCCATATGCCATTATGTGATGAAACTTTAAAGTAAAGCTTGTTAGATTGATAAAGGTTTCCTATTTGTTCTTTATCTTATGTCGGATTCTGATCCATATCTAATCTATATATATACAGAGTGAAAGAGAGAGAGAGAGAGAGAGAGAGAGAGGAGGGGTGAGGAGCTTTTACGTTTGCGAATTTGTCATCATTAGGCTCAGGTAGGTAAAAGGTACTATTTTCAATTTCGAGTTATACATTCGGGCAATCAGTCAGTTTTCGAATCCAACATATCATTTTTCACCAGATCAAAAACACCTCCTCTTTCCTCTTCTATCGTGTATGCGACTCTCAAAATCCGTCAAAGTTTTCGATTGTCCTTTTTGTTATATTATTAAAGTGATTTCTTATCATAGCGTTGCATGTAATTGAAGAACTTTCTATTTTGATTCGAATCACTCAACTACACCTTGTAGAAGTGACAACATATCATTTGATTTTCGACGGATAACGTGAGAAAACTTTGAATAATCAACACTGAATTCCGAAAATAACAGAGATAAAGAATTTACGTCGTCAGTGCTCCGGTGGACTGTAATTGACATTTGTCATAGTCAACGGAAATAAAGAACAATAAAAAAAGAACTTTCAAAGAATGTAAGCTTGAAGGAGATATCCATCGACATATAAGCACTTTTTAGTATCGTTTCCGCTTAAAATAATTCAAAGAAAAATCTGCAGTGTTATAGATCCTGACCTGGCACCTTCGTTTTCAATCATTTTCCTCATAACGTAACTTCATTGTACCTTTCCTATAAATATTTTATGGCGATTGTTTTGCTAAACTTTCATCGGTCAACTAGACGAATTTAAGCGCAGTACAACATGTGCCTTGTAGTGCAGTGGATATCGGCTTGGAATGGGAAATCGAGGAACCGAGTTCGAATTCCAGTTGAATTCCTTGCATTCACTTACGCGCAAATATTCTTAAGAAAGATATTATTCCGTCTCTTCCTTCATGTTATTGGTTAAATTGAGTTCTATAGCCTTGGCTGGTAACCAGTCTACCGCAGAAATTAATGGCAACCTACTGTGGAATAATCTTCTGTCCAGTCAGTTATGTCTCTTTCGAGACATGATCGCCAAAGCGTGTACCCCGTATGGCACGTAATTGATTGTCTGACAACATTGGCTGTGAGGATGAGCATTATGGTGCAGTAGATATCGTCTCGGAACGCGAATTCGGAGAACCGAGTTCTCACTCTAGTTGAATTCGTTGTATTCACTTACGTAAAAATACCATTGAGAAAGGTATTAATTCGTCTCTTCTCCCTCCAGTTATGAGTTACATAGCAGGACAAATTGGGTTCGATAGCCTTGGTTGGTAACCAGTCTATTGCAGAAACTAATGGCAAACCTTCTGCGGGAAAATCTTCCCAGTCAATCATGTCTCTTTCGAGATATCACAGCATATGTGTTTATCATGTATGGTACTTAACTAACAGACATCATTATCAGCTAGGTCTCATCAGTTTGCTGTGGAAATTGCCAATATAACCGTAGGTCCTACCCAATAGTTTCTTCTCTCGGATTTCTCACCCGTGGAAATTCCTCCCACCGTCTTTCTTTCCTCTCAACTACGATCTTCAAAAATTTGAATGCAGTTTTATTCGTCATCGTCTATCACCTTAAAACCAGTTCTTTTATTTTTCTCTTTTTTTTTAAATCGTGTCACCCCAAGCAAGGCATTCCACTGCCACTATAGCGCAGGGGGTTACATAAAGAGATTGGGTATAGGAAATGTCAGAAGGAGGGTGATAGACGACTTAGGATGTACATAGGGAGAGAGTTGGAGAGAGTGGGTGTGAGTTAGTGTGTTAAGAGGTGTCTATTGACCTTACATTTAAACTCCTGGGAAGCAAGCATGAGTTAGGGAGTTCCACAGGCGGGAAGTACGAGGAAAGAAGCTGTTGGAGTATAAATTGAGTTTACATTTAATCGTTTTCACTGTAAAAGGGTGGGACCTAGTTGCCAATCTAGAATCTCGTGCAAATTCTCATCTGGGGGGCACCATGAAAGTATTTATAAAAGAGGCACAGGGAAGCCACGTCACGCCGGTGAGAGAGATACTGCAGACGGTCAGCCAAGTCGGTATCGATCACATTACAGATTCTTCGCTGTATTTTGTCAAGAACCCCGAGGAGAATAGAAGGGGCACCCGATCAGATGTGGCAGCAGTACTCAATACACGGGCAGATGGTGGATTTATATAATTACAGGATAGATTCTTGCCTCAATAATATTTTTTTTATCTTTTGCTTTCAATAATCCTATTTGTCTTAGTATTTTAAGCGCCTTGATTGGGTTTAATCAGCTAAGAAATGACAAAATTATACACACGCATTCAAAAACACCGTTAGGAAATCAGTTCACCTTAAAAATAATGGCTGAATTTTTTTTTCTAGAAGAAAATCGAAAGCAAGAACTTTTTCATAAGTTCTAAGCAAATAATAATATAACAATAATTGATGTGACCCAATCCACCGAAAAAAATAATATCACAGAACCTAACACTATAATTCAATAGATATATATGAACTTCTCTATTTGGTGACAATCGTTAAAAAATTTTGGATGTGCGTTCTGGTGCATTGGATATCAGCTCGGAACGACCAATCGGGGAGCCGAGTTCGAATTCCAGTTGAATTCTTTGCATTCATTTACGCTCAAATACCCTTAGAAAAGGTATTAATCCGTCTCTTCTTTCCAGTTATGGGTTAAATAATAGGACAGATTGGATTCTATAGCCTTGGTTGGCGACCAGTTTACCGCAGAAATTAATCGCAACCTACTGCAGGATAATCTTCTCAGTCACTCATTTCTCTTTTGAGACATGATCACCCAAAGCGTATATCACGTATGGCACTCTACTGACTGATATATGAGCTTCTGTATTTGGTGACGATCGTAAAAAATTCAACTTTTTTTGTTTTGATAGTCAACGTGACATTGTGAAATTTACGATAATTTCTCAAACATGGCGAGAGCAAATAAAAATAACAGGGGAGAAATTAAATGTTAAGAGTGAAAGATCGCTTGATTTATATGCCTGTTTAAAGGCATATCAACTTATTACGGGTCATTTAATGTTGAAATTTAATTTTCCTGGGTGCTTGGAAATAATAAAAATATGTTATTCTGCTTCCCCAGTTGAATACATGGTAGATGATACTCAGCTTTTGCGCATATACATGTTTGTGTAGAAATGATTACCCTAGGCAGTGATGTGTGATTTATGTTATGATTTTATTGAAGTTATACTTTGGAATATTGTTTGATTTCAGACATTCACGGATACTATTTGAAAAAATATTATGAAAGAGTTCTTTCATGTAGATTAGTTGGTAGTATTTTTAACGTATTTTGAAGTTGTTACAATTTGTTAGCTTGGAGTTTGTCCAAACCCGTGTGAAGACAAAGATGGCAGTGTCCAACGCCTGTGTTATCAGTACACTGCTATAAGGCAGTGATACATGAACCACGTATGCCAGGTAAGAGAGGCGTCTGAACACCTTTCACGTGAGAAGTATCCGACGTATATTGAGAATCTCATGGCAAGACAAGGTGCCCAACACTGAGGTCCTGTTTTATGCGGGTCTACCTACCATGTTCACACTCGTTAAAGAGCGCATACTCTGCTGGCTAGACCATGTCCTCCGCATGCTAGACAGCCGCCTTCCAAAAGACCTCCTGTATGGAGAGCTGGCTTCTGGAAGATCCACTGGGCGGCCACAGGCGCGGTATCGTAACATTATAAAATGAGATATGAAAGCTGAGTAATGGGATAGCGTAGCAGTCAACCGGATCGAATGGAGAGGAACCCTGGCCCGACAACTCAAACCATGGGAGGAGCAACTGACACAAGTTGCAATGGAGAGGCGAGTTCGCAGGAAGCTAAATGACAGCTCAGACAGACCAGAAACAATGCATATATGCAGCCTCTGCAACAAAGACTATCACTCTTGCATCGGGTTCTATAGTCACAGACGCCGATGCTTCAGCCAAGCAAAAAAACTAGGATGCTACCCATGGTCAACGCTGACTGACGCAGGCCTACTGCGACTACAATTTGTTAGTATTTGCATATTTTTTTTTTTTTTGTATAAAAATATTTTGCTGGTATTTACTTTAAAACGTATTTTTATAATTCAATGTGTTTTATTTTTGTTAGGGGTTCACTATTTTTCAATAGCTAGGACCCTAAGAGGTGCTGTCACTCAGGCTCAGGGTGGATAGAGGAACAACAGCAATTAAGAGGTGATTTCACGCTCCACAAAACTCCCAATCTCCCGATCATAGTCCTTGCTATTGAATCTAGTTTATCATTATACTAAGGCCTGAAATAGATGAGAAAGTGTATATCATATATTAATTTCGTTAAATTCCTGGTTTTATAGTTTTATATAAACTATCTGATCATCTCATAAAATGAATTTAGTTTTAGGTATATCATCCGGCACTAAGCAATTTTTGTTTTTTTTAATACATGAGGTTTTTGATATTTACTTTTACTTATTTTCTGAAATATAATTTTAAGACATTTTCCCCACATATAACACCTACGTATAAGATTTACAAGTTAAGCTCCCGACATGGCAGCTCGATTCCAATCATTTTCTCACCGGCGGGATATGGCTTCCCTGTGTCTCTTCTACAAATATTTTTATGGCTTCTGATCTGATGAACTTATGTCACTGGTGACTCCACCGCAAGAATTTCCTTGTGCACCCAGACTAGCAACAAGGTCCCACCCATTTACAGTTAGATCAACCAAATGCAGCCGACAATTCTACTCCATCAGCTTCTTTTCTCGCACTTGCTGCCTGTAGATTTCCCTTTCGTATAATTGATTTTCTGACGGCTACACCCTCCAGGAATTTAAATAAAATGTCAATTCCCATCTCTTATCCTTGACTCCAGTCTATTCTACATCCCCCCGTATATATTCATTTCCTTTCTCTCTACCATCGCAACTGTCTTCACACCTGTGTTCACATTCTTCTTTGCCATTTCTCTGACACCCACTGTAACTCGATCGTCTTTCTCTTCGCTTCTCTTTCCTAAACTTTTACTCTCTTATGTAGATCCCTACGTATTCGTGGCGGTACCGCCTTGCTTGGGATGAAACTATGAGAAAAAAGAGAAAAAAATATGAAAATTAAATTTTTTAGATTAATTTTAAAAACATTGACAGAAATTATTTTAAAGAAGTGACACATATCAGCTAAGATTGTTAATAACTGAAGCTCAGCTGATTAACCAAGTCATTAATTGAAGCTCGGTCAACTAAATTGTAGTTCCGCCGTTTAATCCTGAAATTGAAATTGAAGCTTGGCCGACTAACCTTGTCATTAATTGTAACTCAGCCAATTACCCTTGTCATTAACTGTAGGTCAGCCGTCTAACCTTGTCATTAATTGTTGTTCCGCCGTTTAACCCTGTCATTAATTGAAGCTTGGCCTACTAAATCTGTCATTAATTGTAACTCAGCCAATTACCCTTGTCATTAACTGTAGGTCAGCCGTCTAACCTTGTCATTAATTGTTGTTCCGCCGTTTAACCCTGTCATTAATTGAAGCTTGGCCTACTAAATCTGCCATTAATTGTAACTCAGCCAATTACCCTTGTCATTAACTGTAGGTCAGCCGTCTAACCTTGTCATTAATTGTTGTTCCGCCGTTTAACCCTGTCATTAATTGAAGCTTGGCCTACTAAATCTGTCATTAATTGTAACTCAGCCAATTACCCTTGTCATTAACTGTAGGTCAGCCGTCTAACCTTGTCATTAATTGTTGTTCCGCCGTTTAACCCTGTCATTAATTGAAGCTTGGCCTACGAAATCTGTCATTAATTGAAGCTTTACCGGCTAACTTTGTCATTAATTGTATCTCAGTTGTTTACATTTGTCATTAATTGTAGTTCCGCCGTCTAACCCTGTCATTAATTGAAGCTTAGTCGACTAACCATTTCATTAATTGTATCTCAGTTGTTTAAATTTGTCATTAATTGTAGTTCTGCCGTTTAACTCTGTCATTAATTGAAGCTCCGTCGACTAACCTTGTCATTAATTGTAATTCAAATAACAATTAGGGTTTGTTTACGTCTCAGATTTATCAAAAAAAATGGGAAAGTTATTTTTGTCAATTTAATTTTTATATAATGGATTTTACAAGTCAGTTAGTGAATTTTCTGTAATAGACTTACAAATTAAAAATAAATTGAAGTTCGTTTCTACTTTCTTCTTCTTCTTCTTCTTCTTCTATGTGCCCTGTCCCTTCAGGACGTAGGCGATCATGGATCTCCACGTCTCCCTATCCCTTGTGGCTCTTAGTATGTTTGCTCCTGTTGCTCCTGGCAACCCCCGTTCCGTCATCCACCTGATCAGACCCTGCAAATATGTTATCCGCTGCCTTCCCCTGTCTCTCCTTCCTTCTATCTGTCCAGTCAGTATCAGGTTCTCCAGGCTCTCCTTCCTCATTGCATGTCCCAGGAACTTCAGTTGGTTCTTCCTGATGCTCAGTATCAATTTCCTTTTTGTTGCCATTCTTTCTAACACCTCGTCGTTGCTTGTATGCTCAGTCCACGATATCCGTAGCATCCTTCTGTAGAACCACATTTCGGCCGCTTCCAGTTTTGTCCTCATTTTCGATTATATTGTCCAGCATTCACAGCCGTATTGAAGAACTGACATCACGTAGCAGTCTAGCACTCTTTTCTTCGTTTCTATTGAGATTTTCCTGTGTGTTAGTATTTTGCTCATCTTCTGGAACGCGTCCTTTGCCATGCCAATTCGCCTTCGGATCTCCGTGTCGCACTTTCCATTTCCTGTTAGAACACTTCCTAGGTACTTAAATTCTTGGACTTGTTTGATTCTGTTATCCCCCACCTGTATTTGAAATTTTGGGTTGTATATTTTGCTGATGACCATGCAATCAGTTTTCTAAAAGTTTATTTGTAGTCCCTTCTTGTCACTCTCCACTCAACTTTAATAAGTACAAAATAAATGGATAATATATAAATGGACTGTTTAGAGACTTTCAAATTTGACATGTTTCGCTTAATTTCTTTCCCATGAACAAAATCTACATTGGCGAGACAAAAGTGACTCATCTTAAAAATCTGAATAAATATTTTAAGTGATCAGTGGGACATCATTCACATTCTAAATAAAGCAAACAAATAAAAAGATAAAAGTGTTTAAAAAAGAGTATACGTAAAATGAAATGTAATTAAAATTGAACAATGCTCACAATGTACTACGTGTCACCATAAATGTCATGATCACAATTTCAACCGGGCGAGTAAAATACATATAAATTAAAATGCATTAAAGACAATGATCTACAAGGCGTCAATATACGACAAATTTATTCTAGATTATAACGTTAAACGAAAAACCGGGGAGCCGAGTTCGAATTCCAGCTGAATCCATTGTATTCACTTACGCGCAAATACCCTTGGGAAAGTTATTAATCCGTCTCTTCCTTCCAAGTATGGGTTAAATAGCAGGACAGATTGGGTTCTGTAGCCTTGGTCGGCAACCAGTCTAACGCAGAAAGCAATGGTAACCTACTGCGGGATAATCTTCTGCTCAGTCAGTCATGTCTCTGTCGAGACATGATCGCCCAAGCGTGTATCACATATGGCACTCAACTGACTGACTAAATTAGTCATGCAACCAGGTGAGATAGATAAACATTGAGAAAATAAAAGAAAGTTGAAATAAGTCAAAAACCTATTTTCTCTAACAATACATATCAAGTACTTTAACCACGGCCTTTAGACGATTTCGGAATCTCGTGCAACTCTTCTGGAAAGTCTCCTTGTATAAATTTTGTGAATACAGACATAATCCTTTTCTTCAGTTCATCTTTAGTGTTACAAAGATTTCTGATGGCATCTCTTTCAAATCCACACCCACACATAATGGGTTGCAGTCTGGGAAGTTAAACGGCCAAATATAATGGTGGATGATGTAGTTAGAAAAATTGTCTGAAAGATATGACAGGGTTCACCTATTTGTGTGGAATGATGCATATTCCTGTTGCTAGACATGGGGTCTTCCAGCAGCCACTCTCTTGTCCTCAAAACAATTGATGTACGCCTCCTTGTTGAGTGTGAATCCCTTTGTGAAAATGGCTGGGACCATAACGTCACAATCACTAGTAATCACTTCAAACACCTTTACAGTAATCTATGTAAACTTATTTATAAATGGAACTTTCTGTGTGTGTATCTGTGTGTGTGTGTGTGTCCGTTACCTATAGACTCCAAAACGGCTGAACCGATCTTCTTGATAATTTACACAGTTGTACGATAAGCGTCTGCGAATGTTCTTAGATAGGTTTTGTGTCGAGGTACCCCCCGATAAATATCGAAAATTTATAATCGAAAATATCGGGTTATAGAAGGAGTGGTCCGATTTTAATCAAATTTGATACACTCATAGACAGAGATATAAGAAACGATATTCAGAAGTTTCAAGGTTGCAGTTCTATCCTTGGATGACTTATTTGTCTCCGATATTGTAACTCGATAATCCGATATCCTACCGAGTCTGATTGAAATCAGTTTTTCAGCCCTTTTACTTTAGTTTTTGCTTCGGGTTTGGCTCTAAGTAGGTATAATTGTAGTTCTTAGTCTCATCCATGATACCATTTACTCAGAGGACTTATTTAGCCTTCAAAATTCAGTTTCTGACGAAAAAGACTTATTTGATATCGATACCAGGAAATCAAAATTTGACTTCCATTGATTTTTCTTTCAGTCTACGGTTTCGCTTTAACTGGAAACAAATATTGTTTTTTATTCTTTCGTGCCAACGTCCAAAGAGTCTGACCTCCGGGACCATGGATTAGTTTTAAAGCTTTCATTACAACCGAGCAACGCCGGGCAATGTTGCTAGTCATTAATAAACTCAGCCAACTCGTTTCCAGTCCAGTTTACTGTCCTCCTATCGACACCCACACATTCTGAAATGCTCGTAAGGAACTTCCAGCACGAATTCCATGCCGTAAGTTCTGCCGTTATTAAATTTCTGGCGGAGGGGATAGCATGATTCAGCTGTCTTTTTCACAGACAGTGCCTAACTGGGCGTACTCTATTGTGCAGTCGATAAATCAAAAACAAACGACGCGCGAAATTAAAAATTAAAAATTAAAAATAGCGACAATTTACCCATCGCTTCTTGAATATTAGTTCAAATGTTATTTTTTAAGGATACAAGTTCAGACGGTGGTTTCCTTTACAAAGAAGAACGTTGTTTCAAACACTGCCATGGAGTCCATTTTCATTATTAATTTTTCCAGAGTGCACAAGCCAGTAAAGATTTTTTTAAATTAAGTGTCGATACCCAGGTATTCACTAAACAGAACTTTTGAAATAATAAAATTGTTTGATTAAAACTAAATCTATCAATTTTATAGATACAGATAATGCTGCACTAATGTAAGTAGACGCTAAGATAATATAAACAAAATTTCTCTCATTTTTAATCGATAAATCTTAATTAAGCTATTTATAGTTACCAAATGATAAATTTACGGGTTCACTTTATTTTTTGCAATTCGCAATAGTTAAAAATTTTTATTCAATCTTTTTTTTTTTTTAATCATTTCACCCCGAGCAAGGCAGAAACGCCACTGATGTGCAAGGGGGCTACATAAATGTAAAAAGATTAATTAGAAAAGAGTGAGGAGTACAAGCTAGTTAGAAAGGAACAATAGAAAGCTGAGAAAGCAGGTGCAATGACAGATACATAGGTGGAGAGAAAGGGAAGGTGATACAGGGGAGGGGAGAGAGCTAGAGTCCAGTGGTTAGTAGATGAGTATTAACTTTGCATTTAAATTTCTGGAGGTCGTAGCCGTCAGGAAAGCAAGAATACGGGAGTGAGTTCCACAGGAGGGAAGTGCGAGAGAAGAAGCTGAAGGAGTAGAATTGTCGTTTGCATTTGGCTAACCTGACTGTGAATGGGTGGGACCCAGTTGCCAGTCTGGTTGCACGGGTAAACAACTGTTGAGGAGGCATCAGTGACTTAAGCTCATCTTGATTTGTTTTCTTTTTAGAAATGATTGCAATTCGTTTAATAAAGGTTTTTCTAAATTAATATGTAATTTAATTAACAATTGTTGATTTTCTGAAAAAAAGGAAGGATTTATTTAAATATTATCTTAGGGGTTCATATAGTTTTGTACATGACCATATTAGTTAGTTAAATGCAATACATGATAAACGTTTAGGCGATCTTGTCTAGACATAACTGATTGGGCAGAAGATTTTCCCGCAGTACGTTGCCATTATTTTCTGCAGTACATTGGTTGCCACTCAATTTGCAACCCAATTTGTACTGCTATATAACCCATAGCTCGGGGAAGTAACGGCGGATTAATACCTTTCCCAGAAGTATTTGTGCGTAAGTGAATGCAACGAATTCAAATGGAATTCGAACTCGACTCTCCGATTTCTTGTTCCGAACCGATAAACACTGTACCGCAACGCGCGCGCACACGCACACACACACACACACACACACACACACACACACATATATATATATATATATATAATTCCAGGTGAACAGGACTCAAGGTTTTTTTTTATTTTGAGTGCTCTGGCATTTATTTTATTATGAACAGTGCTCAATATAATGAGCATTATAGAGCTTAATATAATTATACAGTTATGAATTAATTGTACATTGCGACACGGAAATTTCTATGTTTCGAGATGGATTCTCATCATCAGGCAATGTTGCTGTTGGTTGTGCAGATATGTAAATCATCTGCACAACCAACATCAAACATTGCCTGATGATGAGAATCTATCTCGAAAAATAGAAATTTCCGTGTCGCAATATATAATTAATTCATAACTGCATATATATATATATATATAGTCATCCGCAGACAGATCTGTTTCGCTGTATCACAGCTCATCAGTACGGTTAGACTTCGATCGCTTTTTAACCCAGGATTGAAACCCGACCGAATTAGCGTCAGTCGGCGATTCTACTTCTGGGCTATGGGCGTTCGGTAGAAGAAAGCAGACATTTTAGCGTGTATATTATCATTATACGCGCCCAATAACCAGAGTGCTATAATTTATTTACTGCATGAGTGATGCCTACTGTTTTTCAAAGTCTACCATTCTTCCAGAGTGCTCAATCAGGGTGTGAGAGCGTAAATAGTCATCCGCAGACAGATATAGTCAGTATTTCTTCATTCAAACATGTTTCATTGAATGATATCGACGTATTATGTCTACTTATTTTTGAACGGTGGTAAGACTTATCTGTTGAAGCTGTTTAACTGTTATGTTGTGTGTAACAGAATTACTGAGTAAATAAATACAAACAACGAAAATATAGTAAATTGATAAATTACCAGAAGAAATAGTATTTACAAAAGAGGTAGTTAGTAGTATACAGGAACAAGTGTTTAGTAGCACGTAACGTCGTAAGACGTAGAGTCCATTATAGTAGAACACAGATGGAGAGCGCCCCAACATGCTAATTTATGGCCGTATCAAATAATCATGGAGAAAATAACACATTACGACACACTGAAAGTATAAATACACTTCTTTCGTTTTCCTATAAATACACATTTCCACTGCTTGAAAAAAAATTTTTTTTTCATATCAATATATTCGATTTTTGTTTGTGTTTCCGATTAATATCAACTGTAAGAAGCGACAACCCACACTGCAAACTACTTATTCGAGATATCAAAATAAAGCAGACGCAAAACTTCAATATCAGATGAAAGCAATAACAGACTCGATCGGATGTATGACACGAAAAATCACAAGCATTTGTCAAAAAAATAACGTAACATAAAGCAATCGGAAAATGCTCTTTAAAACACTGAAAAGCAAAACCTCTATGTCAAATAAAGAGACTCCATAAATTATCTGCATATGTTGTACCTATTAGAATCAAAATCCATCAATGCACCCCATTGCATGTTAAAGAAACATTAAAGTTTTTATGTAGATATGCTTTGTTCTATTTTAATTTACTTTTGTTTTTCTTTGTCATAATGCTTCAAAAACGAAACTGCTATTTGTCAACCCTCCCATGCAACCTCTCCTGCCCCCATAATAATGGGCCAAGCGAGTCTCTCTGAAATCAATATATTGAACCTCCTCAGCCTTACCCTATCTTCCGACCTCAAGTGGAATCATTACATTGAGTCAATAGCAAAATCCACTGCTAGGAAGGTAGGGTCACTGTGTCGGGCCAGGAAGTTTTTTGCGCCTGATTCCATCTTGCACATATACAAATCAACCACCTGTCCGTGCTTATATGGTCGGGAGCCCCAGCTGTTCATCTTAGTGTTCTCGAAAAGCTCCAAAGGAGAATCTGTAACGTGATAGGTTCCGACTTGGCAGCTCGTCTCCAGCCACTTTCTAACCGGCGGGATGTGGCTTTTCTCTATGTATTCTACAAAAACTTTCATTGCTTCTGCTCCCACGAACTTATGTCACTGATGCCCCGCCACTAGAACAACAAGATCCCACCCACTTACAGTTAGGTCAACCATATACAGCCGACAATTCTACACCATCAGCTACTTTTCCCGCACTTCCCGCCTGTGGATCTCCCTTTTGTATACTTGCTTTCTTGCGGTTACATTTTATTGGTTTCACTGTACAAGGGTGGGACCTAGTTGCTAATCCTCGTGCAAATTCGTATCTGGGGGCACCAGTGATCTAAGTTCAACGGAGCAGAAGCCGTGAAAGTATTTATAGAAGAGGTACAGGGAAGCCACGTCACGCCGGTGAGAGAGTGACTGCAGCCGGTCTGCCAAGTCGGTATTGATCACATTACAGATTCACCCTTTTTCTGCTATATATTAATGATCTAGACTTATACTTTGATCTTTTCTGAATATCAATGCTATTAGTACAACTGTATATGAGTGCACCTCCGAAATTCTAGATAAGCAGAACCTGATAGCTGATCTCTTCGCTTGACCTGTCTCTAACAGCTCAGTGGGGTAAAAACTGTCTGGTTACATTAATCAAAAACCGAACTAGTGACGTTCTATCGTCACCAAGTGGACCCTGAATTTTCGCCAATCTCGATAAACGGATTTCTTCTCTGGAAGGTCGTGAGCTCAACACAGAGAGTAAGTGGAAATCCTACGTACGATCCGTTGATAAAAATGCATGAAAAATGGTCAGTTGCAGTAATATCTGGCTCCTCCTGCTCCTCTAACATTTAAGAACCAGATTAAACCGAAAATAGAATATGGCAGCTTTTGTTATGTAGCTCACTACTAGCGGTTATAGTATTATGTGACGAGTGACTTCAACCAAAACTTTCTCAGAACCCCCTTGTAATTCTGGATATTCATCTAAAGTATTCCCACTGAGACATGATGTGATAAAAAATCATATTTAACACAAGTGCGTATAATTAAGCCAAGGGTAAAAATTTACCCAGTCCCTCCAACTTCGGGATGGAGTACTTTGCATTGTTTATTTTTCTCAGTCTCCGTCTGTAGAAAGAGCCCTAACGGAGATGTACCCAGCCCGAAGACACAGAGCTTGACAATTGCAGAAGCTTAACCTTTCAGTCCCTATAGAGTCAAAATTGTCTCTACCTCACTGCGGTTGATGAATTAATTTTCAACTTACAAGTCATTTCTGAAAGACGAAATATTGCTAGCGTCTATTACTTTGGAAAGTGTTCTGACGAAATATGAGTGTCATTTGTTAAATATGATAAATTGTTCGGTATAAGGACTTCTAATACAGATAGAGGCTCTCTTTTTTAATCTTTCATATAGTCTCCAAGCAGTGTTACACACTTTTCCCATCTGTGCACAAGCTTCTGTATTCACTTAGCGTAAAATCTTTGGACTGATGTCTCAGCCAATCGCTCTCAACACTTTTGTCTTCATCGTCACTTTTAAACTTCGTGCCTCTCGTGAACGCTTTCAAGGGACTAAACAGGTGAAAGCCTGAAGGCGCAATGTCTGGGCTGTAAGGAGAATGAGG
This sequence comes from Ascarosepion bandense, assembly GCA_037127315.1. Lineage (NCBI taxonomy): Eukaryota > Metazoa > Mollusca > Cephalopoda > Sepiida > Sepiidae > Ascarosepion > Ascarosepion bandense. Next base: position 1,055,889 of record JBBBDQ010000505.1, on the reverse strand, counting down.
GAGCAGTTTCCAGCCCAGCTAATTGGTGGTCTCCACCGTTTAGGCTGCCGTTTGAGGCCTTGCGTTGTCTTCGAGTAGGCAAGGTCATCATGGACAATTCTGTGTGCTGTTCAACAGATAATCCTAAAGTCATTGCAATGTTATTCACTATCACCCTTCTGTCAGAGTGAATGAGGTCATTGACTGATTTAATCATCTCAGGAAACCTCACTTCTGTAAGCCTTCCAGGCCTGTCTTCATCCTCAACACTGCTCCTTCTTTCTTTAAACATTTTAGCCCATTTGTAGATATATTTTGGCTAAAACATGTGGCACCATACACACTGGTTTGCACCCTTCAGCAATCAAAAACTTGATAACTGACCTCTGTTTAATCCTAGAGCATGCTTCTTGGTCGGCCATCTTTGTTAATCTCTAAAATTCTCAAAGTTAAAAGAAGTAATCTATCTGTATTAGAAGTTCTTATACCGAAAGATTCACGTTATTTATTGATTTAAACCTGCTACATTTGTTAGTTTCACTAGTTGTTACCTTCATGGTAATAAAGACACACCATGTCACGTATATTGTAGCTGATCACCTTCATTTTTTTTCAAATTCCATTGGTAAGATATAAGTTCGCCTGAATGGCTTTTATTCACGAAATGCAAAATTGTGGAACCGACTCTCAAGAAGATTTTTCTCCGACAACTACAGTCTTAACATAGTTGTGCCAAAATTTGTTGCATTACGCAGTCCGTCATTCTGCAGTTAATTATATGACATGAGTTACGGGAGAGAAAAAGTGCAAGATATAGTTCGTTTTTTTATGGACATTTAGATAAAAAAACAAAGGTAAGTTTCTTCAAGAACTAACACTTGATTTGAGTTCAGCATATACATTTGCACAGAGATAATGCTATTTTGGTTAAATTTGAAGGGGAAAAGCAACGGGATTTAAAACGAACATTTACCTTTTTATTTATTTATTTTATTTTATATATATATATATATATATATATATATATATATATATATATATATATTTTAATTCAGATACTTCAATCCAAGGGAAAAAAGCAGGAAGGTAAATTCCAAAAACCCGATCCTAATTAATATTAAAAATTTTATTTTAATATTAAAAAATGATACAGGAAGAGAGCTCCATGTAATAAAATATTACAGAGCAAACGGAGGTGATGTGTTATCCCCCGTGGGGATCTTCATATCGAAATGGCCATTCAACATCTTTGAATTAATCCTTTTTTAATATATATATATATATATATATATATATATATATATATATATATATATATAAATGTTTGTATTTCTCTTCTTTCTTCTGTATTTTTTTAATCTGGACAGTGTCAACTCTACGCCGCTTCATTTCAAAAGTCGACAAATGATGCTATTTCGAATGTCGTAGACGGCGAGAATAGATATTTAAAAACTAATATATTTTTGATCACCCTCTACATGTCTCTTTCTTTATTACTTGTGTCTCTGTCTCCATTGAAATTTTGATACAGAGGTATGTCTTCTAATTTTTAAAAGAGTTTGCAATTCCATTGTACTTATGTCTGAAGATTCGAGTCATTTATTCTTTCTTTAACGCCTACCAGCAGAAGAGGAATCTTTTGTTCATATGATCTATTGTTTACTGTGATAAAAAATGTCAAGAGTTAGAAAATTCAATACTCGATGCACATCCGTAGCAAACCATTGTTATAAATTAAAATTAGCTACAAACATATTAGAAGAGTGAAACATTCTCTTTCAAAATTTATTGGATTAGGAGTTTAGGAGTAATTATTTACGCTATTTAAATTCGGACTATCATTTGAATTGTTGTTGCCACAACATTTCGATCATTGCGCTCCTTGGCCTTCATCAGGGTAACCCATAGGAAATTTTGAAATTAACCTTTTATGTAATCTGTGGTGAAAGACTCTTTCTCGTTTCACTGCGCAAGTCTAGAGATATCTCGTCTTGTTTTGGTTATTGCTCGCCCTCAGTTCAAGCACACACTGTTCAGGATTTAACTCACAATTACTATGTCACCAAATCCACAAATCAACGATTTAATTCACTAAACTATTGTCGCGTCGGGGAGTGTGTAATTGGACTTTCCGGAAATCGAGCGGTCAATAAATGAGCCGTACTAAAACTAAGAACTAGACGAGAAATCCTGTGACATGAGCAGTAGAACGAGATATTCCGAGGCATTGGCAGTGGAACGAAAACACGCTCACTATTTATATTAAATAATGCGTTCAAATCAGAATTCTGTGTCAATATATGCATGATGAAAGCCAACGAAACGTTGTACAACAAAATAAATACGAAGAATCGTTTGAATTCAAATTGCGTAATTAATTAAAGTTAAATATTTCCGACTTGCTTACTTATAATGTTTGGTAACCGCAAAATCACTACTAAAACAAAAAAAGCGATTAAGTCTTTTTCGACTCATAAATAACTAGGCATGAAATGTTCCAGCGGTAAGTTGTCATTTCTTCTTGGGATAGACTTGTTAACTCTACGCGGATAGACTGTTCTCATTCCCCTGCCCAGGTATAGTGATGCATTGTTTAGTTTTTATTTTTAAAAATGCTTAGTTGTTGCTCGCCCTGCCTCCACACTGCACACTGACGGGACCAGGGACTGAAGTCGCAATTCGATGTTATATGGACCAAAGTCCGAATATAAATAGTCTAAATACCTATATTTTGTATTGTTATACCTACCTGTGTTGATTGTATACTTATACGTGACATGTCATATTCTGAAATGCGCTGCTTCTTATATTTTGTGATGTCGTGTTAAAATATAGGTGACATGTTATTTCATGCAACATGCACTTATATATGTTCTGTGTTGATTGTAAACTTGTGGATGAAATGTCATTTCATGAATAGTACGCTAGCCTAGGCTTCGCATTAGCTATACACTATAACGACGTCATTTCGTGTAAAGTGCTACTACTTGGAGTTCGTTTTGAATAAATTATATTAATTATAAAGTAAGCCTATCTTATGAGTTACATGTAAACAGATTAGTGATGTGTCATTTTCTGGAGATTGTTCCAATCTATACTTCGTGCTGGTTGTAAATTTATATGTGACATCAATTTCTATAAAGTGTTAGTGTTGCCACACGAATCCTGCTTGCTCCATTGGAAATGAGAAAACGTTGTTTTGCAGCAATTAAATGCATTTCTTGAACTTTTTAAAAGAGAAGCTGCCATTACTAAAGCCTTTCTATTTGGACAACCATGCTCATCTTAAACATTTCGGCTGTAGAACGTTCTAGGTTCTACAGATATCTCTCATCAGACATGGTAATATTTTCGAAGTTTTGAACCGAAATTTTATTGAATCCAGAGAGGTTGACTCTGGACATACTGTTTATTCTGCTTAGAAGATATATCAGTTTGTACTTACAAATTTTATTTAACTTTGTGTCGCTTGTTATTCTCTTCAACGGAACACTGTATGCAAATTTTCAACACAACCAAACCTTTGTATTATTTTGCACAACTTCATTGGGTGATATATATATATATATATATATACGGTTCTTGGATATGTTCCTTTTTTCCTTCGGGGTATAGTTCATATATCACCAAAGAAGTGGACTGCTGTTAAAAAAAATGTCCAGATGTTGCATGACGGGAGGTTCTCTGAAACGTTTCATGTATAAAACATACATATATATATAGTAGATATTCCTTAACAACATTTTTATTACTGTTCTTGCTCGTGAAACTAATAGCATATTTGCTAAGTGTTTTCTATGAAAGTAAAACTACCTTGCAATTAAGTGCGGAGGATTATTGAAACACAGGAGTCAGGGAATAAACATTCAAATCAATCATGGCAGATCATATATGGAGGGAAAAGTGTAGTTATCAACCCTGTGAAATAAAGTTCGGATAATAGAAGGCGTGGATAATAAAAATAAAGCTGACAAAATAGATAACTGAATGAATCAGCACACATGAAAAACTCTGAAAAACTCCTCAGTAGACCTAGCATAGTGATAGAATACCATTCTAGGAGCCTCTAAATAAAAAGTCCTGAGCCAAGTCGCTCATGAATTTTACCGCCTTAGTTCAAATATTAGGTTTAATACTTCAAAATTAATTAGCGGGGGTGGTTTGAAAGACTCGTAACTTTGCCGATTAAACCAGCTGTTTAAATCTTTTTAAATTCTTTGGGAGTTCAATTTCTTTGTCTGAAAAAAAGAAAGATGATCTCACCGGTTCGTAGAATAAGGAACAATAGCGCTAGTCTTACTTTAATGATTTATAGTTTTATGATTTAAGGAACAATAGCGCTAGTCTTACTTTAATGATTTATAGTTTTATGATTTAAGGAACAATAGCGCTAGTCTTACTTTAATGATTTATAGTTTTATGATTTAAGGAACAATAGCGCTAGTCTTACTTTAATGATTTATAGTTTTATGATTTAAGGAACAATAGCGCTAGTCTTACTTTAATGATTTATAGTTTTATGATTTAAGGAACAATAGCGCTAGTCTTACTTTAATGATTTATAGTTTTATGATTTAAGGAACAATAGCGCTAGTCTTACTTTAATGATTTATAGTTTTATGATTTAAGGAACAATAGCGCTAGTCTTACTTTAATGATTTATAGTTTTATGATTTAAGGAACAATAGCGCTAGTCTTACTTTAATGATTTATAGTTTTATGATTTAAGGAACAATAGCGCTAGTCTTACTTTGCTTAATTATTTTTATGTTATCTATATCTACATACCCTTCATTCATTCAGTCAGTCAGTTAAGTGTCATATGGGATACACGCTTGGGCGAACATGTCTCGAAAGTGACATGACCGTCCAGACAGATTTTCCACAGTAGGTTGCCATTACTTACTCTAAAGAACGCAATCTGTTTTGCTATTTAATCCGTAATTGCAGGGAGAAGCAACGGAATAATATTCTTCCAAAGGGTATTTGTGTGTAAGTTAATACAATGAAATCAACTAGAATTCGAACTCCGCTCTCCCAGTTATCCTTCCGAGCCAATATCCACTGCATCACAACGCCCATCCACTTACTTGCCAATATTGGTTGGCAAACAATATTATTGATAAAGCACTCTATAACACCTGAAGACGGCCGGAGCGTATAAAATCAATCAATCCTTCGACGAAGAAACGTTTCCCGTCCTTATCTCGAAGTCTCTTCATGCTAACAAACTGGTCTAACTTCAGAAGTGAAATGAACTTTAACTAAGTATTAAAAGAATATAACACATATTGAGGCTGCCAAATATAGTCAGTCAGTTTAGTGTCATGCGTAATAGACACTTGGGTGATTATATCTCGACAGAGACATGACTGACTTGGTAGAGGATTTTCTCGTAGTAGATTTCCATTATTTCCATTACTTTCTGCGGTAGACTGGTTGACAGCCAAGGCGACAGAACCCAATCTGACCTGCTATTTAACAGATAGATGGAGAGAGAAGAGACGGATCAAACCTGTCCTAAAGGTATTTACTCGTAAATGAATAAACAAATTCAACTAGAATTTGAACTCGGCTCTCAGATTTACCGTTCAAAGCCGATATCTACCCAACGCAAATTTCACGGTGGTGCAAAGTCTCGGTGTTTGATGCTTGCCAAAATTCATATTAATTTTCTTAGCATAACAGAATCTGTCGAGACATTCTGCCTTTTACCACACTTGTCTAAACTTAATAACTTGTACAGATTGAATTTGCAAGAATCATCAACCATAATAAGAGACTTTTATATGTACCGTGTTCCTTCGAGTAGTTGCCATTATCTTGCTAATAGATTTGCATCAAGGTCCCACCTTTTAATTTCGAAATTGTTAAATGTATCCGCATTATTTAACAGTTCCTTTTCTTGTATTGCTCGTTGATGGAATTCACTTCCATTTGATTGCTTTCCTGATAGCTTCTTCTTCTTCTATGTGCCCTGTCCTTTCAGGACGTAGACGATCATGGCTTTCCACGTTTCCCTATCCCTGGTGGCCCTGGGCACGCCTTCTCCTGTTACGCCGTGCAATCCTCGTTCTGTCATCCACCTGATTAGGTCTTTCAAGTATGTTATCCGTTGCTTTCCCCTGTCTCTTTTCCCCTCTATCTGGCCTGCTAGTATCAGATTCTCCAGGCCCTCCTTCCTCAATGCGTGTCCCAGGAACTTCAGCTGTCTCTTCCTGATGTTCAGTATTAATTTCCTTTTTGTTTCCATCATTTCCAAAATCTCATCATTGCTCACATGCTCGATCTATGATATTCGCAGCATCCTTCTGTAGAACTACATTTCAGTTGCTTCAAGTTTTTCCTTCATCTTTGATGGTATTGTCCAGCATTCACTGCCATATTGAAGGACGGACAGCACGTAGCAATCCAGTACTCTTTTCCTTGTTTCTAGCAAAATTGTCCTGTTTCTTAATACTTTACTCAACTTCTGGAATGCTTTCTTTGCCATGCCAATTCGCTTTCGGATCTCTGTGTCGCACTTTCCGTCTTCTGTTATAACGCTTCTCAAGTATTTTAATTTTTGTACCTGCTTGATTCTGGTATCCCCGACCTGTATTTGGCATTTTGGGCTGCCCTTTTTACTGATGACCATGCATTCGGTTTTCGTGCAGCTTATTTCTAGTCCTTTCTTGTTACTTTCTTCTGCTACCTTCTGTAAGAGGTCTTGTAGTTTCCTTTCTGTGTCTACAATCTGCAAAAGTTTAAATGCAAAGCCAATTGCTATCTTTTATCGACTTGACTCCCATCCATCTCTCATCTTTTCTTAAACATCCCTTGTACTTTTGGATTCTCACTGTAACCCCCTGCACATCAGTGGCATCTCTGCCTTGCTTGGATGGTGGGGGGGGGGGAATGATTATAAAAAAAGCATGGCTCTCCCAAATTCTCTGTTCTTTGTAGTTCTTAATACATTTTAGTTTTTGTTATATCTCCTAAATCCTGCTGCTCATACACACTAGTTAGCTTATGCAATGTTCTTCTCTGTCCTTATTGCCTTCAAACTGTCACGCGAGAATCAAAATTTCCGAGCCCTCTTTCCGTTATATGTGTACTAGAAAGTTCTAAAACTTCGTTGTTGCTCACATGTTCCGTCCATGGTTTACTCATCATCCTTTTGTAGTATCACCTTTCTGTTACTTCAAACTTCTTTTTCACTGTGAGGATATGGTCGCGCATTCACTGTCATATAACAAGACTGATAATACTAGTTCAGGACCCTTCACCTTGTTTCTACGGCATCATATAAAAGGACTAAACATAAACTACAACAAAACTGACTGTATTGTCATCTACAAAAAAGAGGAGTAATATGCCAATACAGGTTGGGAATATTGAAATCAAACAGTATTTACATTATTCAAACTATTGTTATCATCTTTCTTGCCACTTGTACGACGTTTCGGCCGTTGCAAACTCCGGCCTTCTTCAGATGATAGGAATTTCAAACCGGACCCTTTATTACAATCCCTGGAGTATATGAACTCCATTTCTTGTCTAAGTCATGAGTTATCTCCCTCTAACCCTGTAAGTTACTTGTTCACCACTGTTGTAGCCTGGTATTGAACTCAAAACTCTTTGGGTCAAGTCACAGACATTAACCAACGTCTATATCCAGTGGATCATGTGTTCTTAACGAACAAGAACAAGTTAATTGCTGGGACTTATAAACCTAATGTCCAGTAATCCATTTTTGCCAGAGTTCATATTGCAATTTTTTATGTTAATGGTATTCTTTATGTTAATGGTTTTCCCTAGTATTTTAAAAAGAGCTCATATTGCAATTTTTTGACACTAATGATTTTATCTGTCACTCCGTAGTACTGGTTCATATTGTTTTCATCTCTATGCTTGGTCGGCTTAGGAGATTTTTTGAAGCCAAGCATATGTTCTGATTCCTTGGGTTTACGTCATTTCAGGTGGCGTTCTCCATCTATTATTTTAACTTCATCACATAGGGAGTGATGATCCCTTTTCTACCTCCATATGTGGTCAGTTTCGCCTGATTTTCTATCTCCCCTCATGTTACAGCCTTGCGATATTCTTGTAGCCTTACCTTCAGAGGGAGGCTTGTTTTTACATTATATTTTTTCCACAACTACATGGAATGGCGTACACACAGTCCTTAGTCATGTCCTCCTCTATTGAGGATTTTACTCAGGAGAGGCACCTGCGAAGTGTAGAACCACTTCTAAAAATCGTCCTGATGTTATTAGCACTACAGATAGTTTGTATTTTCTCCGATAACCCCTTTCAGATAGGGGTAGACAGACCGATGCTGTTTTTTGAGAGTTGTTATCTTCATGCACCCTCCCTTCCATGCTTGTTGGAGTTGTTGTCATGTACCCTGGATAACTGTTTCGTTTTAGGATACTGCTTATACTGACCATTTCCTGTTCGGATGATTCTGCGTCGCTTCGCTCTTTATGATTTTTGCTCGATGTTGAAGGTAACGGACTATCACTTTTTTTTACATTTTATGGGTGGTGGGTGTTAAAGTTGAGGTATTGTCCTGTGAATGCTGGCTTGCAGTATACGGATGTCTTGAACACCACCTCTGTTCGAGTTATTAGCACATCCAGGAATGCCAGTTTGTTGTTACTCTCTGATAGGAAATTCACCGTCATATGTTCGCAACTCCGCCCACTTCGTGGAACTTATCAAAGATGCTCCCATCCAATACAAGTAGATGGTGTGCCTGTATGTGGCGAGTGTTCAGCAAGGTATCCACGGTGAAGGCATTATCGGTAGTCAGGGACAGACTGGCCTCGGTCTCATTTCTAGGATGACGTACCAGTGTTCTACTAGACAATCTGATAAAGATGCTGACTTTCTGCATGCAAACAACCCACTCCATATTGGCTTGTGAGTTCAATACCAGGCTACAGCAGTGGAGAACAACTAACTTACACGGTTACAGGAAGATATCTCATTATTTCCAGAAGAGGCATTAGGCAAGGAATGGAGTTTATTGATTGTAATAAAGGGTTGGGTTCGAAAGTTCAATCACCTAAAGAAGTCCGGAGCGTACACGGTCGAAACGTCGTACAAATAGCAAGAAAGATGAAGACAATAGTCTTAATAAAGTAAATACTATAAACGCTACCTCATCTCAGAAAGATAGAAAAATGCTAAAATCAAACAGTTAAAAAAATTTATATACCAGGGGCGTGTTCTAACAGTGGACGGAAAGTCAAGGAGGGATTCCAAAAGCTGTGTAGAATATTGAGAGACAGGAAAATTTCGTTGAAAATAAAGAAAAGTTTACTGGACTGTTGCATGATGTCTTTCCTTCTTTATGGCAGCGAATGCTGAACAATCTTATCAGTTATGAAGGAAAGACTTGAAACAACTAAAATGGGGTTCTTAAAGAAGGATACAATGGACCAAACATGTGAGCAGATTGAAAATATCTATATCCACTGGGCTATGTATCCTTAAGTACATGAACAACTGAATTTTTGTAATTATAAACCTAATGTCTACTAAACAATTTTGTTACCAGAGATCGTATTGCAATTTTTAACATCAGGAATAGACAACTGAAGTTTCTGAGACCTCTAACGATGAAGGAGGGCTTGGATAATCTGATACTCACAGGATGAATAGTGGAAATAGAGACAGGGTAAATCAAACAGTGACGTACTTGATGGGCAAGTAGATGGCAAGATATTTTTTTTTAATCATTTCACCCCAAGCAAGGCATTCCACTGCCACTATTGCGCTTGGGGCTACATAGGGGGAGGTAAATAGGAAGAGTGGCTAGATATAGGAAATGTCAGAAGTGGGGGTGATAGATAGTTGGGTGGGTGGGAAGAGAGTTTGAAAGAATGGAAGTTAGTGTGTTTCAAAAGAATGGAAGCTAGTGTGTTAGGAGGTGTCTATTGACATTACATTTAAACTCCTGGAGATTGTAGCCGTCGGGGAAGCAGTCATGTGGAAGAGAATTCCACAGTCGGGAAGTGCGAGAAAAGAAACTATTGGAGTAGAAATTGCGGTTGTATTTTATCGGTTTCACTGTAAAAGGATGGGATCTAGTTGCTAATCTAGTATCTCGTGCAAATTCGAACCTAGGGGGTACCAGTGATCTAAGTTCATTGGAGCAGAAAGTATTTATAGAAGAGACACAGGGAAGCCACGTCGCGCCGGTGAGAGAGAGACTGCAGGCAAGAGAAAAGATGTTAAAGACTACAAGGTAAAGGAAGATGTGGAGGGCCAAGATCCTTCAATTCCTGAAGGGATACGGCACATAGATGACAACATCTGTGACTGTCTAAAATTAAGAAGAAGTATAATTTCTTCTCTTGGTTCATATCTGGAACTCACTCGATCGCAAAACTTTAAAATCTTCAGCGGATAAAAGCAATTACGTTCTTTTTAGTTAAACATTTCCATATATTTACTTTTCTAGAAATATAAAATGTCACGAACACAAATTTCTGAAGAAAGAATAAATTTATAAGCAAAATATCTGCGACTGTAACAGCGCCTTTCGAATTATATATTGGCTGTATCTGAGATCTGACCTGATTGGCCCTCTATAGATTAAAAAAAAATAACAAAAACAGACTGACCAAAAAGATATGGTTAACTAGACGTAAAAACAAGGTATTTGCTTTTTGTCTTAAGCCAAAAGAACAAATTAAAAAAAGTCCGAATAGGTAAACGCATCAATTGAAAGGGCAAAATCTAATTATCGATTGCTGACCTTCAGTTTTCTCATCAATTCAATTTATTTTGGCCAAGAAAAATGTCGGCTCAACGCAAGTAGTACTTTACTGCGGGTGATTTTTGTAATGATCTTTTTTCTTTCTTTGCATAACCTCAGGACATTTATTTCTCATCTCCCTTTTATGGTTGTTTTTATGTGGAGTGACAGATGAGGGAAAATATTCAGCAAGACACAAATAACGCTGAATAATTTGATGGACGAACAAATTGATTAATGCGTTAAGATTCTCAAACGATTAAGAATCACGAGCTACCCAGACTTTTTACGTTATATGAACATAATTATTTTCATTACAATGATAATATTCTCCTTCCTATAATTCTAAATTTAACAGCTGCAAGATATTTTCATGGTGTCTGCTCTGAAGAATTCAGGTCACTGTTGGCCCCGCCACAAGAATTTACCAGTTTGGCAACATGGTCTCACTCTTTTACAGTTAGATCAACCAAATGCAGGCAACAATTCGACTCCAGCAGCTTCTTTTCTTGTGTTTCTTGCCTGTGGAACTCCCTTGCTTTCCTGACGGCTACAACCTCTAGGAATTTAAATGCAAAGTCAATTCCCATCTCTTATCCCCTTGACCCTATTCCTTTCTACATCACTCCGTGTATCGTGTTCTTTTCCTTTCTCTCTACCTTCGCAACTGTCTTCATCCCTGTATTTACATTCTCCTCTTGCCCTTTATCTTTTACTACCTGTAGCTTTTTCTTCACTCTCCTCCTACCTAAAATTTTAACTCTCTTATGTAGCCCATGCACATCAGTGGCAGTACTGCCTTGCTTGGGGTGAAATGATTTAAAAAATTCCATCTAAAAAACTCTTGAAAAAAAACATTAATTAGAAATCATCAGAAATGATAATTCCACTTGAAAGCACACAGTAAATTGGTGTGATTTATCATCTGCAGAATGGCCGCTGCTTTCCAATGATACCGATATTTCTCCATTTATATATCGTGTCCCTTCAGAACGTAGACGAGCATAGCCCTCCACATCTTCCTGTCTCTTGTAGTTCTTAATACCTTTTGTCTTGCTCTGCCATCTATTTGCTTAAGCTCATCAAGTATATCGCGTATTTTTTCCTCTCTCTCTCTTTACCGATATCCACGCTGTGAGTATCAGATTCTCCAAGTTCTCCTTCCTTATTACACTTCCCAGAAACTTCAGTTGTATCTTCCCGATGTTAAGTACGTTTCATTTTTGTTTTCATTCTTTCCAAAATGTTGTCGTTGCTCACATTTTTGGTCCATGTTATCCTCAGGAAATTCCTTTATAAGTAAAACTCAGGTCAATTCGTCTTTGGTCAATGCACACAATGTACACTTAGGGATTATTCCCTATGTAGACAGGACTTTAATTATAGCACAACTATGTATCCAGCCAGGGCCGTATACCGCTTTGAATTCTCAGTTGACTTTCTGTGATGTTTGCCAAATAAATCCATAAAACCAACTATCCCTTTCTTCCTGTCTAGGATTGGATTTCCACTTCATTTTAAAGTCAGCTTCAACTTTATATCTCTAATAACTCCACCTAAAACTCTGAAATTTTATTTATAACTGTTGTGGACCAGAATAGGTCCGGAAGAAAACAACTCAGGTGTTAGTGTAACAAAGATATATTTACGAAAAACAAGTAAAAGTATTACACGTTAGACTGACCGCCAAGTGGAGACCAACTCAACTCTTCTGTCAATCGTCAATTGCCGAACGTCCACTTGAAACAGTCTTTCTCTATTTATAGTCATGAGAAGAGTTCAATATGGTACAACGGGTAGGTCCCATAAAAATAAACTATCTACTTTTTTCTCTTTCCCTAATAGAAGGTGGTATTAAACGGACATGCCTCCCAGAACTACCATACGAACGCGGGTGCCCCTCAAGGCTCTATCCTAGTTCCTACGCTCTTTCTGATCTACATAAATGATCTCCCTGATACCATAAGATCTCAAGTAGGTATGTACAACGATGACATCACAGTTTACTCTCGCCTTGATCAAAAATCTGATGTGGGCGACAAATCTAACCTTGTAGCCGAGCTTAAAAAGGACCTCCAATCCGTAGTGGACTGGGGTAAGAAATGGCTAGTAAATTTTAATGCTTCTAAAACGAAGCTGCTATCAATTAACCATCATAGACATTCGCACCTACCTCCCATTAGCATGGACCAGGCTTGCCTCCCAGAGAGTAAAACACTACGCCTCCTTGGTCTCACACTTTCAGCGGACCTCAAGTGGAATGACTATATCGAATCCATTGCTAAATCCGCTGCTATGAAATTCGGTTCTCTGTGCAGGGCACAGAAGTTTTTTTCCGTCTGAATCTATCCTGCACATACATAAATCTACCATCCGCCCGTGCATTGAATACTGCTGCCACATCTGGTCGGGTGCCCCTGCTATTCTACTCGGGGTTCTTGCAAAATACTACGGAGTGTCTGTAATGTGATCGATACCGACTTGACAGACCGGCTGCAGTCACTCTCTCACCGGCGTGACGTGCCTTCCCTGTGCCTTTTCTATAAATACTTTCACGGCTTCTGCTCCGATGAACTTAGATCACTGGTGACCCCTTGGTACGAATTTGCACGAGATACTAGATTAGCAGCTAGATCCCACCCTTTTACATTGAAGCCGATAAAATGTAACCGCAATTTCTACTCCAACAGTTTCTTTTCTCGCACTTCCCGACTATTGGAATTGCCTTCCACATGATTGCTTCCTCAACGGCTACAATCTCCAGGAGTTTAAATGTAAGGTCAATAGACACCTCCTAACACACTAACTCGCATCCATTCCTTCAAACACTCTTCCCATCTACCCAACCCTCAGCCTCGGTATCTTTACCCATCTATCACCCTCCTTCTGACATTTCCTATATCTAACCACTCTTTCTCGTTACCTTCCCCTACATAACCCCATGCAAAATAGTGACAGTGGAATGCCTTCCTTGGGGTTAAATGATTAAGAAAAAACAAAGAAGTAGACAGTTCCGCTTATCGTCCAGTAAACACTTCTCCCACATCTTTTGAACCGATCTGATGGTTTATTCATCGTTTTATATTTATGATTGGGTTTCTGATTCCTTCTAAAGCATGTTTTCTTATCTTTCACTTCCGGTCGCCTCCTTGTGTCTTAGCGGCATTATCCCCTTACTCTATAACCCTCAGTGTGGCTCTTGGAATTAGCACATTCCCGAGCCTCGAACCGTTACACCACCTGTCCATTGAAATGAAGGCAAGACAAACCAGAATTAATACGCGTTTTTCCTTAAACAATTATATTTACTCTCTTCATCAAGTTGTGATAAAAAAGCGACATTAAGATAAAGAAAAACTGATCAATTTCCTTTCTCTTTAAAGTAGTTCAGTAGGCGACGATTGAAAATGTAACACAGTAATCGAAGACCCATAGGAATAGTAAAAAAGATATTTTCCAGAATCTAAACAAAAGATTAAAACTCGGTGCGTCCATTATTTCACTAACAAACAGCGTCACATGATGAAAAAAGGCCCCAAACGTAATAAAAACAAAGTTTTGTCGCGAAAATATTGATGCTATTATTATTAATGCTATTTATAATTAATTAATGTTATTATTATTGATGCTATTATTATTAATGCTATTTATAATTAATTAATGTTATTATTATTGATGCTATTTTTATTAATGCTATTTATAATTAATTAATGTTATTATTATTGATGCTATTATTATTAATGCTATTTATAATTAATTAATGTTATTATTATTGATGCTATTATTATTAACAGGAAAAACCAATGCATTGTATTATTATATTCTTTAATCCTTTCTTGCATGACGAATTTTGCTTACTTTTATTTACATCAGTGGGTTCTTCTTCTTCTATGTGCCCTGTCCCTTCAGGACGTAGGCGATCATGGATCTCCACGTCTCCCTATCCCTTGTGGCTCTTAGTATGTTTGCTCCTGTTGCTCCTGGCAACCCCCGTTCCGTCATCCACCTGATCAGACCCTGCAAATATGTTATCCACTGCCTTCCTCTGTCTCTCCTTCCTTCTATCTGTCCAGTCAGTATCAGGTTCTCCAGGCTCTCCTTCCTCATTGCATGTCCCAGGAACTTCAGTTGTCTCTTCCTGATGCTCCCTCCTGACTGGTTTGTCCTTCTTTTCACTCTTTTCTATCTAATTTTTACTCTTATGTAGCCCCCCCCCCCCCGCACATCAGTGGCGTTGCCGTCTTGCTTTTATAGCAGACTATACATTTTGAAAGAAAAATATTATCAACAATACATTTTTGAAGAAGAAAAAAATTATTGGCTGACACATTTTTGAAGGAAAAAATTATTCTCAGCAAAACATTTCTGAATACAAAACTAGAAGAAACTTTCAATTTTCTAAAATAAAAAAGAATAAAAATACAAAAAAATTCATTAAAATCTGATTAAATCAACCTTCTCACTATAACCGAACATTAAAAAAAAATAACCTTAAAACTCCACCTTTTTGGCATTAAAAACCCACAGAGGTGTTGATATACCGTTAAACAATACTCAAACTCATGTTAGAAAGAACGCCTAAGTCAGTATTCAAATAGTGTTAACAGTGGACTACTTTCCAGAAATAAGTGTTTTAAGAAAAACTGTTTTTATGAATTTCAACCGAGAGTAACGCTAAGTATTCAGTCCATAAACACCAAATGTTTCCTTATAAGGAAACGATTCTCAGACACTTAACTCTTTCTGCCTTTTTTTCTCTTCGACTTGCACTTTTACTCTTAGCGTTTGCGTTGATGTACATTTGACCTGATGCGTTTATAACGAGGCATCAGGAGGAAGGTGTGCTTCTGTTATTGCATTTTGCCTCAAGGTTTCCATACAATATTTGATTTTTTGTCTTGAACAATAAACCCTTGTTCTTTTTCTTGCACACGTTATTGCACATACATTTTATGAAATGGATTTTTATTTCTCCCCACTTTCTACCGAATTAATCGTCCGTCTTTGGCTAATGCCACTGTCACTCTGCATTTTCTTTTCCCCTCTCTGTCTTACTGGATCCGTTCGTTGCGCTGATTTTTGAATTGTTGTCGATTCTTACCGAAAGCCAACAAATGAAAGAAATATTAAAAAAAGAAAATCAAATAAACAAAGAAGAAAAGTAAAATAAAAAAGGAAGTATTTTTATGAAAGGCACAAAGTAAATGTTAGATGAAAATTACTGCGAGTTCAAAACAAAAGCAAGAACACTAAAAAAATGAAAGGAAAAATACAGAAAGAAAGAAAAAGAAAATACGAAAGAAAGAAAGAAAAAAGAGAATACGAAAGAAAGAAAGAAAGAAAGAAAAAGAATACGAAAGAAAGAAAGAAAGAAAGAAAAAGAGAATACGAAAGAAAGAAAGAAAGAAAAAGAGAATACGAAAGAAAGAAAGAAAAAGAGAATACGAAAGAAAGAAAGAAAGAAAGAAAGAAAAAGATAATACGAAGGAAAGAAAGAAAGAAAGAAAAAGAGAATACGAAAGAAAGAAAGAAAGAAAAAGAGAATACGAAAGAAAGAAAGAAAGAAAGAAAGAAAGAAAGAATACGAAAGAAAGAAAGAAAGAAAGAAAAAGAGAATACGAAAGAAAGAAAGAATAAGAAAGACAGAAAGAAAGAAAGAAAAAAGAAAGTGAGAAAAAGAGAATACGAAATAAATAAATAATGAAAAAAGAAAGAAAAAGAGAATAAAAAGAAAGAAGAGAATACGAAAGAAAGAAAGAAAGAAAGAAAGGTGAATATGAGGAAAGAAAGGAAAAAGAATATGAAAGTAATAAAGAAATAAAAATAAAATACAAAAGGAAAAAAGAATACGAAAGAAAGAAAGGAATGGGTTTCACACTTTGCCTAGGGCTACTTGCGTCTAAGTGAAGATAACGAAGTCGATTTGAATTAAAACCCGACTCTTCGATTTCTAATTCCGAGCTGTTAACCATTACACCATCCGCACATTCAAGCTTACAGTACCTGGTATTCCCAAGCGGTTACCCATCTAAATACTAACCAGATTCGACGTTGATTAATTATGGTGATCGTATGAGAAATGGCCGTAAGACAAAAAAATAAGAAGTTTATTAATATGTGTGGAAAGAGACAAAATAGTGCAAGGAACGACATTCAGATGAGCTGGCGTAAAAAATAAATATGGAAGAAACACAAAACAGAAAGAAAAAATGTCAGAAAATATATATTAGAAAAAAGGAAATAAAATTTTATGTAAAAAAAAGAAAACTGTCAGAAAATATATATAAGAATAAAAGGAAATAAAATTGTTTGTAAAAGAAAGAAAAATATCAAAAACTATATATGAGAAAAAAAGGAAATAAAATTTTATGGAAAAGAAAGAAAAATGTCAGAAAATATATATAAGAAAAAAAGGAAATAAAATTTTATGGAAAAAAAAGACAAAATGTCAGAAAATATATATAAGAAAAAAGGAAATAAAATTTTATGGAAAAGAAAGAAAAAATGTCAGAAAATATATATAAGAAAAAAAGGAAATAAAATTTTATGGAAAAAAAAGACAAAATGTCAGAAAATATATATAAGAAAAAAGGAAATAAAATTTTATGGAAAAGAAAGAAAAAATGTCAGAAAATATATATAAGAAAAAAAGGAAATAAAATTTTATGGAAAAAAAAGACAAAATGTCAGAAAATATATATAAGAAAAAAGGAAATAAAATTTTATGGAAAAGAAAGAAAAAATGTCAGAAAATATATATAAGAAAAAAGGAAATAAAATTTTATGTAAAAGAAAGAAAAATGTCAGAAAATATATGTAAGAAAAAAAGGAAATAAAATTTTATGGAAAAGAAAGAAAAAATGTCAGAAAATATATATAAGAAAAAAAGGAAATAAAATTTTATGGAAAAAAAAGACAAAATGTCAGAAAATATATGTAAGAAAAAAAGGAAATAAAATTTTATGGAAAAGAAAGAAAAAATGTCAGAAAATATATATAAGAAAAAAAGGAAATAAAATTTTATGGAAAAAAAAGACAAAATGTCAGAAAATATATGTAAGAAAAAAAGGAAATAAAATTTTATGGAAAAGAAAGAAAAAATGTCAGAAAACATATATAAGAAAAAAAGGAAATAAAATTTTATGGAAAAAAAAGACAAAATGTCAGAAAATATATGTAAGAAAAAAAGGAAATAAAATTTTATGGAAAAGAAAGAAAAAATGTCAGAAAATATATATAAGAAAAAAGGAAATAAAATTTTATGTAAAAGAAAGAAAAATGTCAGAAAATATATATAAGAAAAAAGGAAATAAAATTTTTTGTAAAAGAAAGAAAAAATGTCAGAAAATATATATAAGAAAAAAGGAAATAAAATTTTATGGAAAAGAAAGAAAAAATGTCAGAAAATATATATAAGAAAAAAGGAAATAAAATTTTATGTAAAAGAAAGAAAAAATGTCAGAAAATATATATAAGAAAAAAGGAAATAAAATTTTATGTAAAAGAAAGAAAAATGTCAGAAAATATATATAAGGAAAAAAAGGAAATAAAATTTTATGGAAAAAAAAGACAAAATGTCAGAAAATATATATAAGAAAAAAGGAAATAAAATTTTATGTAAAAGAAAGAAAAATGTCAGAAAATATATATAAGAAAAAAGGAAATAAAATTTTATGTAAAAGAAAGAAAAAATGTCAGAAAATATATATAAGAAAAAAGGAAATAAAATTTTATGTAAAAGAAAGAAAAAATGTGAGTAAATATATGTTAGAAAAAAACGGAAATAAAATTTTATGTAAAAGAAAGAAAAAATATCAGAAAATATATATAAGAAAAAAAAGGAAATAAAATTTATGTAAAGGAAAGAATAATGCCAAAAAATATATATAAGAGAGAAAAGGAATTAAAAGTTAATGTAAAAGAAAGAAAAAATGTCAGAAAATATATATAAGAAAGAAAAGGAAATAAAATTTTATGTAAAAGAAAGAAAGGTAAAAAATCTGTTTTAAATAAAAAGAAAGAACGCAACAGATAGAAGAATAAACAGATAAAGAAGAATAAATGAAACAAAGAAGCAATCAACCAATTAAAAACAAGCAAGGAAAAATTTAAAAAAAAGTAAAGTTGGCATCGCCAACAGTTTGGCAAAAACAGGTATGAAATTGTAAAGTCGACATGAAACAGGAGAGAGAATGAAGAAAGAATAAGAAAGATAAGCATAAAAGCAAT
Source organism: Ascarosepion bandense (assembly GCA_037127315.1). Taxonomy (NCBI): domain Eukaryota; kingdom Metazoa; phylum Mollusca; class Cephalopoda; order Sepiida; family Sepiidae; genus Ascarosepion; species Ascarosepion bandense. Next base: position 1,036,931 of record JBBBDQ010000505.1, on the reverse strand, counting down.
TGTCTATGGCAGATCATTATCGAAAGGCGTCTCAAGTGCAATTGTGTCCTGAGGGAAGACTTATCGCGTTATTTCATATTGTCTCTTTCCAATTTCTTCACATCATTTTCTGATGGCAAAGGGTAAGAGGCGAATGACATGAAGCTTAATGGCTGCCGGGCCCAAATTAAAACGATTGTGAAAATGACATAGGCCAAGCTGTTACGACCATTGCTCCAAGTAATGCGAGCAAGAAGATGAATCTTGGAAGACTACTTACGATAGAATATAACGAGGAAGCGTGAAGACATTTTAAAAGTGAGAAATACGCCATAAATCATTCCCTGGATAGTTTTCATAATAAAAGATTACAGGAATTTTTAAAGAAGTTCGTTTAATTATTTGACTGTACTTGATTGCGTGATTCGTATATTCACTTGGGAAAATTTTTACCTGGGTCGATCAATAAATATTTAGCATGAATGTTATTAGCTGAATTTTGATCTACAATTTTCACTGTATAATGCTTGATTTACGTGATCAGTATTCATTACTTCAGTACGTTCAATATTGAAAATATTATATATATATTTTAACAAAGTTGTAGAACTTGTAGGTTTTTTAACCTGCTGTTCATGCATTTACTTTTATAAAGAGTGCTCGATACAAACGTAGAGCGTTATATTGTAATAGTTGTTACAATGGTTTATAAATTCATATTATCACTATACAAATAGGAAACCTGTCCTGAACTAAGCCACCTCTCCCAACCCCTAACTCTAAAACTACAATATGGCCAACAGAATCAAAATAAGCTCCCAACCATACTTTCACTTAAAAAGCATATTCACCACAAATAAACCGTTTTTCACCAGATAATTTTCATTCCAACTTCGTTACCCGATGAGAACCACCTAAAAAAGGTAGCTTCGAAACGCGAAAATCTTTGTGTAGTGATACTATGAATTTATAAACCATTGTAACAATTATATATATATATATATATATATATATATATATATATGAAAAATCTTTATATATATATATATATATATATATTTATAATATATATATATATATATATATATATATATATATATTTAAAAAAGATTTTTCAATAATAGTTGTTCTCAGGTCCACCCTGACACGGAGTGGTAGCACCTGTTAGGGTCCCAGCTATGGGCAAATAGTTAACCCCGCAAAGTAGGGTCAAAACACTATGAAAGTATAAAAATACACTTTTATAGAAATATATACATAAAAATAGACTTTTATAGAAAAATATACATTTTTTAAGAAAAAATTATCATAACATATTTTTGAAGGAAAAAAAAATTCTCAGCAAAATATTTTTTAAAATTTCAGTTTTCTAAAATAAAAAAGAATAAAAACAAAACTTTTTCATTAAAATTTGATTAAATTAACCTTCTCCCTATAACTGAACATTAAAAATACCTTAAAACCTTTTTGGCATAAATAACCCCCAAAAGTTGATATGCCGTTAAACAAAACTCAAACCTCAAACAAACGGATTTCTATAGGCGAAAAGAGCGAGAAAGGAAACTGGTAGAGAAAAGTGGCGGCTACATTTGCCTATTTTGGAGGTAAAAAGGTAAGACCTAGTTGTCATTCTAACAAAAAGTTTTATGAGTGCAACGCAGCATAGAATGAAGCTCATCAGAGCTGAGGATTTGAAAATAGTTGCAGAAAAGACAGAATGAAGCCAGAACCCGTCAGTGAGAAAATGACTGAAAGAGAGCTGTCAAATTGGAACCGATTTGTCGAGAACCCTCAGATAAATATCAGCAGCACTCGATCAGATATGGCAACAGTATTCAATGCATCGACAAATGGTAGATTTATAAATAAAAAATGATATAGTGAATAAATAAGCTACAGTTTTAGAACGTTTTATGTACAATTCTTAAAATCATTATGCATATAACGGTTTCTTTGGAAAATTTTCTAACGAACCGACTCATTTCTTGTTAAATTATTGTTCAATTTAAGGGAAAGAAAAAGAAAAGAAGGAAAATTGGAAACGACTTTTTAAAAACATTTTTAAAAAAATCAAATTATGAATAAAAATCAAACTTATGTTAATTTAAAAAATACATTTCTTTCAAGGTTGAAAAGGAGGTTATTAAAACTTCTTAAATATTGTTACTCGTAGCTAGAATTATAATTACAAGAAGAATGTGAAATTAATAAAAACTCCAGTATATGTCTATACTTCTGGGATGAGGTCGGATTTACATTATTTACACTGTTCGGACTGTTGTCCGCATCTTTATTGCCATGTTTAGGGCGTTTTGGCCGTTGTACATTCCGTCGTTCTTCAGGTGAAGATCAAAAGAAAGGATTCGGTTCGAAATTTCTAGCACTTGAAGAAGGCCGAAGCGTACAACGACCGAAACGTCGTAAACATGGCAATAAAAATGAGAACAACAGTCCAAACAATGTAAAATGAATGTAATAAAACCTCTTAAATATTATTAGTCAAAGCAGGAACCGCAATAAAAAGAAGAAAGCGATATTTTTAAAAGCAAAAATTGTCTCTCAAGACATTTCTTTTCTTTTTGATTTGCGAATCACCTTTATTCCAGAGTAACTTGTAATTCGCATACTAGATTCCATTAATTTCAAATTCACTTCAATGTCTGTGTTCTGAAACGGTTTCCATTTCTAATTTAGGCTACCATCTTTAATTTTATTGGTCTGTTGTAACAAAGACCAGACTACTCTTTATTTTATTTCATAATGAAATAAAACAAACATTTTTCTGGTCTAACTTTATTACAACAGGAAAATAATTTAGTTCATTTATTTTTTTTTTTTTAGTTACTTATCAAAAATTTAATTTTTACTTCAAATCTGTTTGTTTTCATTCGATTTTTGAATTTTTTTGTTCTTACTTTTCATCTTGTCCCTTACTCCTTGGGCATTTTATTTTTCCTGGGGTAACTTTTTTGTTTTCGCAGGTCACGGCTTCTTGTTTTGATTCCGTGATTATTTCTTAATTTTATTTAAATCATTTATTGGTTTGTTTTTGAGCTACTTAAAATTTCTTTGGGAGAGAAAATGTTTGTTTTAGATAATTTCCTTCTATTATTTTAAACCTTTGAGGTAATTCTTAGTATTTTCAAAAACATTTATATTTGATTAATTTTATCAACTTTATTTTTTGTTTCTATCAATTTAAACCCAGCTTCTTTTGCATTCCAGGTCAAACCAGAATCTTAATTGTATTTCATAGTTCGATTTCGTATTGCTAATTTTGTGTTATTTCTTTCGGGGTAATTCTTGAAATCTTACACCAAATATTAATGTTAATTTATTTTTACGAGCTATTTTTTCTATCAAACTAATTTTAATTTAAATTTCCGACCCTTTTCCTTAATTGTATATCTACTTTTTTACCCCAAAAATAAAGAAAATTATCACAAAATATCACAAAACATTTAATCCATGCAATCATACATTTGCAAAAAACATATCTCACTCAGTAGATATCTAAGTTCCTTCTGTAAAAGCTCATTTTATACCCGATGTCCTACTCCATGTCCTTCTACCAAAAAACACTTTGGAATGTCCTCACCTTCAAAAAGACAAAGAAGCTCTTCTACAGAGTCGAAAGAAAAAAGCAAAAAATTAAAAGGCACACTTTCGTATAATTTAGCGGAGAACGGCTGTCGTATTTCTGTGGCCAGACTGAAAGAGGCCAACATTATGAAAACTGAAGTAATTAACTAAGACATTTACTTTCTATCAAACATACAGCGATAAGGAGCTAGAAATCTTTCAAAACTTTCTCGAGGCAAATGTATTATCACGATCACCCGAACTGGGTTGTAGGTTTGAAAGACATGAAGTATGGTCGAAGAGGCCATCAAATCATATAAAATGTTACCCCCTATCATCGAAAACTATGAACTCAAGAAACTGAAACAGTTCCGATCAAGTAGGGTCCCAGTTTTGTTTCACTCCTTCATCTATAGGGCCTTAATACTTACTTATCCCTGAGAAATTGGCAGTCTTACCTTTAACGCTGCTGTCAAGATAAGCCAAACGTCAGTGGGAGATGTTGGTATCTTTCCTCGATCATATTCAAGCCAAATTGCCAAATCTAATCTGACTGATAATGGCTATCTGGTTAGTAGGTTTAAATGCCCGTGGCCTGAGGCCGGAGGACGGAGGCTTGTCTGGTCTTTTTAATCAAACGTGTTATCTAATCTAAACTTATTTATAAATGGAACTTTGTCAGTGTGTGTGTGTGTGTGTGTGTGTCTATGTGTGTGTGTGTCCGTTACCTATAGACTCCAAAACGGCTGAACCGATTATCTTGAAAATTTACACAGTTGTACTATAAGCGTCTGCGAGTGGTTTTGGCTAGGTTTTGTGTCGAGGTATCCTCGATAAATATCGAAAGTTGATAATCGAAAAAATCTGGTTATAGAAGGAGTGGTACAATTTTAATCAAATTTAATACACTCATAGACAAAGACATAAGAAACTATATTCAGAAGTTTCAATGTTGCAGTTCTTACAATAGTGCAGAAAATTTTATATCGATACCAGGAAAAAACAACTCTTGCCTTTCGTGCCAACGTCCAAAGAGTCTGAACTCTAGGACCATGGATTAGTTTTAAAGCTTTCATTACACCCGAGCAACGCCGGGCTATACTGCTAGTATATATATATATATATATATATATATATATATGTGTGTGTGTGTGTGTGAAATGTGTATGTATATAAATATACATATATATATATATATATATATATATATATATATGCATTTTGTTATATATATTATTTATATATTATATATGCGTGGTACTTATTGGAAAGCGCTCAATATCAATAATAGTGGTAACATATTCAGTAGTATTTATGTGAGTTGGTGACCCTGGGCTTCATGCACAAGCGTTACAAACTCACATCATACCAACTGAGTTTATATATATATATATATATATATATATATATATATATATATATATATCATAAATTATGTTTTAGAACATGTACATTATTTTTAATATATGTCCTCGACAATCATATGTTTGTTTCAACGTTGGGTGCTCAACGTGTCTTCGGGAGGTCCTCCCGAAGACACGTTGAGCACCCAACGTTGAAACAAACATATGATTGTCGAGGACATATATTAAAAATAATGTACATGTTCTAAAACATAATTTATAATAAATATTCACAGCTCTATACATCATATATCGAGCACTGTTTTAAATTAATGTTTTGGACGGAAAAAATTCTTTCTTCGGTCTGTACCCACTCGGATATATATATATATATATATATATATATATATAATTTGACAGAGAAAGTATATATACATTGTTATATATTTATATCGGGTGAATACTCTATATCGAATATGAGATTATTTAAAAATACAAACAGTGTGGAGATATGAATCATCATAGTATCGATTCCTTTGCTTATAACTACACCCAATCTCTCCTTCTCCCTTGATCATGAAACAAACGAGAGCACACACTCAATCCCCCCCCACAAAAGATGAAAAATTCAACCTTACACCAATAAAAAGTGCATATATATAACAAACAAAAACAAAAACGCAAAATATAAACTGTCAATAATTGGAGATACCCGTGGTGAATGGATGGAGTGCTTGCGTGAGGAAACATCTACAAAACTCGAGAATTGGAATGCTAAAAGTATCACCAGTCAACTAAGTGTCATGATTTATATTTGTATTACGCACACACACACACACACACACACGAACACACACACACACACACACACATATATATATATATATATATATATATATATAGTGCTGATAAATACAAGGAAATATTTGTTAAATAATCTCAATGGATCCTTGTAATTTTAGATTAAATATTGAAACTGATCTAACGGAGTGCTCAATCTTCCATCTGTTGCATGTAGTTGAAGAGACGGTTTTGATAACCTATTGAAATGGCTATCCTCCAAATTTAATATTTGAATTACATGTGGAATAACATTCAAATTACACGCCCTGACTAATGTTTTATTGATTCTTTTCACATTTTCGAATAACATGCTTTATATAAAGATAGAAATGAAGTATAAACTTATTTATTTATCTATTTTTTGTTCAAGTTCTTTTGACTATCCCAGTCATTATAAAGAACCATGTGATGTGTGTATGGTAGGAAAGAGTCTCTTGCTTATATTCTGATATAAAGAGCTGAAAAAGTTCACAGTGGTGTCATGCTAGCGCTTAAATGGAGGGATATTACACCAAAAACAAAACACATATTATTAATTTCTATCGTATTGTCCGTCTCCTGTGTTAAAATATATTTCATTTAATGTGTTTTGCTAATTTTGTATAATAATAGTTTTTAGGATTTACGTCTTTCCTTGCATTGGAAAAATAAATAGAAATACTCACCGATTATATATATATATATATATATATATATAAATATAATGTTGATTATTTAATTACTTAGTTTTTGGTCATAATAAAATTTCACCAGTACACAGTTGTATTAAAAAGTATTCAATACAATTATATTGTAGAAGTTTTGAATGTTCTTCATTTGTAAACGGGTTATTACGCGACCTAAGTTTCTACTAACTGGTGTCTTCAGGTGATTTGCAATAATTGATTTTACAGTTTTTTTCTTTTTTTCTTTTCAGAACGCTCACGTAATGGGGACTTTTTGACCGCTCACGTAACGGGAACTTTTTGAACGCGCAATTTTTAAAATTAGAAGAAATTATAACGATTTTCTCCATCTTTGTATGAACCTGATAGGTATTTTTTGGTATGGTTACACTTATTCATAATTTCTGTTCCTTCATTCAGTAATTCATTTCTGTTTGGGAATAACATAATAGCATATTATTGCGAATCGCCTGAAGACACCAAATATAATAATAAATATACATATTGTCCTACGTCGACGACATGACTCGAAGTTTCATGCTTTATGGAATAATCAGTTGTAAATTTTTAGAATAGAATATATATATATATATATATATATATATATATATAGTTATCCGCAGACAGACCTGTTTCGCTGTATCACAGCTCAGCAGTAGGGTTAGACAATCGATTGCTTTTTTACGCAGGGTTGAAACCCGACTGAATTGGCATCAGTCGGCGATTCTACCTCTGAGCTACGGGAGCTCGGTAGAAGGAGGCAGACTTTTTAGCGTGTATATTATCATTATACACGCCCAATAACTGAGAGTGTTATAATTCATTGCTGAATGAACGATGCGTAGATACCAGAGTAGCTAGTGTTTTTCAAAGTCTCCCATTCTTCCAGAGTGCTCAATCAGGGTGTGAGAGCGTAAATAGTCATCCGCAGACATATCTGTTTTGCTGTTTCACAACTCATCAGTACAGTTAGAAAGCCGATGGCTTTTTTTTACTCAGGGTTGAAATCCGACCGAATTGGCGTCAGTCGGCGATTCTACCTCTGAGCTACGGGAGCTCGGTAGGAGGAGGCAAACTTTTTAGCGTGTATATTATCATTATACACGTCCAATAGCTGAGAGTGTTCTAATTCGTCTTGACTTTATCAGAGAAAAAAAGACGAAATGAACTTATTCTAAATTACGTATCTATAAACAAACTGTGTTGGCAACTATAAAAACGCTCAAAAATCATTAAAAAAGATTAACAGAATATTTTAAAACTCCTTCAATGTCACGAGATGTTAAAATATTTATTAATTCTTGTAACTATATATATGTAAGCCTTAAGGCACAGCTGCGAATATCGAATGGCATTAGTCTGGACTAAAAGTGTCAGCTTAAGACTTTAAGCGTAAAGATTGGCTTCAAATATGAAACAGTCTCTCACCTTTCGGTGTTGAAATATGTGTACTCATAACTTATATTTACATACGTTCTAAATGTTATATATAATGTTATATATTGGGGTTTTACGTTTTAATGTCCGAATAATATTTAGTACTTGACCACTTCTTTCTTCCATTCGTAAAGATGTTCTTCCCCCTCATCATGTTAATTCCATAATTTATAAAGACGAATGTAGTTATGGACACGACTATATAAGAAGGACGTTTGGATTTGAGAATAAAGCAACACTTACCTTATATGATTTTGAATCCGACTGCCAGCAATAGCTAACTAGTTAATACATCCGGGTCATTTATTGCATAGCATATCATAAATAGCAGGAATTGTATTTCTAGACTTAGTGTGGACCGTTTTTCTGTCTTATCAAGGTCCCACTCTTATCATTTAAGGGTTCTAAAGTACTTATACATCAGATCTCGCAAGCCTGTAAACAGAGGGATTCCTTGCTCGATTTGAATGGTATTGGTCTCTAGTTTTTCTTGCATACTTTTTTCTTCTCATTAGTCATCCTCTATTATTTTACACGTCTTTTATTTTAATTCCCAGGTAGCTTCTTCTTTGCTATAATATATATATATATATATATATGTGTGTGTGTGTGTGTGTGTGTGTGTGTGTGTGTGTGTGAGAGAGAGAGAGAGAGAGAGTGAGAGAAAGTGGGTGCATGTGTCTGTGTACGTTATGTTTCTTTGAGTTTATCATGTTGTGGATCGTCGTCGCCAATTTGTTGTGGAGTTGAGGTGAAACGTCGTCGCAAAGTTGTAGTGACCGGAAGAAAGACACCGGAAGTAAAACACGGAAAACAGGATGTAGGTTAAAAACAGTGTATTAGTATGACAAGAAACAAAATATTCAAAAGTGTTAATAAAGAGTAACTAGAAATAAGTAAGTCCGAAGGTATTATTACGCTGCTTATTGCCTGACTAGTAGCTGTCGACAACTGCCTTACTAGCTACTCATTAACTGCTGTTACCTGCTTTTGTTAATTGCTCCAACAGTCACGCATTTAAGTACATATAACAATAAGAAGAGTCCATTCCTTGTAGGAGGGCATATATGTGTATATATGCTTTATGCCTGAACTGAAAGTCATTGACAAATACTTCAAACTTCGTGCGTGCGTCTGTGAATATGATGATGGTTTTATTTTTGTGTTTTTTTCTGTGTAAGTATGACGTGTGTGTTTGCGTGTGTGTGTCTACGTAAATGATCTAGCTTATTGTCTAACCAATTTGATAATGTACATTCAAATGTGAAGAATTGCGATAACGTATTTATCGCTGATTCCTCAAGAGAATAATTTTCCTCGCTTAAAAAAATATAAAGATACAACAGAAATAATCAGTAATACTATAAGGCATTAAACGTCTATTACAGTTAAAATAAATGTTTTTGCTTTCACCTCTAGAGAAGATTTTCTTAATATAAAATTTATATTGAAATAAAAATGGTTTTCATCATATTAAAAAGTTCACATTTTAGAACATTCTTAATTTATATTTTAGATAAATAATTTCTGTTCCCAAGTGCGTCAGTTTATTAACTAATTTTTAAAAGCAACCCTAATATTGATATGATATACAAACTTTGGTATATATGAGTATATATCGAGTTATCACTATGCAATATATTCTCTCAACACAACAGCTGATTTTATTATACAGGTCAACACTTTCCCAATAAGATCGATGTTAACCAACAGATTTTGTCGGGAAACGTTTCAGGATATTTGTATATGATAATCACAAGAATAAAACCTACTTTACAAATATCACAAAGGCAATAAGCAAAACATGTAATAGCTTTGTTAGTGGTGGAAATATTAAGTCGAATCAGAAATAATTTCCGTCCTTATTTAAAAAAGATTTACTTTATCTAAAACAATACATCATTCTAATATCTAAACTTATTTATAAATGGAACTTTGTGTGTGTGTGTGTGTGTGTGTGTGTGTGTGTGTGTGTGTGTGTGTGTGTGTGTGTGTCCGTTACCTATAGACTCCGAAACAGCTGAACCGATTTTCTTGAAGATTTACACAGTTGTATTATAAGCGTCTGCGAGTGTTCTTAGCTAGCTTTTATGTCGAGGTATCCTCGATAAATATCGAGAATCGATAATCGAAAAAATCGGGTTATAGAAGGCGTGGTCCGATTTTAATCAAATTTGATACACCCATAGACAAAGGCATGAGAAACGATATTCAGAAGTTTCAAGGTTGCAGTTCTTACAATAGTGCAGAAAATCAATAATATGTATATATATTAAAGGCAAAATGTTTGTGTGTGTGTCTGTTTATCTGCATGTATGTCTGTATTTTTTTCAGCCCTTTTATTTTAGTCTTTGCTTCGGGTTTGGATCTAAGTAGGTATAATTGTAGTTCTTAGTCTCAGCCATGATACCATTTACTCAGAGGACTTATTTAGCCTTCAAAATTCAGTTAACGAGGAAAAAACGTATTTGATATCGATAGCAGGAAATTAAAATTTGACTTACATCCATTCATTTTTCTTTCAGTCTACGGTTTCGCTTTAATTGGAAACAACTATTGCTTTTTAGTTTTTGGTGCCAACGTCCAAAGAGTCTGAGCTCCAGGACTATAGATTAGTTTTAAAGCTTTCACTACACCCGAGAAACGCCGGGCTATCCTGCTAGTCTAATCCTACGTGACAGATAAGAATGAATTTAAAATACTAACATAGGTTTTACGTTATTATTATCGAAATCATTACAACTGCGTTATGAATGAAAAAATCCCGCGTAAAATAAGGTACCTCGCATGCGATAGTAAATGTATGGGTGACCGAAAAGAACAAAAGCACAAGAAATATTTTAGATGTGTATGTAAAAACTTGCATCCATTAGAACTTGCATCCATAAAAAAAAAGTTTTGATTTCCATACATACCAAATTTTATAAATTCTGACGTAGCGAAAATCAAAAATATGATTTTATTATGAGAATCCTTGCTTCATTTATATTTTACATTTCTCGATTCTTAAATCAGTTATGATATAAAAAACAATATTTCAGATGTGTCCAAGGAGATTATGATAATTTTTTTCACTTCATCTTTAAATTCAGACCAGATTCTTTCTATCTCTGACTGATTAAAGTGAAATTTGAAATGATTTAATTTCTCTGGTGATATATATAATTGAAAAATATTTTACATTCCAAATGATAGACTAAAATGTCATAAACCTTAATGACAAGGGTTTGAGAAACTGGGCGATATTATTTTCATAAATTTTTCTTGCAAAAAACATTGGTCATAAATGAAGAACGAGCGAATAGTTTGATGAAATTCAATAAGATTTTTAATAATTGAAACAAATATGTGTATTTTACCTGAGACATTTCTGGTGCAATTTTTACATACGTAAATATGGGGAGATTGATCCAATGTAATGTTCAACAAGCTTGTCTCACTACATCCGTTACAACAGATTAATGAGGTTGATCCTCACTGGCGATTCATAGTTTCGGCCTTACGGCACATCTAAGCTACGCTTAGTAAATCGCTCTACATAGAAAAATATAATTGCAATAATGCTCCTGATAACTGTACAGATGACGAGTTATGATTGCCATACGGCTACGCTGTTGGTTTCTGAGATTGACTGAGACAAAATTGGAACAAAAACTGAACGAATCTTGCAGATCTAAAATAATGTAACAATAATGCAGAAGGCACACTTGGGAGAGAATTTAATCTGTGTCATTTTAAATGGATATATATACATATTTGTTTTTAAAAGCCACCAAGTATAAACGCGGAGGGATAAAAATGGAAACAAAAGAAACGAACTAAGTACTTGAATATAAGTCAAAGTACTAGTCGAAAGAAAAAACGCGAGACGAGAACCCTAACACGAAAAGTGCTCAATACAATGGCAGAGCAAACAAATAAGTATGAATCTAACCTAGACCGAACGGACTCTAGGTTAAATTCATACTTATATATATATATATATATATATATATATATATATATATATATATATGCATGCGTGTGTGTGTGTGTGTGTTTAACGTTACAAAGAAGTAATTTTGGAGTTAAAGGCAATACATTTTTCACTACAGGCCATGATAAATGTTAAAACAAAAACAAAAAAACAAAAACAAAAAAACAAAAAACAGTCGACCGGTTTCGTCCCTTCTCGTCAGAACTGTAAATGGGAAATAAATTATGAAAAGAGAGTCTGTTGCGAATGATGTGAATGAATAGACAAGGGAAAAATAATAAAAGTTATAACACCTAAAGAAACTAGAGACACAGCAAGGTAAACCCAAGCAAAGACCTGATGAACAGCGTCTCCAACACCTTCAGATGGAATAATGAGTGTGCTCTGGCCAAAATAGAGAACCAGTTCACACTGAAATCAGTAACACAGGTCGGATCATTTATCAAGTAATCTGCTAGAGAAGACCCGTATATATTTCAAATGGTATCACCAGACGAAAAAATTTTGTTGAGTATTTTAGTAGGCACATTCTGTTTAATCCTAACATCCAAACGCTGCATCGTTCTAACCATGTAGTCGTGTTCATAACAAGCCAAAACAGGGAACCATTTCACACTGAAATCCATAGCACATGTCGGATTATTTATCAAGTGATGGGACAAACTACAAGTCGGCTAAGGCTTACGTTGCATCTCTTTGACCATAGTTCAATTTGAACACACACGGAGACCTACCTAAATCTGTTCGAAACATACTTGTGGGAAATATTAATATAATAACATCCTCAAGTTGCAAAAGAAGCCAGAATTTAAAAAAAAAAGCATTATTAAGCATTTCTATAATTTATAATAATTTATGGTCTGAAAAGAAAAAAAATCCTAATATCACATGAAAATACTAATATCACATGAAAAATTATATAAAAAATTTAACCATACCTTGTCTGTCATTTTTAATCAAACCTGCATGAGAGACTCTTGTTCACACACACACACACACACACACACACACACACACACACACACACACACACACACACACACACACATATATATATATATATATATATATATATATATGCAATTTTCATAAAAATTACAGACAAGAAAGGTGTTATTGTCTTTTTCATTTTCAGGACAAATTATGTAAATATTTTAGATATTGTATTTTTCTAAGAGATTTACTCATTGTTAAGGATTAATTCTATTTAAATTAACTAAATATATAAAGGGTCTGTGTATATATGTAGAGACATAGTTAAGTTTTGAAATTGTTGACTTGTTCATATTTCAACATATGTACACAAACATCTTATATATTTAGTTAAAGTAAAATAAAATTTTATCTTTCATGATCGCTAAAACTTAAGCGAAAAGCGCAGAAGTGAGCATTTGTATGATTTTTGCATAATGTAAAAATAAATTTGCATAATGTAAAAAAATTGCATAATGTAAAAAAAAAATTTTGCATAATGTAAAAAAATATTTTGCATAATGTAAAAAAAATTTGCATAATGTAAGAAAAATTAGAAGATCACATGAAAAATATATAAAAAAACTTATACGTAACACCATGTATGTCATTTTTAATGAAACGTGGATAAAAGAGATAATATATATATATATATATATATATATATATAGTCATCCGCAGACAGATCTGTTTCGCAGCTCATCAGTTCGGTTAGACATCCTATTGTTTTTTCCTTAAGATTGAAACCCGACTTTGGCGTCAGTTGGTGATTCCACCTCTGAACCATGGGCGTTCGGTAGAAGGAGGCAGACTTTTTAGCGTGTATATTATCAGTATACACGCCCAATAGCTGAGAGGGTTCTAATTCATTGCTGAATGAACAATGCGTATATGCTAGAGTATATATATATATATATATATATATATATATATATATAATCCGCAGACTGATTTGTTTTGCTGTATCACAGCTCAACAGTATGGTTAGATAGCCGATTGTTTTTTACCCAGGATTGAAACTCGACCAAATCGGCGATTCTACCTCTGAGCTACGGGCGCTCGGTAGGAGGCAGACTTTTTAGCGTGTATATTATCATTATACACGCCCAATAGCTGAGAGGGTTCTAATTCATTGCTGAATGAACAATGTGTATATGCTAGAGTATATATATATGTATTTGCAAATAACTTAGCAAAAATGTTGCCAAAATCAAGCAGTATGAAACAGAATAGAGTAGTTTCCCTCAAGAAAACAAAATACAAGGTACCGTTTACTTTGCAAACGCTTACTGAATTTCTAGGCGGTTCGGCATTAATTTCACTGTTTAATAGACGAGGAATTCAACTAAAATACGTGTAGTCACTAAATATAATATCTATAGAAACAAGAAATAATGACAGATTAAATTCTGTTTATAAATTGCATTGTTTGCATTTTGGGTAGGGAAGTAAAGTTAACAACTATAGAGATTGAAGTGTCCCAACGAGATGCGTATATATTGAGTACTTAACTGAGCATTGTAATTGAGTAATTGTTCCCTGTGTTCTAATTGCGAGTTCATATTTTGATTAAGAGATCTAATTTTCTAATGGAAAATGTGAACAAAATTTTAATTCCTGTTGAGAGGCAAATATTTATCGAATTCGAGGACGGTTGACAGTAATTTCAATGTTTAAAATAAGAGCCTGACTGTAACCATTAAAAGTAACGCTGATACTATCAAGAAATTAAATGAACAATGTACTTCCGTGTATATATATATATATATATATATATATATATATATACTCTCGCCCGCCGATTGAGCACTCTGGAAAAATTTAAGACTTTATAAACAGTAATGTATTTTAACACTTTCGGCTACTGGTGTATGTTCACATTGTATATGTAATCAGCTAAAATCTTTCTTCCTTTCTCGAGCGTTAACAGAATAAAAGTAGAGTGTCAATTCGGTCGGGTTTCAATTTCGGCTTGAAGCAATCGTATGTCTAACCGTAGTGGTGAACTGTGATACAGCGAAACAGGACTGTCTTCGGATGACTATATATATATATATATATATTTTTTTTTTTTCTTTTAATCATATCACCCCAAGCAAGGCGGTGACGCCACTGATGCGCATGGGGCTACTTAAGAGTAAAATGATTGGAAAAGAGAAAGCCGGGAACCACATCCTAAACAGGGAACAAGGGATGAGCCTCTTCACCTGTTCAATAGATAAGGGTGGAGTGTGAACCGGGCGATAGTTTAGTCTATCTACTCCAATATATATATATATATATATGGATGTATGACAGAAATCGATAGCGCCAAATAAATCACGTAATGTTACTATAATTAAGCGCTTATAAAGATTATTGAATAGTTCATTTACATTTAACCATTTACTCCCCTCTCTTTCTCTCTCTCACTCCCTCTCTCTCTCTCTCTCTCTGTCTATATATATATATATATATATATATGTGTGTGTGTGTGTGTGTGTGTGTGTGTATTACTATTTAACATTTGAAAAAGTATGAATCCATCTCTTCTCCCTCCAGGTATGGGTTAAATAGCAAAAAAGACTGGACCCTAAGCCTTGGTTATCCACCTGTCTACCGCAGAAAAAAAATGGCAATCTATGGCGGATAAATCTCCTGCTCGGGAAGTCATGAGTTGAAAGAGATATGATCGCCCAGGCATGCATCATGTGTGAAATTAGTGACTCTCTCTCTCTATATATATATAACTGTGTATTTCTAATAATCTCTCTTTTATGCAGGTGTCATTAAAAATTATTAGTTTTTTAGATAATTGCCCATGTGTTCATATGTAGTTTTTTTTTTCAGAACTCAAATTATACAAGAATTAGCCAAAGACTTTGTGTTCTCGAGCGTTTTCGGCTATATTTTTAATCATTATTAAAAATGAAGTTTGTTTTAGTTGGAACTGCGTAAGGTTTATACATATAGAGTCATGCTTATGTTAAGTTCCGAACACTGTAAGCACGTTGTTGCCGTGTTTATAAATAATGTTATTAATTGTGGGATTTCTATTTTTATTAGTGATGCCTCCATTATTTTAAATCTTCTTTTGAATTTGAGTTTGAGATTTGCTCTGTGTGTTATTTAATGCCAAAAAGGTAGGGCTTTAGGGTATTTTTTAAAATCTTCGGTTATAGTGAGAAAGTTGATGTAGTCAGATTTTGACGAAAGTTTTTTTTTTTTTAGAAAACTGAAGATGTCTTCTAGCTTTGTATTCAAAATTTGTTGCTGGTAATAAATGTTTCCTTTAAAAAGATATTGTTGGTAATATATTTTCAAAAGTCTATTTTTATACTTTTATAGCGTTTCTATAGTACTTTGGGGAATAACTATTTGCCCATAGCTCGAATCCTAACAGGTGCTACCAGTCCGGGTCAGGGTGGATCTGGCAACAACAGCAATTAAGAGGTGGTTCCATGCTCTTCACAACCACCAAATCAGAGGCCTTGCTGCCGGATGCAGATTATCGTCATGCGCAGGACCTCTTCTTTTGAATGAGGCTGATGCTGCAGGTATACTTTGTTACCAAATAGGTTACTGATAGGTCCTGGGAGATCTCGACGTATGTTTAAATGAGATCGGATGAAACTGTTGTCGGAAAAGGTGCAATGTTAATATTCTCGTCAATTTTGTGGCGGTATAGAAATGTAATTGTTTATAAATTTCAAAGGACATATAAACTCATAAACGATATTTGTTCTCTGCAGTTTAAATTTCAAGGAAATCTTAAGGAAAATGGAAATAGAAAAAAAGTAGTTTAAACTTCGCTGATTTATAATGAAGGCACAAGACTTGGAAAAAAACGAAAAAAAAATCATTTATGTCTCAAGGAACAGCAGTATAATGTCAGTGATTTATCTCAGAGATTAACAATCTGACTAAAGTTAAGATAAAAAATCAGCTCAAAGAATTAAGATGAAAGTAACATTGTAAAAAAATCACGAAAGCTGTTCTTAATTATTTATCACGTATCTTCACGTTTCATAATTATTTTCCCCCGTTTAATCTTGTGCCCAAATATCTCGTTCTTCTGAGAACTTATTAGCACACTATTTGATTCCATCGAATTTGATTCATGTATTCAATGATTTTATAAAGTATTGACTACGAGTTCTTTTGTCGGCCTACTATATTCCATTTCGGCCATATTTATCTCGTTATTCTTTGGCAGAGAAACAGAAGAAGCTATAAAAGTATTGGCTTGACACTGAGATCAGAGTGCAGTGTTCAAAATCCGATCAGGTCAAACACGATCATAACGTCAATATTTGAGTGATTGATTGATCAGAACAAGTCTTGATCATCCGCTTGGAACAGACTTAGAAGCACTGCTCTTTGACTGCACTAAATCTTTCTTATGAGGTTATAATGCTATCAATGTTAATAATAATAATAATAATAATAATAATAATAATAATAATGTGTTCTCTTTTAACTCAAGCCAAGAACAAGTATATTAGAAAAATATATCAAATTTGAGATGAGACAAAACATCAGAATAAATGTCATCTGTGAGACGACAATTATGCAAACGACAATCTTATGGCAATGTTAATATTGGTCGCTTCCTTAAAAGAAAATATTCAGAACCCATTATCCGTGTAACCAGTAATATTTCTTCATTCTCTGGGCATCGGGTTGAGATCAAATGAAGATATGAAATGTGCGAATGAAAGAATGCAGTTCGTCTTAACATTTACTAGATAAATAGCGAGAAACTAGCAGACAAAAAGACTCCTATTATGGGATTTAAGATGAAACTTCCTGGCTGGGATGAAAGCATCAATGCCAGCTTTCATCCAGGAGGAGACCTTGGAACGCAGTCTTCAACGGTGAGACTAAACACTTTTTTCCAAAGGACGTCGCACAGATAATCTTGTAGTGCCTCTAAGTCCTCCCTTTGATAGCAGCAATAGATCTGCTGTTCGGAGGTTCCTGTCGGAAAGAGAGTGGAGAGTGATATTAACAGAAATCATAGTATAATTAGAGTTGGCAAGAGGGCAAAGCTGCATGGCAGGAGTCAGGAATAGAAGTGAAGCAGAGATCTAGCAGAGAAGCTTGTCATTCAAGCATACTACCAGAATCAAGCAGGTACAAAAATTTAAATACCTGGAAAGTGTTATAACAGAAGACGGAAAGTGCGACACAGAGATTCGAAGGCGAATTGGCATGGAGAATTTGAGTAAAGTATTAAGAAACAGGACAATTTCGCTAGAAACTAGGAAGAGAGTACTGGATTGCTACGTGCTGTCCGTTCTTCAATATGGCAGTGAATGCTGGACATTATCATCAAAGATGAAGGAAAAACTTGAAGCAACTGAAATGTGGTTCGACAGAAGGATGTTGCGAATATCATGGATCGAGCATGTGAGCAATGATGAGGTCTTGGAAATGATGGAAACAAAAAGGAAATTAATACTGAGACAGCTAAAGTTCCTGGGACATGCAATGAGGAAGGACGGCTTGGAGAATTTGATGCTAACAGACCAGATAGAGGGGAAAAGAGACAGGGGAAAGCAGCGGATAACATATTTGAAGGAACTAATCAGGTGGATGACGGAACGAGGATTGCATGGTGTAACAGGAGAAGGCGTGCTCATAGCCACCAGGGATAGGGAAACGTGGAAGGCCATGATCGCCTATGTCCTGAAGGAACAAGGCACATAGAAGAAGAAGAAGAAGAAGAAGAAGAAGAAGAAGAAGAAGAAGAAGAAGAAGAAGAAGAAGAAGAAGGGAAAAGTGTGTGGAAGTTCACTACTTGCTCGAGAGAATGTGCCATAGCATAGTTCAGAGTGGGGATGCCAGCAAGTTCAGTGACAATTTTTCAGCTACTTGGCATGGTGGGAATTAAAATCACCAAAGACAAATATTTTGACGAACATCAGAGATACTGTCCAGTAAGGAGTATTCAAAAGAGGAAGTAGAGCGGTCGAGAAAGAAAAGATAGTTAAATGAATTTAATAAAGCGAGACGGAGACACATATATAGATGATTAGGAAGATTCAAGAGAAAGCTCCCTAACCAGAGGGAGATGTTTGGTGACATAAACTCCCAGGCCATGCATATGGATGTTGGAGTCCTTCCTAAAGAGGAAAAATTTTGAATCGAGAAATGTGAGTAGGAGATTCTGGGATTTAAGTTATATTTATATATTCCTTGCCTTACATCCTTCAAAAATCGATGCTAAGACTTCTGTATACCCGACCCTCTGAAACAACGCGCCTAAATAAAAACTAAAAAAATGTCCGTTGATTTTTCAGTCTGTTATGCAGAAAAAATCCAGAAAGAATACGTAAAAGCTTACAAGCCGTTAAAAAGTAATTTCTAATATTTATATAGGGATTACTTGAGGCTTGTGAAGATGACCAGTCAATATACCAAAACCTGTCAAAAGTATTCACGATATCCAAAGCAACTTCACAAGCTTCGCCATTCTTATCTAAACCTTGATAATCTCTTTCAGCAATAGCCGTTAACACATAAGCAGTCTTTGCGAAACATAGGGAACATCTTGAAAGAGATGTATATACGAAGTCTGATCAAAATTTTGGGTACTGCTGCTATTGGCCTTGAACTCTGTTGCGCATACCCGTCAAGATTACAACGTTCTCTTCTGTTGATGATAGCAGTGCTTGGAAGGAGAACGTGTAGAGTGCGGTCGCCGAACCACACCACGGAGGTTCCATCAGTGACCATGGCTGGTACAACAGTGTTTTGGCCAAGAACAATATTCAGTTAATCATTCATTCATTCATTCAGTCAGTCAGTCAGTCAGTTAAGTGTCATACATGAAACACAGTTGGGCAATCAAGTCTCAAAAAACACATGAATGATTGGGCAGAAGATTATCTCGCAGTAGGTTGCCATTATTTATGCGGTAAATTGGCTGCCAGCCAAGGCGATAGAACCCAATCTGTTCTATTATTTAACCCATAACTAGAGGGAGAAGAGACGTATTATATTATTACATAGTAATTAGTTGGGGATCAGTTTATTACTTCATAACAATAGAAAACCGATTCCCCACTTTATGACCAGTAGAAACTTTAATCATGATTCCAACTATTATATTTAGTCAGTCAGTTAAGTGCCATACGTGATACACGTTTTGGTGATCAATTTTCGAAAAACACATGACTGACTGGGCCGAAGATTATCTGGCAGTAGGTTGCCATTACTTTCTGTGGTAGACTGGTTGCCAGCCAAGGCTATAGAACCTAATCTGTCCTGTTATTTAACTTATAACTGGAGAGAAAAGACGGGTTAATAACTTTCCCAAGGATGATTGCGCGTAAATGAATGCAAGGAAATACTTATATTCACTATGTCCAAAAACCGTCATATTTTCCAGATCTCGCCCCGTGAGACGATTCGCTCTTTAGAAATCAAATCTCATTTGAAAGAAACAAGATTTCAAGACGCTGAAGAAATCCAAAAGAATCCTATGAGACAGCTTATCGCTATCCCAAAAGATTAACGGAAACAACGCCGGGTAGAATGTGCAGCTTCAGAAGAGGACTATTTCGAAGGGAATTAAATATCAGTTTGATATGAGTTGAAGTTTTCAGTTTTATAGTAGCACCAGTCCCGATACTTTCTGACCAAAGCTCGCGTAAGAGCCACGAAAATAGATTCGAGGTACACGTCGCGTAATATAGAGAAACGAAATGAAATGATATTTTACGGCTCTTGCGTGTTAACAAAGGTTATGACGTCGAAAAGAACGTGCAGCGATTCTCGGACAATTATCTTGAGGCCTGAAAAGCAATGTGAAAAGGGGTATAGAACAATATTGATAGTGTGTGTGTGTGTGTGTGTGTGTGTGTGTGTGTGTGTGTGTGTGTGTGTTCGTGTGTGTGTGTTTGAGAGAGAGAAAGAGAGAGAAGGAAGTGAGAGAGAGTGTGTGCATCTAATTGTGTGCGAAGATGATATTAAGTGGAGAAGAATATTGTTAAAAAAATATACAATACAATGGATGCAAATTTGTTTATTTATTTATTTATTGACATATTTTCAAAAATGTCTTTTGCATTTGTCGTCCTCGGCATGCATGTCTATTCGCTAGCGGCGGTCTTGCAGCACAAGATGGCGTGAAAGAAGAGCGGCACGGATGGAAATCAAGTCGCGTGTAGCAGAGAAGTAACGTGGGTAGAGACAATCAAAATTGCATTTTCGAGTTGGGAAAAAGGAAGAGAAAATATAGAAAAAGTAATCGATTTATTTTCGATATTTATTTTCTATATTATTAGAATTCAGAAGTCATGTCAAAGAAATAATTGGATTAATGTTCGTGACTATTTATGCAATATTTTACTTTGTGTGCTAATATAATTTTAATTGCCTACAAGCTGGTGTTTTGAAAAACTCTCTCGTTCTCTCTCTTTCTCAAACACACACACTCATAAATATATATATATATGGCCATCAATCTTTCTTTTAAACATGTTTCGTTAAAAACGATCGACAAGGAAGATTTTATTATTTATTTATTTTTTCCAGTCAGTCAGTTAAGTACCATACGTGATACACGCTTGGGCGATCATGTCTCGAAAGAGACCTGACTGACTGGGCAGATGATTATCTCGCAGTAGGTTACCATTGCTTTCTGCGGTAGACTGGTTGCCATCCAAGGCTATAGAACCTAATCTGTTCTATTATTTAACCCATAACTGGAGGAAAGAGACGGATTAATACCTTTCCCAAGGTTATTTGTGCGTATTTGAATGCAAAGAATGAAATTCGAACTTGGCACTTCGATTTCTCGTTCGGAGTCGATATCCCCTGCTCCACAACGAACATCCATTGCGCACATTTTTTCCAGTATTCTGACATTTTTCCGTTTTACTGGTGATAAAGAGTGTTTCAGTATTATTAAGTGTACTTCGGAAGGCGATGATTTGATTAACACCAGCATCAACATCAAATCAACACCACTGATCAAATATTCCCTGATGAAGTACAATTAACAGTATTGAAACACAATGACTTTTGTGAAGGGATGCAAAATATTGGGATTATAACTACTGATAATAAAATATTACAATAATAATATTACTCTACTTTGCATGAAGCGCTTTTAAAAA
Source organism: Ascarosepion bandense (assembly GCA_037127315.1). Classification (NCBI taxonomy): domain Eukaryota; kingdom Metazoa; phylum Mollusca; class Cephalopoda; order Sepiida; family Sepiidae; genus Ascarosepion; species Ascarosepion bandense. The sequence continues at coordinate 1,015,027 of JBBBDQ010000505.1, read as the reverse complement.
ATTAATGCTACGAACTGTGGATCATCACTCCATTTGTTCTTACTTTTACTAAGATTACATATTTTATGCATTACTCCTCATCAATGAATTGAGTTCTTTCGGTGACTGGCGTGTATATACACTGCATATATATAACACGCTAAAATTTTCCGGTTTTGATTCTACGCGTCTATAGTTTAGGGATTAGCGTGTCCGTTTGACAACAAATCAGTTGAGTTTCGACCCTGGCCAGAAGCAAGTGGATGTCTAGCCACATTGATGAGCTTTGATACAGCAAACTACGCTTGTATGTGGATGACGAATATATATATATATATATATATACATATAGTTTTAATGAAAAGAATGTGTCACTTTAATTGAGCAGTTAGACTGTCGATTTGCATATGATGTCTTCACTCATCAGGGCGAGGTTTATGTTTTTCTGTTCAGTCCCGGTTTCCTGTCTTAATTATAAGGAGGCTGGTGTAATTTGATATTTTCTGGGGGCGATCCCGCTTGCGATAGGTTGATTTTATTTTTAACCAAAGAAACCAGAACTCAACAACACAAAAAACCCAGCTTCGATGAGTGAAGTCATCATAACAGTATCCTCAAAAAACTTCGAAGTCGGCAGGAAGCTGCTCAGTTAAAGTGACAAATCCTTTGCACTAAAACTATCAGCGCCCTATCTCTACCTGATATTGATGAGGGAGAGGGAAGAAAAAGTGCGAGAAGCCGTGAACGTTTTTTTATGTAGATTTATTGTTGCTATTATTATAACTAGTACTTGCTTTTTGTATGATATATTAAGTGTCGATAATGGTATTTGTGTCGCTACACATGTTTTCAGTCTAAAGTTGACTATCTTCAGGAGAATAAACTTGTGATTTCATATATCCGTTTGCTTTTCTGATGGCCAAGGTATCGTGTATAAATAGATAAGTCAAGTGGTAAGCAGGTCAGAAAGTTCAGATGCATGCGTGCTTGAGTTTTTTTTTGTTTTTTGATTTTTACACTCGCACGTTAAATTTCTCCTGTCAACTTCGTTGGCAGTAACAAGATTTTCACTGACTTGCGGAATTTGATTTTGTCTTTATATTTTAGAATCGTTTTCAATGATTTTAATTCAATTCTATTCTACGGGTCATCTAGTTCTTTATATTGTTTTGGGAATACTACTTGAATTTCCTATGTGTGTGTGTGTGTGTTTGTGTGTGTGCGCGCGTGTGTGTTTTATCGCGTTTGAATTTCGTGTTTCTGTGTGTGTGTCTTAGTTTTTTTCATGTTGTTTTTTAAGAAGATTAGGAGACATAATTAAACTACACAGTCGACTACAAAACTTGGACACCAAAATTAAGTTCCACTAGAATATAACTATAATGAATTGCCATCCCTAGACATACTCAAAATCAAATCTTACAAGTCAGTGAAAAATATTTTACAGCCAACGAAGGTGATAGTAGAAATTTAACGTGCCTGTTTACTACTTGTCTTATCTAGTTATACACTATAATTTGGCCATCAGACAAGCAAACGGATCTCGATGTGAAGTAACATGTTTATTCGCATAAAGAGAGTCAACTTTAAACTCGAAATACGTGTAACGATACAAATACCATTATGGAAACTTAATATATCATACAAAAAGCAAGAAATATTTATAATAATAGCAAAAATAAATGTAAAATCTAAACAAAACGTTGGCGGCTACTTGCACTTTTTCTTATATATATAAGTCTAAAGTTGACGCTCTTCAGGCGAATAAACTTGTGACTTCACGTATCGAGATCCGTTTGTTTTCCTGGTTTCAAACAGAACTTGATATGTGAAGTCACAAGTTCATTCACTTGAAGAGTAAACTTTAAAATTGTAACGCATGTAGTGACACAAATACCATTATAAACACTTAATATATCATACAAAAAGCCAATAATATTAATAATAATAGCGACAATAAATCTACACTTTAAACAAAACGTTCACGGTTTCTCGCACATGTTCTTCTATACCAAATTCAGTTTTTAATATATATATATATATATATATATATATATATACATAAAGAATAAATAAATATATATATGAATAAATATATGCATATATGAATATATATATATATATATATATGTACATATGCATAAAAAATATATATATATAGAGAGAGAGATAGATAGATAGATAGATAGATAGATAGATAGATAGATAGATAGATAGAAACAAATTGGCATAGATGTCAATAGTCTGATATATAGTGATAGATATGAACAAATTTCGATAGATAGATAGATAGATAGATAGATAGATAGATAGATAGATAGAAATTGGCATAGATGTCAATAGTCTGATATATAGTGATAGATATGAACAAATTTCGATAGATAGATAGATAGATAGATAGATAGATAGAAATTAGGAAATTGGCATAGATGTCAATAGTCTGATATATAGTGATAGATATGAACAAATTTCGATAGATAGATAGATAGATAGATAGATAGATAGATAGATAGATAGATAGATAGATAGATAGAAAGAAACAAAAACTGAGATAGATAGATAGATAGATAGATAGATAGATAGATAGATAGATATTTATTTATTTATAAACATTAAACAAATATAGTCAGCAATGTTTGGTTGAATAATTTAGACATATTATGTCTAATTTTTTGTTATCATCCTCATATTCACTAACGAATATTTTCGTTTTGTAATTAAAACCGTCAAGGATGCCACCGTAATTTTCTTCATTCGTTTTATATTCCAAATTAATTTCAATTTCATCCAAAATCCACTACCCTCATGGCTCACGGGAGACTTAAAGATGATATATTTGTCGGTTAGTCAATTTTTTGGCTATCTACCTATCTATGCGTGTGTGCATACATATTTATTTGTGTGTGTGTGTGTGTGTATATATATATATATATATATATATATATATATATATAGTCATCCACAGACTGTTTCGCTGTATTACAGCTCATCAGTACGGCTTAGAATCCGTTCGCTTCCTAACCCAGGATTGAAACCCGACCACGAGCGTCCAGTAGAAGAAGGCAGGCTTTTTAGCGCGTATAAACACGCCCAATATCTAGCGTGCTCCAATTCATTATCGAATGAGCGGTGCATAAATGACGGAGTAGCTACTGTTTACAAAGTCACCACTCTTCCAGAGTGCTCAATCAGGGTGTGAGAGCGTAAATACTATAGTCATCCGCAGACAGATCCGTTTCGCTGTATTACAGCTCATCAGTACGGCTTAGACTCCGTATATATACGATATCGGACATTGAATGCTGATAGACAAGTGCTAGATGTAATATTTAAGCTCTTGAGTATATATTAGTTAACATATATATGTAATATACAATCTTCATATTGCAGTTTCTATTCAGCAGTCTAGTCAGTACCTAAAAGTGATGAATAGTACGCGCATTTATTAATATAATGATATGTGTGCAAAATTTCAGATATAAATAAGTACAGATATACTTACGAAAAGAACAACATGAATTCGTTCATATATATATATATATATATATATATATATATATATATATATATGTACTGATATCTGAAATTTTACGTACACATATTTTTATATCTAAACTTATTTATAAATGGAACTTTGTGTGTGTATATGTCTGTGTGTATGTGTGTGTGTCCGTTACCTATACACACTGAAACGGCTGAACCGATTTTCTTGAAAATTTACACACTTGTACTATAAGCGTCTGCGAGTGTTCTTAGCTAGGTTTTGTGTTGAGGTACCCCCAATAAATATCAAAAATCGATAATCTACAAAAATCCTCATAGAAGGAGTGGTCCGATTTTAATCAAATTTGATACACTCATAGACAAAGACATAAGAAGCGATATTCAGAAGTTTCAAGGTTGCAGTTCTTACAATAGTGCAGAAAATCGATAATATATATATATATAAAAGGCAAGATGTTTGTATGTGTGTCTGTTTATCTGTCTGTATGTCCTTTATACAAACCCACAATTTTTATCCGATTCTCACCAAACTTCAGACAATTATTCTTTTGGCTGAGTCTGAGCTCCCGGACTATGGATTAGTTTTAAAATTTCATTGCACCCGAGCAACGCCGGCCTATACTGCTAATATATATATATATGCATGTTCAATAAAAAATGACAATCAAGGTTATAGTGGTTAAGTTTTTTAAGTAGTTTATGAGCTTAGCCACAAAAATAAACTTTCATTCTTGGATGTTCTTGGGGAGTCCTGTAATAACACTTTCACTTCGTTAAAAGAAAAGTAAAAAATAAATAAATAAATAAAATAAAAAAAGATTTGTAAAAATTTTTTTCACCTTGATTTCCTCAGTCAATATTTTCTTAGATACCAAATTAGTGTTATTAAAACTTTCTTTATGAGAGCGTAGAAGAATTTACGAATTTACATGTTCTATGAAGAACTATGTTCTTGATCAATCCAAGTTTGTAAATAACTACATTGGCTACACCACCACACGGTTGACAAGAATTTTTACTTGGCATCTATCAGAGCAGAGTTCAATCGATCTCATTTAACACACACGGAAACTATATCTGCAACATCCTTCTTCATAACACAAATATCATAGCTTCATCTACTTTCCAATAAAGTCTAACAATAATGGAAGCATTATTAATAAAAAAAAAAGAAAAATCCAACACTTGGTAATATCAACTACTAATACGGCAACAATATGCTTAACGTGTTCGGAATATAAAACAGACACATGACTCTACACACACACATAAACATTACAACTATTCAGTCACACGTACAATAAAATTCATCCTCGATAATGGCTTAGAGTATAGCAGAAAGCGGTCGAAAAAGTAATACATTTGTATAATTTTTATATAATTTATGGTCTGAAAAGAAATTAAACCATAAGATCACATGAAAAATTACATTAAAACTTAAACATAATGTACTGTTTGTCATTTTTAATGAAATCTGCATGAAAAAGAGATTACTGCCCAAATGCACAATATATATATATATATATATATATATATATATGGTACGGAAAATCCCGAAGATTAACGAAATAGTTTTAACAACAGAAATATTGAAATTATTTGTTTGAATATTATTCTTAGTCGATACTCGTATTTGAATAGATATTCTATTTTTAATCAAAGAGTATATTTATTTTTACCAGCCTGATTATTTACGAAAAATCTTTTACAAAAATGCGCGTTATTCGGCGGGATTCAAACCTGCGACATCTATCAACATAGGAGAAGTCACCAGTTGATCTGGCGCTTCTGAAAGCACTCGACCACGAAGGATACCACCGTCTATCTACTCAAATATGAGTATCGACTAAAAATAATGTTCAAACAAATAATTTAAATATATCGGTTTAACCATTTCGTTAATTTTCGGAATTTCCGTTTCATTTTATGCTTACATTTGTTGACATGACAATACATTTCAGAGCAGAGATGGTTATTTGTGTAGAATTGAAAATTGTATTATATAGGCTTACTTTGACTTCGTTTAGACTGTGATACCACAGTCTATCTACTCAAATATTAGTATCAACTAAAAATAATGTTCAAACAAATAATTTCACACATATATATATACTAGCAGTATAGCCCGGCGTTGCTCGGGTGTAATGAAAGCTTTAAAACTAATTCATAGTCCTAGAGCTCAGATTCAGCCTAAATAATATTTGTGTGAAGTTTTGCCAATTAGATATATATATATATATATATATATATATATATTATCGTTATTCTGCACTATTGTAAGAACTGCAACCTTGAAACTTCTGAATATCGTTTCTTATGTCCTTGTCTATGAGTGTATCAAATTTAATTAAAATCGGACCACTCCTTCTATCACTCGATTTTTTCGATTATCGATTTTCGATATTTATTGGGGGTACCTTGACACAAAACCTAGCTAAGAACACTCGCAGACACTTATAGTACAACTGTGGACATTTTCAAGAAAATCGGTTCAGCCGTTTCGGAGTCTATAAGTAACGGACACACACACACAAAGTTCCATTTATGAATAAGTTTATATATATATATATATATATATATATATATATATATCCGTAGACAGATCTGTTTCGCTGTATCATATCTCATCAGTTCGGCATGACTCCGATTGCTTTAAACCCACGATTGAAACCCGACCGTTATTTGCATCTGTCGGCGACTCTACCTGTGGGATATGGGCGCCCGGTAGAAGATGGCAGACTTTTTAGCGTGTATATTATCATTATACCCGCCCAGGAGCCAGACTGCTCTTATTCATGACTGAATGAGCGATGCGTACATATAGGTGTGTGTGTGTGTGTGTTTGTATTAATTGCCAGGTAGTGTGCATGGGTAATTTTTATGGCCATATTTTATACTCTACACACACTATATCTCCTTCTCGTTGTAGGGCCAGGAAGTTTTTTCCGTCCAAAAAATCCTGCACATGTACAAATCTACCATCCGCCCGTGCATTGAATATTGCTGCCATATCTGGTCCTGCTATCCACTTAGGTGTTCTCGACCAAATCCAGCGGAGAATCTGTAATATGATCAATCCAGACTTGGCAGCTAGGATACAGTCGTTTTCTCACCGACGCAGTGTGGCTTCCCTGTGTCTTTTCTACAAATCCTTTCACGGCTTCTGCTCTGATGAACTTAGCTCACTGGTACCGCTATATATGAATGTCCTAGACTCACAAGATTCGCAACTAGATCCCACCCTTTTACTGTGAAACCAATAAATTGTAAACGCAACTTCTACTACAATTTCTTTTTTTCTCGCACATCCCGCCTATGGAATTCCCTTCCGCATATTTACTTTCCCAACAGCTATAATCTCCAAGAATTTAAATGTAAAGTCAATAGTCATCTCCTGTCTCACTAACTTACATCCTCTCTTTCATGCTTTTTCTCCGTCTACCTCACTCTCATCAGTATTCTCTTCCTTTTCCTACTCTATTCCTGACATTCCCTGTAACCTCTCACTCCTTCTCATAACATTCCTCCTACGTAACCTCCTGCACAACAGTGGCAGTAAAATGCCTTGCTTGGGGTGATTGAAATACATTGAACACACTTCCATCATAAAAACATGAATGTTTTATTTATGTAGGAAGTGCTATCTCAACTTACAACGAACTTAAGGCACGAAATTTATTTCTTGGAGAAAAAATACATAAACTATCGCCCTAGATAGACTAAACTATCGCCTTTAGATAAACTAAACTATCGCCCTAGATAGACTAAACTATCGCCCGGTTTACACTCCACCCACGTCTATTGACCAGGTGAAGAGGCTCATCCCTTGTTTCCTGTCTAGGTTGTGGTTTCCGGTTTTTCTCTTTTCCAGTCTTTTCACTCTTACGTAGCCCCCTGTGCATCAGTGGCATTTTCGCCTTGCTTGGGGTGATATGATTTTAAAAAAAAAAGAAAAGAAAAGAATATTTTAATTTCCTGTCGGCATAATTTTGAGAGATGTGTAAAATATCCTACGAAATATTTAAATCGCCCAATAACTTGGCATAAGGATAAATTGATCAAATGGACTGAATTACCTGTGCATATGACGCGCATGAGCAAACATTTTCCGATATGATGCTGGTTAAAAATTCCATGAAGATTGTATGTGAACTCTTTTTACAAAAGCTTTTGCTGTTTTAAGGCTTCATCTTAGATGATGTTGTTCAACGAACTGTTGTCAATTGACTACAGATGAATAGAATATCTATTTCAAGTCACCTTCCCATGTACAGAATAACCCCTGAAACGTTATCTTGATTTATTACGTTTGACAGCGTTTCAACCTAAAACCGAGTGCTCTTCTTTTAGCCGATGTAGATATTTTTGGTCGAAGCATCTCGCTTAAGAAAATGCGGGGATGAAAATATCAACTAGTTCTGACCAAATACATGAATGCAATGTTTGGATGCGGTCGTACAAAAATGTCATTATGTCGTCAATTCTTTTACAAAATATCCAAAGAATGTTAAAGCAAAAGAAATATAAAAAAAAAAAACAGCTGACACCTAATGTTGTAATTGCACGTAGCGTCCACTCTAAAACCAAAAGGAATATCTTATTTTCTGAAATAGAGGCGGCTAGAATCGTAAACGATCTAAACTTATTTATAAATGGAACTGTCTGTGTGTGTGTGTGTCCGTTACCTATAGACTCCGAAACGGCTGAACCGATTTTCTTGAAAATTTACTCAGTTGTACTATAAGCGTCTGCGAGTGTTCTTAGGTAGGTTTTGTGTCGAGGTACCCCCGATAAATATCGAAAATCGATAATCAAAAAAATCAGATTATAGAAGGAGTGGTCCGATTTTAATCAATTTGATACACTCATAGAGAACGACATAAGAAACGATATTCATAAGTTTCAAGGCTGCAGTTCTTACAATAGTGCAGAAAATCGATAATATATATATATATATATATATATATATATATATATATAAAGGCAAGATGTTTGTGTGTGTGTCTGTTTATCTGCCTGTATGTATTTTTTCAGTCGTTTTATTTTAGTTTTTGCTTCGGGTTTGGCTCTAAGTAGGTATAATTGTAGTTTTTAGTCTCAGCCATGATACCATTTACTCAGATGACTTATTTAGCCTTCAAAATTCAGTTAACGACGAAAAAACGTATTTGCTATCGATGCCAGGAAATCAAAATTTGATTTACATCCATTCATTTTTCTTTCAGTCTACGGTTTGGCTTTAACTGAAAACAACTATTGCTTTTTAGTCTTTCGTGCCAACGTATTAGTTTTAAAGCTTTCATTACACCCGAGCAACGCCGGGCTATACTGCTAGTAAATACATAAATGCAGACGATGTTTAAAATATCAGTTGTTTTTCTCAATTCAATCTTGATGTCAGTCACGTTCTCGCCGCAGTGCCATGGCTTCAGTCTGTCTTTTCTACAAATATTTTTCATGGGAAAATTCTGATTTGTTCCACTAATCCAGACGGTAACCATATGTGTCCTTCAATCAATGTTACCTACACTGAATAGGATCATTCTCATTCCATTCGGTAAGGTGTAAGTATATTCCGTTGACAAGGAGCTATTTCCACTCAGTTTCTTCTCCGAAAATCATTTCAATGTGAAATATTCTTTCTTCATTAGAACAATCATAACCAATTCAGGTCTAGTGTGAACTGTTATCTCTCCTATATACCGTCATAATATGCAAATTGTCTATACTACATTATACTATACCAATTCCTTAACCTTATGCCTTGAGTAACAGAATGTAGATGTTGTAATGAAATATAGGTAAGGCTCATAGGAATAATATGTTCAGGACTCAGTGGGGGTATCTCCCCATGCAGTGTCTCGCTGGAGAGAGGAGTCTACGCTCATTACAATGGTGCTTGGGGCGTCCCCAAAAATAAAAGGAGCAATTTTTTCACAGTATTGCCAGTAAACCCATATTAAACTGGCCTTGTTTCACATTCGTTTGTGACGTAGGCGCAAGGATATATATCTACCTTGAATGCCATTTAGTGGGACCTAGTTGCTCGAGTAAATCTATATATATATAGGGGCACCAGTGAGGTAAGTTCATCGGAGCAGAAGCCGTGAAAGTATTTGTAGAAGAGACGCAGGGAAGTCACATTGCGCTGTCAAGTCGGAATCTATCCCATTACAGATTCTCCGTTGGATTTCGTCTAGGACACTTAGGTGGATAGCAGGAGCACCAGACCAGATGTGGCAACAATATTCAATCCAACGAGGATGGTAGATTTATATATGTGCAAGATTGTTTCAGACGGGAAAAACTTCCTGGCTTGTTAGGGCTCTCTCCACCTTTTCAACAGTAATGAACTGTTCCAGGCACTATATATGTATGTAGTGCCGGAATGGACTCGGGTCGACTTTCAGATCAGTACAGATTAATGAACAAAATTTAGGAGGTGGGTGTTAGGGGGCTCTCCACCTTTTCAACAGTAATGGACTGTTCCAGGCACTATATATGGTGGTAGTGCCGGGAGTTCGAGAGATTTTCAGATTACTTTCAGATCAGTACAGATTACGAGTCAGTCGTGTATTTCCGGTTGTAAACCGGAAGTGATTAATTGCACTCTACCACGTACAGAGACGTACACATTAATACCTTGCTTTCCTGTATTATACGAACCAACTTTGTAAATATCTTTCTTCCGTAATACATTTTATTATATTTATATTTCTGTTGTTTCGTTGTTATTACCTGCACAACTCAACAGTGGCGACGAAGATATTCGACATTCACACGGAGGGAATTCTGAAACTTCAAATTCGTCGCACAACTCAACAGTGGCGACGTGGATTACTCGATATTCACGCGGAGAAATAACTAAAAATTCAAAATCTCCTCACAACCCAATAGTAGTGACGAAATTATAAAATTGGTCCACAACACAAAAATGTGACAATTTCGACATTCTCAAGAGAAAAAACTCAGTTGGGTTCCTTTAAGACAACAGTGAATGTAGTTTCACAGAATGTAGTTTCACGAGACGCAAATATCATTCACCAACGACAGGAAAAAGTGGGAGTAAATATGAAAAAAAACCCTCCAAAACCTTGTTATGGTTGCGATGAACGTCATTGGAGAAGCGACTGTCCATTTAAAAATAAAACGTGTAGAAACTGCAATAGACGAACTCATATTAAGTCTAAACGCAGAGAAAAAATTAAAAGCCACGTAAAAATTACAAGATCAGAAGAACAGAACCAGAACATGTAGAAATATTAAATCAACCCATTAAGATGCAGTTAGATAGTGGAAGTGATAAACTTAAAAACTTGGAAAAAACTAAACAGACCAACTTTATTAAAAGCAAATAAAGTTGTCAGAACTGTTACTGGAAGAAAAATCAAATTCGAAGGCGAACTAATATTAAATGTTAAGTTCAACAATCGAACGAAAAGAGTGAAAATGTTTATCATGAAAGGTACGAACAATCTTTTCGGGACAGATTGGATAAATGAATTCGACTTGTGGGGTCTACCTATAAGCGCATATTGCAGAAATATAACTAGAACGACTGACAAAGTTCAAGAATTAAAAACTACGATAAAAAGAGCTTTCCTTGAAGTATTTACAGGTCTAGGGAGATGCATTTGGCGGTGGATCCAGAAAGGAAAAAAGTACGAAGATTAATAAACAAAACTTAGGAGGGGGGTGTTAGGGCGCTCTCCACCTTTTCAACAGTAATGAACTCTTCCAGGCACTATATATGTATATAGTGCCGGAATGGACTCGGTTCGACTTTAAGATCAGTACAGATTACGAGTCAGTCGTATATTTCCGGTTGTAAACCGGAAGTGATTAATGGCACTCTACCACGTACCACGTACCGAGACGTACACATTAATACCTTGTTTTCCTGTATTACACTAACCAACTTTGTCAATACCTTTCTTCCGTAATACATTTTATATTTATATTTCTGTTTCGTTGTTATTACCTGCACAACTGAACATGGCTCTACACAGAGAACCGACTTTCTTAGCAGCGGATTTAGCTATGGATTCTATATAGTCATTCCACTTGATGTCTGTTGTGAGTTAACCCGAGGAGGCGCAGTGTTTTGCTTTCAGGAAGCCTAGCCTGAACTATGCTAATGAGGAGTAGGAGCGATTGTCTGTGGTGGCTAATAGTTAATGATTGTTTGAAGAGAAACGAATTTAAAGAAATTATGGTTTATGCTTTTTTTTTTATTTGGTGAATAAATTGAGTAGAGTGTGAGAACCTAGAGATTTTTAGGTAAAATGGAAACAGGATGTTTATATACGATCAGAAATAGACATCATGGGATAAGTAATAAGCAAAGTGTGTTTAGAAAAACTGTCCTTCTCAAGACAAGGAAGCAATAGAAGCAAAGAACGGCAACGAGTAACGATTTAACGAAAAAGTCGAAACCAGATTTTGCAAGTGGGTGTTAAACTGATTTGCTGACCAATGGGAGCGACTTGCAAGGCCAAAAGAGACTACGCGATCAAGTGCGAATACTATTAAAGGCCCTGGTCATCGTCAATCAGTCAAATTGGAGCCGCGAGTCGAAACAATTAAACTGTAACTTCAACTTCAAATAGACCCGGAGATAAGGTCATGTCACACTTTATTCTCTTTCTTTTTCCTTCTCGTTTGCTGATTTCTTTTACTTCTCCATCCAAAGGCATTCCTACCAAACAAACACATACATACGTACGTACACATATACTCTTTGAACAATTACTACTATGGACATTTTCTACAACTTTCGATACACTTAATTTTTTAATTGAACATTAATTCCTACGAATACTTGTTAATCTTTCCTTTTAATGAAATGAAAAATTTATATTTTATTCTTACACTTTTCCACACTATTGCACACATTTCAACCTCAACCAACCTTCCGATGAAATTCTGATAATTCTGCAGAAAACTTGTAAACTGTATGGAGTTCGGTTATGTCTGACACAAGACCGAATCAAAGAAACATTAACAAGCCCCGTACGGCTACAACATCACCAATTGTTGTCAGTCTCGTGTTGCACAGTTTCGTTGTTCGCACCTCCAGTAATGTTTAGATTCTCTAGTTTTATCAACAATATAGGCGTTTCCCTCAAAAGATTTCTGCCCCGTCGTTCTGTCTTGAAAAACTCCATGATGATGACTAAAAGGCTTAGAAAGAATGTTCTAAAAAACAAAAATAAACTGGATGAGAGCTTGAACATAAAAATACTTAAAACGTCGACCAATAGTCCTGTCAGTGAATTGTTCGTCAGCGAATTGTCTTTTGGTGAATTGTTTTTAGTGATTTTTTTTTTCGGTAAATTGTCTTCGGCTATTTGTCTTTGGGTGAATTGAATTTCAGTGAATTGTCCTTTGGTGAGTTTTCTTTCGGTAAATTGTCTTTGGCGAATTGTTTGTAGTGTTTTTTGTTTTTTTTTTCTCGTAGAATGTCTTCGGCGAATTGCTTTTTGGCAAATTGTCTCGCTACCAGTCACATCATTTTGTGATCTAATTTTCTAAATGTACCCGCAAGTTCTATTTTAATAATCATTTCTTGCCCGTAAAGCTCTCATACAGTTACTTGCTTTCTTACCAAGTACTATTTTCAAAAAAATTAAAGGAAACGTCAATCGTCAACATGTCTCACTGAATGTTTATCTTTTTAGTCTCCTCTCTTCTCAGTAACGTTTACACGGTTATTTTCACTCTTAGTACCCATCGTTTTTAGTAGCTTCTTTTTTTTTTTTTTTTTAGTAGTCTTTTATTTTATATATAATCATAACTCCAAGTAAGGCATTTTCCTTCCACTGTTATTTAGGGGGTTACATAGGAAGAAAGTTATGAGAAAGTGTGACATGTTATAGGGGGTGTCAGGAAGTGGTTAACAGAAGAATAAGAATACAGATAAAAGTGGAGTCAACAGAGAAAGGAGCATATGAGAGAGGATGCAGGTTAGTAAGATAGGAGATGACTATTGACTTTACATTTAAATTCTTTGAGATTGTAGCTGTTAGCGAAGCAAGTAAATGGAAGGGAATTCCACTGGCGGGAGGTGCGAGAAAAGAAGCTACTGGTGTAGAATTTGTTTACATTTTATTGGTTTCATAGTAAAAGGGTGGGACCTAGTTGCTCGAGTAAATTTATATATAAGGGACACCAGTGAGGTAAGTTCATCGGAGCAGAAGCCGTGAAAGTATTTGTAGAAGAGACGCAGGGAAGCCACATTGCGCTGCCAAGTTGGAATCGATCCCATTACAGATTCTCCGTTGGATTTTGTCAAGGACACCTAGGTAGATAGCAGGAGCACCAGACCAGATATGGCAGCAGTATTCAATCCAACGAGGATGGTAGATTTATATATGTGCAAGATTCTTTCAGACGGGAAAAACTTCCTGGCCCTACACAAAGAACCGACGTTCTTAGCAGCGAATTTAGCTATGGATTCTATATAGTCATTCCACTTGAGGTCTGTTGTGACAGTTAATCCGAGGAGGCACAGTGCTTTGCTTTCAGGAACACTAGCCTGATCTATGCTAATAGAGGGGTTGGAGCGATTGTCTGTGGTGGTTAATAGTTAATGATTGTTTGAAGAGAAACGAATTTAAAGAAATTATGTTTTATGCTTTTTTTTCTTTTTTTTTTTTAAATATCGTTGTATGTGGTGAATAAATTTTGAACAGAGTGTGAGAACCTACAGATTTTTAGGTAAAATGGAAACAGAGGATGTTTATACATACGATCAGAAATAGACATCATGAGATACGTAATCAATCAAGTGTGTTTAGAAAAACTGTCCTTCTCAAGACACGGAAGCAATAGAAGCAAAGATCGGTAACGAGTAACGATGGCAGAACATGGATTGGAAGAGATAAAGACAAATCAGTTACTAAGAATTACAAAGAATAGAAAGAAGTGGAGAGCTATGATCATCCACGTCTTGAAGGAATAGGGCGCATGGTAGAAGGTAAATAGAAAATCACATGGCAATTAATCTCTGCTTTTTTTATATTTGCAATAAGTTTACTTTAAGAAATAAAGATTTAAATGAAGCTGAATTGGGTGTTAATTCTGTTTGTTTACTTATTTATTCTGAGTAGATCAATTTAAAAAATATCTCATGAATAAATATGGCATGAACCATTTTTTATCAGATTCTTGATGTCCTTGGCTTATTTTCTTTGAGTTGTATATTTCTCAAGGTCAGTCTTCGATAATTGCAGGTAGTTTTCTTTTTTATTTCTTTCTTCCCTCCTTTAAAGCCTAACCGATTCTTTCTAAAACACACATATACTCAGAAATATTAAGTCATACGTAGATCACACACAAATATTTTTAAACTAAAAATGAAAATAACCCGAAAGGTAGCAGACAATAGCTTTCATAATCAATGAACTTAGATCATGGTGCCTCCTAGGTATGAATTTATACGAGCTACTAGATTAGCAATTAAGTCCCAGCCTTTTACAATGAAACCGATAAAGTGCAACCGCAATTTCTACTCTAATAGCTTCTTTTCACGAACTTCCTACATGTGGAATTCCTTTCCATATACTTGCTTCACCGAGAGCTACAATCTCCAGGAATTTAAATGTAAGGTCAATAGACTTATCCTATCACACTAACTCGCATCCATTCTCACAAGCTCCTTTTCAATCTACTCCACCCACATCCTCGGTATCCCCCTCCGTCTATTACCCTCCTCCTGACATTCCCTGTAACCTGTCCCTCTTTCTCATCACTTCCCCTATGTAACTCCCTACGCAACAGTGGCAGTAGAATTCCTCACTTGGGGTAAGATGATTAAAAAAATCCAACAAAGACGGTGCTAGATTGTTATGTGATGTCAGTTCTTCAATACGGCCGGAAGACGAGGAAAAAACTTCAAGCAGCGAAGACGAGGAAAAAACTTCAAGCAGCGGAAATGTGGTTCTACAGAAGGATGCTTAGGATATCCTGGACCGAGCATGCGAGCAACAATGAGGTATTGGTAATAATGGCAAAGAAAAGAAAATAATGTGCATCAGGAAGAGACAACTGAAGTTCCTGGGACATGCATTGAGGAAGGAGGGCTTGGAGAACCTGATACTGACAGGCCAGATAGAAGGAAAAATAGACAGAGAAGGCCGCGGATAACATATTTGAAGATCCTGATCAGGTGGATGCGGGAACTGGAGTTTCGAGGTTTAACAGAAGGAAACATACTAAGAGCCACCAGGGATAAGGAGACGTGGTAAGCCATGGTCACCCACGTTCTGAAAGGACAGGGCACATAAAAGAAGAAATCCATATCCCATATTACGAATCGTTGAAAATGATGTAGTTTTAACAGCTTGCAATGCCTTTGTGTTTTAAATCCGGTGACCGATTTTCTTTTTAAAATTATTACGCATGATAGCTTTAATCGTATACATATATGTTAACCACTTCTATCGCTATGACTAACTGCTAGGCGCCTCGCTGTGTTACTTGAACTATGAAATTCGATACTCCCTCGGTATTCAATTGATGTGACTTTGTACTAGACAAATGTTAGTTCTGTAAATATATATGAATAAATGTAAATATTTATAAATACAAACTAGTGTAACTAATATACACAAAACTAGTGTAAATAAAATGCACAAAACTAAAAATACGAATACTCCCAAGTCATTCAAATTTCATGATACTACCTTTCAACGCCTTTTTATGTGAACTCTCAAATTAGCTATCCCAAACATTGTTATCACCACCTCCAAAAATATTAGTGATATTTTCAGATTAATACAAGACACTGAACACCAATTTAAATGCCGGGATTTACAAAATATAGTGTCTACAGTACAGTAATAAAAAAAGCGCAGATCTACGAATGTAATAGACTTACTTTTTGATATACGTTCCAACTCTTTTGCATCATATCGAAATAAGGTAGCACATAATTTTAATTCTTAAATGTTTTTTGCTTACATATACTTACATTCATAATAAACATCTAGTGTTTTTTATTACACGTGGCACACACACTTTAACAGACATAATCTTTCCTTTAAGATATTCATCCATTGTTTTATTAGAGGTAACATGTATGTGACCAATTAAATTACATCTCAATCAACATTACTGTCTCTGTTAATTTTAAAAGATGTTTTAAAAATCAAAAGAAATTTCTTCTAAATCATTCGTCTTTGAAAGATCCACGAGGAAGCTTATTAATATGAAACAAGTCAGTGTAAAGACACGTTTTCTACCTGTTTTTACTTATTCTATTCATCTTGTGGGATTTCGATAGATATATTCAACTCAAACTAGTGCAAGTAGGTAAATATAAAGAAATATTTATTCTTTCATTTAAGTTCTTCCTGTTATGGGCATTGTTATATCCATGATATAACAACACTAACATAACGGAATAGCTGAATGGAAAAAGAACAAACATGCTTAATTCTTAGAGAGTTTTGTATTGATACGTCGTACTCAAAATTAAATATTGATCTGCTTCCCCACGAAAGCAAGATACGACACCAAGGTTAAGGTTTACTGCCGGGGAGCTGAACGCTGGCGAAAGGGGTAGTGGCCAAATTTATCTAATCTCTGCAACTGTCGTTTACATTGGCCACGGTGTCGACCACCGGTCCACCCCTTTAGTGCAATGGGATGATGCAGCCGCAGAACACTGTGCCTCTAATCCGGACAGAAATTCAACAGAGCCGCACTCTGCTGAAGACAGAAGTAAATGGGGGATGGTGATCCCTATCAGCCAAAAATTGTATAAAGTAAGTATAGCAGCAGATACACTTTTATCACGTACCGAAATTATAACATAAATGCAAAAACAAACAGAGGAATACTCTTCTCAGCTTATCATACATTTTCATGTCAAATACCATTTTTCCAGATTGTCGCTCAGCTTTGACAGAGGGGAAGCTGATGAGTTGATGATTGTAGTATCCTTCTGTTCTACAGCTAACATCCTTTAGATGATTGGTCAAATAAAATTAATTAGGACGCATTACTATCATGCTTGTTTCTTAGTGTATATATATATATATATATATATATATATATATATATATATATATACGATTTGGTGCCAGTCGGAGTCGTTAACCTCTAAGCCATAGGCACATGGAATCAGAGTAGGGAAATTTTAGCGTGTTGCATTTGAGCCGCGTGTACACACGCCAGTCACCGAAAGAACTCAATTCATTGATGAAGAGTTATGCATATATCGCCGAAGTGGCAACTGATTCTTTTCAAATTTTCCTCTCTAGAGTGCTTAATCGGAATGAGAGCATATATATATATATATATATATATATATATATATATATATATATATAACAAATGTTTGGAGGCACAAAATTTGTACAATACTTTAATAAGTAATTTATTAGCAGTATCAAGAGTTCTTGAGTCTGTTAAAACATTCCTTGTTTTTAAAGTAATATATATATATATATATATATATATATATATATATACACTTCTAATTACTGTAGACGTTATTTAATGGGTGCACATCTTTTAGGAGATATTTTATTGGACATCCATATTTATAAGCAGTTGTTAAATAATTGCTTATCAGTAAAGATATACTTTAAGAAATGTCTCCCGACAGTATGTTAATAAGAATTTCGATTACTAGGCCTGCGGCCATTAATTTTAGTCTGTATCTTCTTCTCTCTGTTGACATATGCATCACCGTTTTATCTAAATCAACTTTTTTTTCTTACCAATATCGTTTATCTCGAATCCTATTTTGTGATACTCTTAGGGGCATTACTCTTATTCTTATGGAACTAATCTTTCAAAGTTATTATTTGAGTATTCAGCGTTTTGCCTTTGTAAATTTTCGTAATTTAAAAAATTGGAACCCATCAGAAATTTACAATAACCTGTCTCTGTTTAGTTTATATATATATATATATATATATATATATATATATATATATATATATATATTGTTTTGGGGTATGCGTGAGTTCAAGTCTTCGTTGTCAAGTTGTGGATTCTGGGTGAGGAATCACACAAAATAATGAACAACAAAACAGATATTTAAATAGAAAAATAGGTTATATTGAACGTAAAGATACAAACTGGAACGCAGCTTAGTAATCCAAGAATAAGATTAGTAAGGAATATATATATATATATATATATATATATATATATATATATATATATTAATACCTTGAAGAAACTATCGTTGATTTTTTTTTAGAATTAGTAAGAAATATGCACTGAATATATTGTCCATCTTTTCCCCATCTCTCTGGCATCATTTGAATTCCAAAAAAAAAAAAGTTACGTCTTTTGAGGCAAACCACGAGTCGACCCATTTTTTGGCATCTTCCTAAGAATGGAAGTGCTGCTTGGCCAGACCATATGCCATGGATCGGAACAAGTAAAAATCTAATACGGCTATTTCTGGGATGGGATCGTGATTCCCATTTAAGCGTTTTAACTGATACGCTACCCAATGTCCTTGCTTTTGAATCAGTGTTAATGCTCTCAAACGTTTCAAAACTGTTGTGTGATCAACTTCTAATGATTCTGCAAGTTGATCTTGCGCCTGACATGGGCTCTCATAAAGTAGTACCCCCCCCCCACCATTCTTCGTCTTCAAGCTTTTTCGATACGCCAGAGCGTTCTTTATCTCCAACATCACAATCATTATTGTCAAAGCGTTTAAACAAATTTTTGCATGATAATTCAGGCATGGTCATTGTAAGTCTAAACAAGAATTTTGAATGAAGTAGTGCAGTAAAATTCCCTGCAAAATACACTTTCTTTTGCACGAAATTCATGTTTAACGCTCTGAAAAACAAACTTGTTTACACTTCGGCGAAATGTCATACACTGAATTTCAAGCTTGCTTTTTGTACTTCCTTATAGATGCGTTAACATGTGAAACTTCATGCACGCAGTTCTGAGAAAGCCATCAGTTTTAAAACAGCTAGAACTTGTTAAAGGTTCTAATATATATATATATATATATATATATATATATATATATAATTATTAGGCTACCCCAGTTTTTAAAATAAAATTATGTATTTCATACTATTTTTAGTATTTATTGTCAAGCGAATAATTCTAAATGAAATAGAATTGTTCTTTTGTTATTATTACTTTGCAAAACCTTACAAGGCATAGAATCAAAGATGAACTCGTCCGAATTATCCTAAATTTTCTTCATTCTTTCATTGATGAAACTGCAATATAGGTAATTATTGAACATTTATAAATTCATATATCCGATATATATATATATATATATATATAGAGAGAGAGAGAGAGAGCGAGAGAGAGAGTTATTATTAGTGTAATAGTTATAACATATTGGACTGCAACTCAAGAGCCTTCAGGTTTCGGTGCCAAATGCTCCATCATCAGGCTGTGAAATATTGTTCAGTTACGGGGTCATGTATATAAAGTTATGGAAATTTAAAATCAGAATCATAGATGCTACCATATTAGGTAAAAGTGGTGAAGAAGGAGGTTATTAGAATTTTAAAAATTTGTGAGGAAATTAAAAAAAAAAATTATTCCCATTATACGTCAACACCGGAAGAGTGAGAGGAGAGAGAGAAAAGAAACCATTGGAACCGGAAACAGAAAATCGACTTTTTCCAAAGAGGTGGGGGTGAGTGACGAAAAACAGAAATTCATCCGGGTTAATATGAACTCAGGATTTGTTTTAAGATGCCTACGCTTAGACATCACTTCATTACGTTCGTTTAACAAGGTGTCTCTGTTTTTGTATGCCATGATGGCTAGTTTCTCTTCCTGGCTCAACCTACAGGAAATACCTCCACAATTCTTTCCGGCTTTGATATTTCTTAAGATACTCTACTTTATACACGGGTTTCTCTCATAAAGCTTTTTAAAAAATTCGAGTGGGGAAACCCGGGTAGCTTGGACTTAATTTCTTATTTAGTGAGTATATATATATATATATATATAGTACCACGCAAAAGTTTACACAAATTACAAAAGTGTTTTTAGGTATTTCTAATAGTTACAATAATTAAACATTTTCTGCTCGCAGAACATATATTTAGGTATTCAGTCAAACAATCAGATTAAAAAACCTCAAAAGTATCACACGAAGGAAAAACAATATTTAGTAGCTCAAAAGTTTACAACACATTTTTTTATTTACAACTGTTTTTTTTATAACAGTGTTTAAATTTTATTAGAATGTTCAAAATTACGATGTTTTAGAACATTTCTGCTTAATTTTATGATTACTTTTGAAATGATTCAAAGCATCGCGTCATGCTTTTGCAGTCAGCCGTCCTTTATACGTTAACAAAATGGGGAAATGTGAAATTGATTAAGACCTTCATAAACGTATTTTTGACCTTCATACAAACAAACTTTTTTATAGAAAGATACCTAGTCAGTCAATTTAGTTCAGTTGGTACGATAAATCGTGACTGTTAGACGTTTCATTTTATTCGTCCCCCAAAATACTTCTGGTCATCATAGAAAGGTAACGGGACTTGCAGCAAGATTATTGACGAGAAAAGTTGGCAAGAAGCCTCGAGTTAGACTTAAAGAACTTCAGGAATAACTAGAAGTGTAGGGAGCAATAGATAGGGCAGATATAATTAATCGTTCATTTCGTCGATATAACGACTTTTCGAGGAGTGAAAGGGGCAAAGGAAGCGAAAACATGTTCTTGTTAGACTGGATTTTGCAAACGAACCTTGTACCAAACCCGCAGTATTTTGGGAAAATATACTTTGATCAGACAAAAAGAAACTGAACATTTTGGCAAAAATGCTGTGGTAAAGATCTCGAGCAAGAAGTATCTAATCTAAACTTATTTATAAATGGAACTTTGTGTGTGTGTGTGTGTGTGTCCGTTACCTATAGACTCCGAAACGGCAGAACCGATTTTCTTGAAAATTTACACAGTTGTACTATAAGTGTCTGCAAGAGTTTTTAGCTAGGGTTTGTGACTAGGTGCCACCGATAACTAACGAAAATCGATAATCGAAAAACCCGGGTTACAGAAGGATTGGTCCGATCTTAATCAAATTTGATGCACTCATAGACAAAGACATAAGAAACGACATTCAGAAGTTTCAAGGATGCAATTATTACAATAGTGCAGAAAATCGATAATATCTCTCTCTCTATATATATATATATATAAGGCAAGATGTTTGTGTGTGTGTTTGTTTATCTGCCTGTATGTCTGTATTTTTCAGCCCTTTTATTTTAGTTTTTGCTTCGGGTTTGGCTCTAAGTAGGTATAATTGTAGTTTTTAGTCTCAGCCATGATACCATTTAGTCAGGGGACTTATTTAGCCTTCAAAATTCAGTTTACGACGAAAAAACCTATTTGATATCGATACCAGGAAATCAAAATTTGACTTACACCCATTCATTTTTCTTTCAGTCTAGGGTTTCTCTTTAACTGGAAACAACTATTGCTTTTTAGTCTTTCGTGCTAACGTCCAAAGAGTCTGAGCTCCAGGACAATGGGTTAGTTTTAAGGCTTTCATTAAACTCGAGCAACGCCGGGCTATACTTCTAGTATTGAATATTTGCGGAAAAATACTATCCCATCAGTAAAGTTTTGAGGCATCATCATGATCTGGGGTTGTTCTGTTGCCGAAGTTTTAGGGAACATTATAATAATAGAAAGGCGGATTAATGAAGCATTTTATAAGGATATTTTGTCGAGAAATTTACGTGAAGAGTGCACATTCGCTTAGACTGACACTAAGTTGGGTATTTCAACAAGATAACGATCCTAAACCTACTGCAAAGCTCACAAAATCATGGTTAAATTCAAATAAAATAAACGTTCTCAATTAGCCGTGTCATTCTCCAGTCTCAATCAGATTGAAAATTTATAGAGAGGTATAAAACTGAGAATTAAAAAAATAAACCGGCAAAACCTGCTTGTCTTAAAGGAACTTTGTCGGGAAGAATGAAAATATTATCCAAGAAACATGCAAGAAATTGAACTACTCTAAATACCTACCTGCAGTAAATGAAATAATGATTACGCTTCCAAATATTAACAGAAGATGATTTAGCAAATGTATTGTAAATGCTGCGTCATTAATTTTTTTTCCTGTGGTATTTTTACTGATTTTTTTAAAAATCTGATTATTTGATTAAATGCTTAAAAGTGTGCATTATTAGGAATAAAAATTTAATTAACTTAAATCCATTAGCAATGCCGATAAAATAATTTGTAATATGATGTAAACTTTTTTCATGGCACGATATATATATATATTGTTTAAATCTTAGTTTTTGTTCATAATAGGGTTAGACCAGTGCAAAAAAAAACAGTCTTGAAATATCGCTTAAACACCACTCATGGTAGAAACGTAGGTTGCGTAATAACTCTTTTTAACAATGCAATATATATATATATATATATATATATATATATATATATATATATATATCTCACACCTTGATTGAGCACTCTGGAAGAATGGTAGACTTTGAAAAACAGTAGCTACTCTAGCATCTACGCATCATTCATTCAGCAGTGAATTAGAACACTCTCAACTATTGGGCGTGTACAATGATAATATACACGCTAAAAAGTCTGCTTCCTTCTACTGAGCGCCCATAACTCAGAGGTAGAATCGCTGACTGACGCCAATTCGGTCGGGTTTCAATCCTGGGTTAAAAGCAATCGGCTGTCTAACCGTACTGATGGGCTGTGATACAGCGAAACAGATTTGTCTGCGGATGACTATAAATATAATGGTTTCATTACGATTGAGCTCCCTGGAAAAAAAAAACAGTTACAACTTCCGCGATTTACGCGTTACTCTTCTAGAAATGAATTGAGTTCTCCCGGTGACTGGCGTGGGTATACCCGCATATATATAACACGCTAAAATTTCCCCCTCTTTCATTCCATGGGCCTATGGCTTAGAGAGTAGGGACTTCGACTGACATCAAATCGCTCGAGTTTCTGATCCCTGCTGGAAGCAAGTGGATGTGTCTAATCACACTGATGAGCTGTGATACAGCAAAATAGGCTTGTATGTGGATGACAATTGATAAAATATATAAAAATAATTAAAAAAACATAAAAATAAATAATATTTACATAAAATCATCAACTCAATTTTATTTATTAAACTTGAAAAGTTACTCAACTGTAGAGTTTAGTTCCCATTTACTCAGTAGGTTTTTATGATATTTTATTTTTGATCTCTCATTCAAAATTTGAAAATTTAACGATATTTATCTCCACGTAACTGAATACTAAATTTTAACAAACAAAATGAAGAAAAATTTACATGGCTTTTAAATTAATGACTGAAATTTCTCTAATAAAATAAAGTAGCAAAAAAAAAAAAAAAAGAGAAAAGAAAGAAATATAAACTAAAAGAAAACTGAATGAACGGTCATCAGCAAAAAGTGGAGCCTAAAATGCCAACTACAGGCCAGGGAAGTTAAAATCAAACAGGTGCAAAAATTTACATACCTGGGAAGGTTTTTAAGAGGGGACGGATAGTGCGATACGGAAACCCGAAGGAGCAAAGGGATGGCTAAAGGATGCATTTCAGAAGCTGGACAGAATTTTAGGAGAAAGGAAAAGTTTACTGGAAACAAAGAAACGAGTACTGAATTGTTACTTGATGTCTGTTCTTTATTATGGCAGTGAATGCTGGATTAACTTATCAAAGATGAATGAAAACCGAAGTGTGGTTTTACAGAAAGATCTCTAGAATTCCATGGACCGAACATGTGAGCAACGACGAAGCTTTGGAGACGATGGAAACGAATAGGAAATTGATAGTTAACATCAGGAAAAGACAGCCTGAAGTTTCTGGGAAAATCTAATAAAGAATGGGGGCTTAGAGAATCTCATACTCAGAGGACAGACAGAGGGAAAAAGAGACAGGGGAATGACATGCGTGACATACTTAATAGAAGGAGTAACAAAAGAAAGGATATTAAGAGCTATAAGCAATAAGGAAATGTGGAGTGTCAACATCGCCCCCATCCTGAAGAGACACGTCACATAGAAGAACTTTTGTGTATAAATACACTTTATTAAATAAAATTTCTACACTAGCCTTCATAATGTTCCTCAATATTTGAAACCATTTGGTAAAAAAGATTTTCCTCTTGCTTTTCACACACAGACACACGCACGCACACACAGACACATATGTGTGTGTATGTGCATATGTGTCAGTATATACATACGTGTGTACATTTGATAGTGTGTGCACACGTGCGCGTGTGTATGTGTGTATACTAGGGAACATTTTTTCAGATACTTATATTTGATATATGGATGTGCCTTGTGATGCAATGGATACCGTTCGGAACGAGAAATCGAGGAACCGAGTTCGAATTCCAGTTGAATTCCTTGCATTCACTTACGCGCAAATACATTGGAAAAGGTATTAATCCGTCTCTTCCCTCTAGTTATGAGTTAAATAAAAGGAGGAAGTGGGTTCTACAGCCTTAGCTGGCAACAATTCTACCGCAAAAAGCAATGGCCACCAACTGCGGGATAATCTTCCGCCCAGTCAGTCATGTCTATTTCGACACATGATCGCTGAAGCGTGTATCACGTATGGCACATAACTGACTGATATTTGATTTTACAGTTTTTACAAAGCCATTTTCCATATTCGGATCCGAACATCTGTCAAACAGCAGAGCAAGACGATCATGTCTTACAATAGATCACCGACTTTTATATACGGGCTATACCACATTATCTATCTATCTATCTATCTATCTATCTATCTTTAAATAGAGAGGAGCGAGGGGTTTTATTCTATTCATATGTAAACTATTTGGAAAATAAATTTGTCACCTGTATTTCGCGTCTATGACGCCATTTAGCTATAGTCGGATCCGAATATCTGTCAAACAGCACAGTATAATCCTCATTAGAAATAACCTTCGCTTCGGCGTCACTTACAAGAAAGCATCTCGTCTGTTATTTGTGATATCCGCTTTACATAAATCTTCTGATGTCTGATTCACTTGCCCTCATCATTTTGGTGAGTCGCCTGTGTGACGTTCGACCAACAAATGCCTGGCTTGACATTGTCATTTTGACAGAGAATATATCCGACCTTTCAAAAGAAAGTTACCAATAAATGGCTCTTCTCTCATAACAGATAATCAACTCGAAACATGAATCAATAGAAAAAATTGCTATATATATAATTTACATTTTTAGTCAATATTAAAATTCTAATTAGAACATAGTTTAAATTGTCTGTTTTTAAACATTTCTGCTGAAAAATATTTTTTAATAGCTTCCCCACAAGCAAGGCAGTACCGACACTGATACGCAGGGTGCTACATAAGAGAGCAAAAGGCAGGAGGAGGATGAAGAGAAAGACGAAACAGTTACAGTGGGTGTTAGCGAACGGGCAAGAGAAGGATGGGAACACAGGTGTGAAGACAGTTGCGAAGGTAGAGAGAAAGGAAAAGAACAAGATACGCGGGGTGATGCAGAATATATATATATCTTTTGTTTTTTATTTTTCATTTGTAACCGAGTTATTACACAACCACAGTTTCCGGTGTCTTCAGGCTATTTAAAATAACTGATTTTACCGTTCTTTTTTAGAACGCTCACGTAACAGAAATTTGTTTATGAACCCGCAATATTCAAAATTAATAGCAGTTAAAACGGTTACAACCATGATTGTATGATCATATTAGTTATTTGTTGGTATAGTTACACTTGGTCATAATTTCTGTACTTTTATCTAGTACCAAGCGCAACCGCACCTATTAGAATCATACAATCATAGATGAAAACTTTTTAACTTCTAATTTTAAAAAGAGGTGTGCTGGTAAATCCGCTTCCAGCATACCTCTTCATTTAATAATAACAAATACAAAAATAGAACATCCCTATCGAAATATCATTGATATCTAAAGGAAACAAAAAAAGACCCACAATAAAGTGGAAAATTCTAAAAGAAGCTAAAACATCTAAATCCTTAAATGAACGATGTTCATGATGTTCATACGAAAAACTATTTATTATTAAATCACATAAGAATAAAAATCTGCAATAAACGAAATGAGATAAATGTCATATGTAAACATTTCAAATCGTTCACATTAGAAAATGGATAAAATCTAAATGAAATAAAATGCATATAACCCAACAAGTGCTTAAGGAAAATAATTACTGACGAACTATCAAAATAAATTGAAACATAAAATAAATTATTTAAATCATCTTTCTTTTTATAAAAAAACAAGCTTTACAACAAATGAATAAATACACCAAACATGATAAGTGAAAAATACAGCATTGGTACGAAATGAGAATACCACATCAAAAGCAATAAAACTAAAGTGAGAAAAAATATAAAAAAAGGAAAATTATAAGATCAAGATAAAGGCAGGTTAACATCTTGACCGTTAAGGGGGGAAAGAAGAAGGAAAAAGGGTAAAATGAGGGAAGAAAAAAAAAAAGAAAAAAAAGAGAAAAAGTTGGTTAGTATGTATTCTTTGGGGCCATATTCCAAAATGAATCTTCGCGCTGATTAGTCAAAAGAAACACTAATGTAAATTTTATATCTTCCCACATACACAGCAAACCGAAGTTTTTTGTTATTTAAATGTAAATCATCTGCACAACCAACATCAAACATTGCCTGATGATGAGAACCTATCTCGAAACATAGAAATTTCCGTGCCGCAATGCACAATTAATACACCCTGATTGAGCACTCTGGAAGAGTGGGAGGCTTTGTAAACAGTAGCTACCCCGGCATATACGCATCGCTCATTCGATAATGAATTGGATCACACTATCTATTGGGCGTGTTTATACGCGCTAAAAAGCCTGCCTTCTTCTGCCGGACGCTCGTGGCCTAGGATTAGAATCGCCGACGGACGCCGATGCGATCGGGTTTCAATCCTGGGTTAGGAAGCGAATGGAGTCTAAGCCGTAGTGATGAGCTGTAATACAGCGAAACAGTCTGCGGATGACTATATATATATATATATATATATATATAAGGTGGTGTCCAAAAGAAAGAAAACATCTTGGAATTTCAAGCAAATATTTTAAAAATATGGTGTAGGATTGCCTTTAGTGGTAATTACAGCTTGAATTCTGCATGAGATCAACTAGTACGTAGTTTGAATTATATCCAGGAGGAATTTTTATCTATTCGTCATCTAAAACTATCAGTCGGAGTCTAACCGTACTGATGAGCTGTGATACAGCGAAACAGATCTGTCTCCGGATGACTATATATATATTGTCATCCGGAGACAGATCTGTTTCGCTGTCTCAGAGAGAGAGAGAGAGAGAGAGAGAGAGGTTTTTGAACATAAAATTATTAGTCCACATATATTTAAATCCAGGACTCACTGCATCATATATGGACCGCGCCAGCATTGCGTTAATTTAAATTTTAATAAAAATATCTGGTTATGTAACGGTCAATCTCTCCTCAACACCTAAAGATTGCGTTGTGTATGAAATTCCTAGTCATACTAACGGTGAGGAATAATATGTATATTTATTAATATATACCTAATAGCTCTGTTATATTAGATCAAATCATAGTTTGTTAACATCAGGCCAATATCTGCTATATCTTATATATTTCGGATCGAACAATTGTTTCACCCTTCCCAGGAGGGAACGCTTGTTCAAATATTCAGGTTGGTAGACGCTTCTACTCAAATATGAGTATGTACTAAATATAACGTGTAAATTGCTAAAGGTCTGTCGGATTATTTTTTTTTTTAATTCATTTAGTCTGTCAGTCAAGTGCAATATGTGATACACCCTTGGACGATCATGTCTCGAAAGAGACATGACTGACTGGGCAGAAGATTATCCCGCAGTAGGTTGCCATTACTTTCTGTGGTAGACTGGTTGCCTGCCAAGGCTATAGAACCCAATCTGGACTTTTATTTAACCCATAACTGGAGAGAAGGGACGGATTAATACCTTTTCTAAGGGTATTTGCGCGTAAGTGAATACAAGGAATTTAACTGGAATTCGAACTCGGCTCCTTGATTTCTCGCTTCTGCACAACAATATACATTATGCATCACGGCGCACATTTAGGAAAAAATACATTACTTTTTTAAAAACGTACTTTGTTTACGTTTGAATGCAAAACTGAGCAGATATGAGAATGTCATTGTATCTATGACCAGAAGGATTTCCCTTAAAGGAACCGTTCAGTCCATGCTGGATCGGCATAACTATTTCGTTGGTGAGTCGGTTACGTCACTCGGATCTAACGAAGGTTTGCCTCTGCCCATGGGGGCACATGTTCAAATCCTGGCGGATAGCCCATATTTGTCTTCGATAATATTAAAAGGAATATTTAGGCTAGTAGAAGAAAATAGGTATAATGTTTAATAAATAAACTGAGCGTGTATTCAATTAGGAATATCTACAAAAATTAATGGCTAAAGTGATAAATAATATATATAAACAAATAAACACCTAGTTTCTAGTTTTTTCACGTCTAATCTAATAAACTAATTCAATTTATTTCCCCCACTGCTTTTTACTCATTTCACCCCAAACAAGGCGGGAACGCCACCAGCGCGCAGGGAGTTCAAACCACCTAAACCCATTAACCTCTCCTTCACTAATATCCGAGGCATTCGTACTAACTTTCCTAGTGTAGAAGCGTTCCTGCATGAAAAGTCGCCTGACATCCTTGCGCTCTGCGAAACTAACCTCAACTCAGCTATTCCCTCCTCTGACCTCTCCATCCCTGGTTATCTTCCCCTCTTAAGGAAGGATTCCACTGTCCACATGCATGGGCTGGTTGTCTACGTCAGCGAACACATCCCCATAGCTAGGGTGACTTTACTCGAATATACTGACCACCAATACATATTTTTCCGCCTGTCTCTCCTCAGTTCGGTTCGTTACCTATTCTTTCTTTACCGTTCTCCCTCCTCTCCTACTAGATAGCATTGCTGACGGCATAGATAAGGCTATTTCCTATCACCCACATATTTGTATTTGGAGACCTCAATGCCCATCACTCTGAGTGGCTTGCAAACGCCGTTACTGATCCGGCGGGCATTCACGCCATGAACTTTGCTATTTCCCAATCCCTTACGCAAGTGGTGGACTTCCCCACTCGTTTACCAAGCACTCCGTCGGGTCATTCCTCACTGCTAGATATATGTTTCACCTCTGCGCCTGACGCCTGTCAAGTCTCGCAGCTTTGCCCTCTCGGCAACTCCGACCACGCTGTAGTTTCTCTCAGTATTTCTTTTCAATCTCACTCCTCCCAGGAGCCCCTACTTATAGGACCTCCTACTTCTACCAAAAAGCTGACTGGGATGCCTTTCGCGATTTCCTCTGCGACGTCCCTTGGGGAAAAGTGTTCGACCTATCAGTTGATGACTGTGCCTCTGAGGTCTCGTCATGGGTGAAAGCTGGCATTGATGCCTTCATGCCCACCAGGAACTATTGCTTAAAATTTCATTCCTCTCCGCGGTTCTCTCCGGCCTGCTCGGCCGCCATGGCCCCCAGGAACCATTACTTCCGTCTATTCCGGAGACAGCCAACTGATCACAATAGGCGCCTGTTCACATCTGCTCACAATGAGCGCAAGAGAACCCTAAATGACACCAAACAGTTGTTTACTGAGAGAATGCGACAGCACATAGCTGACCGCAAGTTCAGCTCCAAGGACTATTGGAGGATTTGTAAACGAGTGCTCAACAATAGGAAATCCTCAATACCTCCTTTAATCCATGGATTTGTGGTTCTCACGTCATCTGCGGACAAAGCTGAGTGCTTTTTCTCTCCCCACCCCTGTTTAACCTTCCCTTTCTCTCCACCTATGTATCTGTCATCGCACCTGCTTTCTATTGTTTCTTTCTAACTAGTTTGTACTCTTCACTCTTTTCTATTTAATCTTTTTACATTTATGTAACCCCCTGCACATCAGTGGCGTTTCCGCCTTGCTCGGGGTGAAATGATTAAAAAAAATAGACTGGGTACAGTGGGTATTGAAGAAAGGATAAAAGATTAATGGGATTCAAAAAGATAGAAGACGGCAACTGATGTTGCATTTAACTTTTTCGCTATTGTAGCTATAAGGGAAGAAAGTAAACGAAAAGGAGTTTCACTAAAAGAAACTGCGAGAAAATAAACTGTCGAGTAGAAGTAGATGATACATTTAACTATTTCAACTGTAAAACTGTGTAACCAAGATGTCAATCTTGTCAGTCAGTTAAGTGCCATACGTGATACACGTTTGGGCGATCATATCTCATTGACTGGGTAGAAGATTATCCCGCAGTAGGTTGCCATTGCTTTCTGCGGTAGACTGGTTGCCAGCCAAGGCTATAGAACCCAATCTGACCTGTTATTTGACCCATAACTGGAAGGAAGAGACGGATTAATACCTTTCCCAAGGGTATTTGCGCGTATATGATTGCAACGAATGCAACTGTAATTCGAACTCGGCTCTCCGATTTCTCGTTCCGAGTCGATATTCACTGGACCACAACGCACATCTGTTAATCTAGATGCACGCTTAAATTTACGTGGATGGAGTACTAGGATAAAAAAATTCTTAATGCATTTCTTTTACTCATATTGCTTCATATCTCCACAAAACACACGCACACACACACACACATACACACGTATATATATATATATATATATATTATTGATCTCACACCCAGACTGAGCACTCTGGAAGAATGCTAGACTTTGAAAAAACAGTAGATACTCCAGCATCTACGCATCGTTCATTCAGTAATGAATTAGAGTACTCTAACTACTGGCGTATGTTTACATGGTATATCACACGATAAAAGTTTGCCTCCTTCTACCGAGTGCCCATAGGTCAGAGGTATAATTCGGTCGGGTTTCAATCCTGGATAAAAAGCAATCGGATGTCTAACCGTACAGATTTGTCTGCGGATGACTAATATATATATATATATATATATATAACGTAGAATATTTCGTATTTAAGTCAGGTAAATTCGACAAACTCAAAAGAACTCAATGTTAAACTTATTTAATTACCAGAGTAATATAATCTAGAAAATTTTGAGATATTCTACAATTTCATGGGTAATACGTATTTCGCAGGCAAACCTGCTCGTCAAACCCAAATAATACAACAGTGAGTATTCAAAATAATCCAGAAAAGAATTTCATACAGACTCTCACGTGCCCATAACGAGTACAACATTTACCGTTACAACATTTGTAACGGTAATCTACAAAAACATTTCCTCGCTCATTCAAAAAACACCAAAGAAAGAAAGAAAAAGAAAAATATAGAAAATAAATAAACGGAAAGAAGAGAAATAAAAAGAAAAAGAAAAGAGAACGAACAGTATAAATAGAATATATATATATATATATATATATATATATATATATATATATTTTTTTTTTTTTTTTTTTGAATCCCTTGCTTGGTCAGCTGGTTAGAAAGTTAGTTCACTGTGTAATGGTAAACAGGTTTTCTCGCTTGAATCTACCTTATATATCTATGTCTACCATTCGTCCAATCTCAAAGTATTAGTATTGTTGTCACCTACAGACTGTAGCTCCTGTTATTTATCCAGAATCCCTTGATAAGATTCGAGAAAAATTCGCAGTCTTATCGATCCTGAACTGGCGTCTCATTCTGTCGCATTCCATTGTCATAAGATTGCCTCTCTTTGCCATGTTTCTAAATTCTTTCATAATAATTATTCAGATAATCTCTACGCCATGCTGCCTAAACTCTTTGAATGCAAGCGTAGTACTAGACTGGTGACACCAATGTACGGTTATGTTGACTAAATGTAACCGTAGTTTCTATCAGAACAGTTTATCACGCAATTCTCGCTTGTTGAGCTTCCTACCCTCTTCATGCTTTGCAGCCAACTTTAATCTGCAAAATTTTAAATGCGATCTACTATCTTCCTAATTACTCTTCTTTTGTTCTCACTCCTTAGAAATGCATTTATTTCTAACACTTCCGTAGCCAGTAACACCTTGCATCTCAGTGGCCTTCTACAGTGCATGGGGTAAACTTAATAACTATATACATATATATATATAGTCATCCCCAGACAGATATGTTTCGCTGTATCACTGCTCATCAGTACGGCGGTTAGACAGCCGATTGCCTTTTACCCAGGATTGAAACCCGACCGAATTGGCGTCATTCGGCGATTCAACCTCTGAGCTACGGGCGCTCGGTAGAAGGAAGCAGACTTTTTAGTGTCTATATTATCATCATACACGCCCAATAGCTGAGAGTGTTCTAATTCATTGCTGAATGAACGATACGTAGATGCCAGAGTAGCTACTGTTTTTCAAAGTCTACCGTTCTTCCAGAGTGCTCAATCAGGAAGTGAGAGAGTATATATATATATATATATATATATATATATATATATATTAGAAGTAGTATAAACAAATGGGTTAACAGTGTACTGTAGTAATTACTTTTTGGGGAGTGCTCGATACACAGTAGAGCAATAGGTGCTAATAAACTAGTACCGAAACACAACATTTCTTGTACTGCTGTCAAATATATTTTTAATATAAACACTTATAATGAATATATATATATATATATATATATATATATATATATATATATATATATATATATATATCAGCTGCTTGCTGCTCCTAACGAGGAACTACAATTGTCACACTACTTTTCATTCTTTGATGAAGAAGCTATGGAAGATAGTTGTAATGTATTTAAAAGTAATTTTTATATTACTAAATGCGCTTGGAATGCAATCTAGAAATACAGAAATAGCGCTTACGAAGAACTGGAATTAGGGCCAAAATTGTAGGCCTTCATAAAACTGTCGTCATACACTGAAAAATAGTTCTTGTGTTGTTAGGCATCTTGTTGGTACTGCACTTTAAAAATAAAATTTCATTCATCACGGGAATGTGTGATATCATAATAATAATAATAATAATAATAATAATAATAATAATTGAAATAGAAAAAAATGTGGAAATTGAAAACAAGAGTTGTGCCAGTGATAGTAGGTGCACTTGGAATGATAAAAAATGGAACAAAACAACACATTGAAAGAATCCCTGGAAACCCCAGCTTAAGAGACATACAAAAAATTGTCTTATTAAGTACAGCCCACACACTAAGGAAAACTTTATCTATGTAATGCTGGAGTTGAGAGGGAAGATAGAAAAACATGAAATGGAGCCATAACAACACGCCACTACCTGCCTTAGGTCTCCCCGCAGACTTGGTTGGTAGTGAGACCAAAGCAGAAATCGAAATATGATGAAAAATGACATAATAATAATAATAATAATAATAATAATAA
The DNA here is from genome assembly GCA_037127315.1 of Ascarosepion bandense. Lineage (NCBI taxonomy): Eukaryota > Metazoa > Mollusca > Cephalopoda > Sepiida > Sepiidae > Ascarosepion > Ascarosepion bandense. The sequence goes on along the minus strand of JBBBDQ010000505.1, from coordinate 981,232 downwards.
TAATAATAATAATAATAATAATAATAACGTCTGGATATTACAATAGAAAATGGTTTCTGGCCTGAACTGATTGGATGTTTTAACATGGTGGCTTAAAGTAAATATCGCGTTTCGGGCGACATATTTGCTTGTTTCTTGCCTGAATATTAACAGTTGTTTTTTGTAAAGCATTGCAGCCAGCTGCAGAGAGGGTTGATTTTCAAGTTTGAAAGTTTAGGCAACCAAGGATAATAGCGGGTTACATTTATATATATTTTGGAACGCCCTCGATCGGACTCCGTCGGAGTGGATTAATAACCATAACTAAAGTTATTTTTGATTTGACTCCACTTGATATCATACATATTTGGCTGTGATGCATGTACCTGGTATAACTGTCGTGTATTTTTACCATTGCCTCCATATGTTGGCGCACTTTTCTTTAACTCAATAATAATAATAATAATAATAATAATAATAATAATAATAATAATAATAATAAAACTGTCAAAATATAAAGACCTGAAAATTGAAATGGAAAAAATATGGAAATTGAAAACTAGAGTTGTTCCAGTGATAGTAGGTGCACTTGGAATGATAAAAAATAGAACAAAACAACACATTAAAAGAATCCCTGGAAACTCCAGCTTAAGAGATACACAAAAACTTGTCTTATTAAGTACAGCCCACACACTAAGGAGAACTTTGTCTATGTAACGCTAGGCATGATAGGGAAAATAAAAAAAAACATGAAATGGAGCAATAACAACACGCCACGACCTGCCTTAGGTCTTCCCGCAGACTTGGTTGGTAGTGAGACCATAGCATAAATCGAAATATGATGAAAAATGACAAAATAATAATAATAATAATAATAAACTACGATCTGAAATGAAATCTCGAACCTGTTAATACACAACCCATAAATACAAACCAGCCTAGCATGATGGAATTCTGTTCATGTTATTGACCGAAGGTAAAACAAATGCAAAATCATTGCACTGGTATGAATTCATTACGCTTGTCAGCAGAGATGAGGTTAGCGTCGACGAAGCGGACAACGTACAAATCCTCATAATTCAAAGTTGGCTGAGTGCTCCATGCAAAGACGAAACGAATGCATCTCTTAATTAAACACGATGTCTTGTTGGCACTGAATATGAACTCCATTCACGTTTCCCGACAAGGCAATGTAATTTCTGCCGCTTGTGTCACGGATGTCACTGATCACATGACGCTTACCTTGATTGTAATTGCCAATTCCACTTCCTAGGAATTGGTTGTCAGCAGACCGAGATGATATCCCATCATTCTAAAAGAGATCCTCTTCCGTTGTTTGACATTAAATCTTAATTTCAGCAAATTCTAAATGACAGCTTTTAAAACTGAACTTTATTAAACTGAAATGGAAGGCCGTGCAGTTGATATCTGCTTATAATGGGTTTTCCTTTATAGAATCGATTTGAATGAAACCTGGAATAGAAAAGGTTAAAGCGGTTTTTGTTTTTGTTATATCAAATTTGTTTTCTTATTTATTTTTTCATTTCTTCTTCTTATTCTTCTTCTTCTTCTTCTATCATCATCTTTTTCCTTCTCCTCACCCTCTCTCTTTCTTCTTCTTTGCTTCCGACTACTTCTTTGTCATCAACTTCTAATTCCCTTTTTTCTCATTCTCTCCCTCCTCCCCTTCTTTTATTTCTTTTTCTTTGTCCCCTCTTACTTCATCTATCATCTTCTTCTTCCTTTTTCTCTCACTTCTTCTTCTTCTTCTTCCCATCGTTCTATATCATCTTTTTCCTTCTCCTTCCCCTTTTTCTTCTTATTTTTTGTTTCCTCCCTCTTCTTAGTCTTCATCTTCTTATTTTCGTTCTTCTTTATCTTTATATTCTCTTTCTCCTTGTCCTTCTTCTTCTTCTTCATATTCATATTCTCTTTTTCCTCCTCCTTCTCCTCCTCCTCCTCCTTCTTCACATTATCTTTCTCCTCTTCTTCCTCCTCCTCCTCTTCTTCCTCCTCCTCCTCTCCTTCTTCTTCTTATTATTATTATAAAATATTGGAAAACTGCTGACATAGGTCAAGTCAACTTTAACCATAAACGAGTATTTCTTTCTACCTAGTTTTTATCGATTCCAAGATCGTAATTCTCCGATCATTAGTAAGATGCCTGGATTGTAGATAATGATTATCGTTCCCTCATGATTTGAATTCATCTCCCTTATCCTTGGGAGTCAGATCAATGAGTGAAGGTCAAGCGATATCAGTCATTCAAATTTCACTATATATCATTTTCTTTTAGCCGAACGCCTGCTACGCCGCCATATCTGTTTCAATATTTTAGACGAATGGCTACCAACCAGTTTTAATCATTACTCTTAAATTAATTCCAGTTGCTTTTTATATCCTGTCCTATGGAACTGCCATATTTCTTAAAAATCCATCTCATAGATGTAACAGAACGACACCTCCTAACACACTAACGTGCTCCTATTCTTTCAAACACTCTTCCCATCTGCCCAACTCTCATCCTCGGTATCCTTACTCATCTGTCACCTTCCTCCTGACATTCCCTATGTCTAACCACTCCTTCTCTTTACCTTACCCTATGTAGCCCCATGCGCAATAGTGGCAGTGGAATGCCTTGCTTGGGGTGAAATGATTTTTAAAAAAAATGAACAAACAAATTAAAATCTTTATGTTCGAATAAATGATTATATTCTAAACCCGATCCAGAAACCCAATCCAATGACAACGATGCACACAGTTACTGTCATTTATTATCTGGGTCAGCCGCAAATTTTTTCTGACATGAAATCTCTGTAATAATAATAATTATAATAATAACGTTAAAATGATTCTGTGATAAATGTCTAGAAGCAATTGACCATCTTGAATCAGGATCCACGGTATAAGCAGCCACTTGTTATTAATTTCTTAAAATTAATGATTAATCCGTTCTGATATTTGATTGCTAGTCCTTTCTTACAATTGATGATTTGTCCAGTTTTTCATTTTCCTTTACTTCTTTCATTAAGTATTCCTGATGTGTTCTGTGATATAAGAATTCTCATAAAGATGTCCTATCTGCAGTATTTAAAGAAAAACAAACAGAACTAACCATCAATTTTAAGAAAAGACGAGCTATCAATTGTGAGAAACAACAAACCATCTATTGTAAAAAAAAACTAACCATCAATTGTAAGAACTGGCTAACAATACATTGTAAAGAAGGAGTAACAATCAGTTGTAGGTAAGGACTAACCATCAATTTTAATAAAGGGCTAGCTATCAATTGTCAGAAAGTACAAACAATCAATTGTAAGAAAGGACTCATAATGAATTGTGAGAAAGTATTAACCATCAATTGGAAGAAAGAACAAAATAATCGTAAGAGCTAATTATCAATTGCAAGAAAGGACTAATCATCAATAGTAAAAAAAGAAGTACAATTAATTATACGAAAGGATGAACCATCAATTGTAAAAAAGAACTAACCATCAATTTTTAGAAAGAATTAATCATCAATTGCATAAAAGGACTATTAATTTTAAAAAAGGACTATCAATTTTGAAAAAGTACTAAATCAGTTGTAAGAATGGACTAAACGTCTATTGTAAGAAATGGCTCACAATAAATTGTAAGAAAGGAGTAACAATCAGTTGTAAGTAAGGACTAACCATCAACTTTAAGAAAGGACTAGCTATCAATTGTTAGAAACGACAAACCATCAACGGTAAGAAAGAGCTACCTTTTAGTTGTAATAAAGGAGTAGCAATCAATTATCAAAAATGATTAATCATTAATTTTTAGAAATTATAACAAGCAATTGTAAGAAAAGACTGGCCATCAATTGTAAAAATTGGTTAACAATAACTTGTAAGAAAGGAATAAAAATCAGTTGTAAGTAAGGAGTAACCATCATCAATTTTAAGAAAGGACGAGCTATAAATTGTCAGAAAGTACAAAACATCACTTGTAAGAAAGGACTCACAATGAATTGTGTGAAAGCATTATCCATCAATTGTAAGAAAGAACAAAGTAATCGTAACAGCTAATTATCAATTAATGTACGAAAGGAGGAACTATCAATTGTAAAAAAGAACTAACCATCAATTTTTAGAAAGAACTAATCATCAATTGCATGAAAGGACTATCAATTTTAAAAAGGACTAAATATCAATTGTATGAATGGACAAAACATCAATAGTAAGAATGGACGCACAATGAATTTTAGAAAAGTACTAACCAGCCATTGTAAAAAAGGACTAATTATTAATTGTAAGAAAAGACTAACGATCACCTGTAAGAAATTATTGAACATCACCTGTAAGAAAGAAGTCAAAAAGGGTTATAAAATAAAAGACTAAACATCAATTGGTAAAAGAATAGCTTAAGACGTAAGCTGCCAAGGGTAGATGTCAAAATCATACGGGTACAAAAATTTAATTTTCTAGTGTTTTCCTAAACATATATAAAAGAAGTCTAATTCTCAGGCAGTTGCATTCGAGACTAATTATTCTATATTACTAACCTTCATGTGTACATATTTCTAAAGACAAGCCTCGTTCTGATACACTAAACGAGCATCGGTTTAACTTGCTAGAAGTGACTTTGAGGTTTGCATATCAATCAACGCTTTTTTGGAAGGCTCGCCGTCCTAACACCTGACGTTGACCATTGAGTTGCCATGCTGAATATTTGCAGTTCCGTAAATTTTTTACTCGTCTCTGCTTCAAGTAATATGTAACAGGTTGTACTGTCGTATGCTCAAGCAACAACGCGGTGTAATCTAAGCTATACTTGTCTAAAACAGCGAATCAGCCTCCTTCACAGATTTTAACTTTGAGTAGTTTTTTCCCCTCTAAATTGGATACCAATTAAATCTAGTGCGTCTTGTCTACATTGGTTTTGAACACCTAGCTCGATAAAAGGAAAATGAATTCATGTTGTTTACGATAGAATTAAGGCGAAAATAAGTCTAATAGACGCAGTCGAGAATTGAATTCAGTTCGTCAATTTCACTTTCTTTACCGATGTCTATTACTCTATGGTCATCAGTAAAAAGGGATACCAGAATCAAGCAGGTACAAAAATTTAAATACCTGGGAAGCGTTATAACAGAAGACGGAATTGGCATGGCGAAGGAAGCATTCCAAAAGTTGACTAAGGTATTAAGAACCAGAACAATTTCGCTAGAAACTAGGAAGAGAGTACTGGTCTGCTACGTGTATATCCGTCCTTCAATATGGCAGTGAATGCTGGACATTATCATCAAAGATGAAGGAAAAACTTGAAGCAACTGAAATGTGGTTCTACAGAAGGATGTTGCGAATATCACGGATCGAGCATGTGAGTAATGATGAGGTCTTGGAAATGATAGAAACAAAAAGAAAATTAATACTGAGCATCAGGAAGAGACAGCTGAAGTTCCTGGGACACGCAATGAGGAAGAAGGACCTGGAGAACCTGATACCAACAGGCCAGATAGAAGGAAAAAGAGACAGGACAAGGTAATGGATAACATATTTGAAGGACCTAATCAGGTGGATGACGGAACGAGGATTGCATGGTGTAACAGGAGAAGGCGTGTTCAGAGCCACCAGGGATAGGGAAACGTGGAAAGCCATGATCGCCTATGTCGGGAAGGGACAGGACACATAGAAGAAGATTTCGCTACATGCAAATCTCGAAGACTCAGAAAGTCATCAAAAATTGCACCACATAATCACCACTATATTTAATGGTAATTCGCATTTTCTTTTAATTATTTCTGTTTAGATATTTACCTGGAATTTTGTGAATAGATCAACCCATAATTTAATGATTTTTAACAGATAATGACAATGATAATGTCACCCTTTCCATATGAGGAAATATTCAGCATTCATTGACTGAACATCAATTGCTATGTTTAGTTTAATTTTTCTAAAATCTTTCCCCTAAACCAATTCTTCAGAAAAATAGGTTCCTCAAGTATATTATTATCACCTTTTCCGTTTTTGAAAGGGGTTCCTATTTTGTTTGAAGTAGTGTGGAATATTCTTCTTCTTCTATATGCCCTGTCCCTTCAGGACGTAGACGATCATTGTTCTCCATGTCTCCCTATCCCTTGTGGCTCTTAGTATGTTTGCTCTTGTTACTCCTGGCAACCCCCGTTTCGTCAGCCACCTGATCAGGCCCTGCAAATATGTTATCCGCTGCTTTCCTCTGTTTCTCTTTCATTCTATCTGGCCAGTCAGTATCAGGTTCTCCAAGCTCTCCTTCCTCATTGCGTGTCCCAGGAACTTCAGTTGTCTCTTCCTGATGCTCAGTATTAATTTCCTTTTTGTTGCCATTCTTTCCAATACCTCATCGTTGCTTGCATGTGTGTGGAATATGAATGTCTTAAAGAATCATTATTTTCTATTCGAGATTTATGTTTGACGAAATACAGAAAAATTGTGGGGATCACGGATCGTCAACGTCCAGAATGGATACGGCACATAGCAGAATTTATTGAAAATCCTCTGGTGACGTAGTTTCTCTTTTTTATACGGTGTGAAGAAGAAGAAGAAGAAGAAGAAGAAGAAGAAGAAGAAGAAGCAGATTCTAAAGTGCCAGTCTGGAAGTTTCGAAGACGTATGGTCCCCGCTATGATCCTCAGGCTTCGGTCGTTCATTCAGTTAAATGCCATACGTGATATACGCTTTGGTTTACCATGTCTCCAAAAGTAAATGACTGGGCAGAAGTTTATCCCGAAGTAGGTTGTCATTACTTTCTGTCGTAGACTGGTTGCCAATTTTCCTATTATTTAACCCATAAATGGAGGGAACGGACGGATTAATACATTTCCCAAGAGTATTTGTGCGTAGATGAATGCAAGGAACTAAACTAGAATTCGAACTCGGCTCACAGATTTGTCGTTCCGAGTCGATATCCATTGCACCACACCACACATCCGAACCTAAACCAATGACGCGTGGCTTTAAATTTTTTTTTACGTGCAAAATTCATTCTGTTTTCTTGATCTGATGAACCTTCATAAATGCCGGATATCCACGTAAATACATACATGCATTGATTTACTGTCTACTGCCAGTTCCCTGAAAGAGTTCTCTTGATCAAACAGAAAAGAAGACCCTTTAACATTGCAATTATGTGCGTTGTGGTGCAGTGGATATCGGCTTGGAATGAGAAATTGGGGAGCCGAGTTCAAATTTCAGTTGAATTCCTTGCATTCACTTACGCGCAAAAAATTTTGGGAAAGGTAATAATCCGTTTCTTCCCTTCAAATATGGGTTAAATAACAGGACATATTGGGTTCTATAGACTTGGTCGGCAGTCAATCTACTGCAGAAAATAATGACAACCTAATGCGGGATAATCTTCTGTCCGGTCAGTCATGTCTCTTTTGAGACATGATTTCCCAAGCGTGTATCACGTATGGCACTTACCTGATTGATGCACTAACAATGCAAAGCACCGCGGAAGAAATAGAATTTTTCTACTCAACTCTTGACAATGCCACGACTCATTGAAAATCCCAAGAAATTAGAATCATCATAGGCGACTTGAATGCCAAAGTAGTCAAGGAGAGGGAAGGAGAGACAACTAGCAATTTTGGATTAGGAATACGCAAAGACCGGGGTGAAAAATAAATCCAGTGGTGTAAGGCGAATGACCAGGTGACAGCTAACACCTGGTTTCAATAACCCCCAAGACCTATATGGATTGGAGAAGCCAAGTAGGCGACACGAAAAACCAAATCGATTATGTAACCATAAATAAAAGCTTCAGAAAGGCAGTGGTTCAATGCGAAACTTATGCAAGTGCCGACTGTGGAAGCGATCTGCTTTTAGTTATCTGCAAACTAAAGGTGAAACTTTGGAGCCTAAAGAAGCCTAGAGCAGCCAGTCTGTAGTACAACACGCTCCTGAATGACCTCAATCTGCGGGAAAAATACACTGACAGTTTGAGATGTAAATACGAAGAATATATAAGAAACAAAAATTCAAAGTGAGACGCTTTTAAAGGAGCGCTAGTAACATCAGTAAACAACATGGAAATCAGAGGAAATCAAACGCATAAGAAAAAAAAACAAGTGAATGACTGAAGAGATTCTTGACATGATGCAGTGGAGACAGAAAACGATGCCAAGACATGGAACGGAATACAGTAAACTACACAAGGTAATAAGGAGCAAATGCAAACAGGCTAAAGTGGAATGGCTCAACAACAAATGAGCCGATGTAGAGTGATTGAGCAAGACTAATAATGGAGAAATGCATAAAGAAATGAGACCTGGCAGGACAAAGAACAGGCTCACCAACAGGATGCATAAAATTCAAGGATAGAACAACCATACTCCAATGATGGGAAGAATATATAAAAGATCTCTTAAACGACAAGAGATAGCAAGCGATGGTAAAAAAAAGGTACTGACATACCGGAAATATTAAAATCAGAAGTGAAAGCTGCAATGGCCAAAATGAATAGAAACAAAGTAGCTGGACCAGACGGAATTGTAATAGAGATGTTGACAACCTTAGAAGATTTTGATAATTGCGGAAATAATCAATTAAAGCTACAACAGTGGTGTAATAACAGATGACTTAAGCAAATCGGTTTAATGCAAAATCTACTCACGTCTCGACTGTGTAAGCGCCCACTTTCCAGTTATCTGCAAACTAAGGATGAAACTTCGGAGAATAAAGAAGCCTATTACCTACAATGCAGTACAACAATCTGAATCTAAAACTGTGGAAAAAATACGACTTAAAGAAGCGCTAGAGACATCAGCAAACAACATTGTCCCAGAGGAAATCAGACGCAGAAGAAAAAAAACGAGTGGATGACTGAAGAGATTTTTGACATGATGCAGAGGAGACAGAAAACTATGCCAATACATGGAACGGAATACAAGAAAATACAAAATAAAATAAAGAACAAGATAATAAAGGAGACATGCATAAAGAAATAAGGGATCTGACAGGACAAAGAACATGATCCTCAACAGGATGTATAAAATCAAAGGATGGAACAATAATATTAGAAAAAGAGGAAATACTCCAGCGATGAGAAGAATAAGATAGCATCTGTCGTGGAAGAGCTCTTTTTTATCTAGAAAGAACAACCAATGGTAAACAAGAATATTGACGAACCGGAAATACTAAAATCCGAAGTGAAAGTTGCAATGGCGAAACTGAATAGGAACGAAGTAACTGGACCAAAAGGCATTCTAATAGAGATGCTGACAGCCTTAGAGGATTTCGGCATAGAGAAACCTACGGAAATAATAAATAAAATCTACAACAGCATATATATATATATATATATATATATATATATATATATATAGATAGATAGATAGATAGATAGATAGATAGATATTAGCAATTAAAAGCTTATATCGAAGAGAATACAAGAAACTACAAAACGAAATAAGGAACAAGTGCAGACAGGCTAAAAAAAATGCCTCAACAACAAATATGACGAATAGAGAGACTGAGTGAAACAAGTAAAAGAGAAATACATGAAGATTTCTTTTTAATCGTGTCACCTCAAGCAAAGCATGCCACTGCCACTATAGCGCAGGGGGTTACATAGAGCGATTGGGTATGGGAAATGTCAGAAGGAGGGTGGTAGACGACTTAGGATGTATATAGGGAGAGAGTTGGAGAGAGTGGGTTTGAGTTAGTGTGTTAGAAAGTGTCAATTGACATTTAAACTCCTTGAGGTTGTAGCCGTCGGGGAAGCAAGCATGCGGTAGGGAATTCCACAGGCGGGAAGTGCGAGGAAAGAAGCTGTTGGAGTAGAAATTGCGATTACATTTAATCGGTTTCACTGTAAAAGGGTGGGACTTAGTTGCCAATCTAGTATCTCGTGCAAATTCACATCTAAGGGGCACCAGTGATTTAAGTTCGTCAGAGCAGAAGCCATGAAAGTATTTATAGAAGAGGCGCAGGGAAGCCACGTCACGCCGGTGAGAGAGATACTGCAGGCGGTCAACCAAGTCGGTATCAATCACACTACAGATTCTTCGCTGTATTTTGTCAAGAAAACCGAGGAGAATAGAAGGGGCACCCGACCAGATGTGGCAGCAGTACTCAATACACGGGCTGATGGTGGATTTATATAAGTGCAAGATAGATTCAGGCGGAAAGAATTTGCGGGCCCTGCACAGAGAGCCGACTTTCATAGCTGCGGATTTAGCAATGGATTCGACGTAGTCATTCTACTTGAGGTCCGCTGGGAGTGTCAGGCCAAGCAGGCGTAGTGTTTTACTCTCTGGGAGGCAAGCCTGTTCCATGCTAATGGGAGGGAGGTGCGGTTGTCTGTGGTGGTTAATTGACAGCAGCTTTGCTTTGGAAGAATTGAATTTTACGAGCCATTTCTTACCCCAATCCACCTTCTCAAGATCGGCAGCGAGGTTCGCCTTGTCACCAGCACCAGATTTTTGATCGAGGCGAGAGTAAACTGTGGTATCATCGGCGTACATGCCTACTCGTGATCTTATGGCATCGGGGAGATCATTGATATAGATTAGAAAGAGCGTAGGACCTAGGATAGAGCCTTGGGGGACACCCGCGTTTGTAGGATAGTTCTGGGAGGCATGTCCGTTTAATACCACCTTCAGTGTGCGGTTAGAGAGGAATGACTGGATTAAGTCCAACAAAAGTCCAGTTCTGTCATAGCTTCGCAGTTTCCGTAGAAGGCCAGCATGACATACTCTGTCAAATGCTTTAGAGATATCCAAGGCGACGGTTCGGGCTTCACCATTCTTGTCGAGAGCCTGGTATATATACTCGGTGATGGTCGTTAGCATATCAGCAGTAGACCTGGTGAAGCGGAAGCTATGCTGTTTGTCCGACAGGGCTGTGCGATGCTGAACGACCTCGGCATTGATAATGGCTTCGAACATTTTGCCGAAGATCGGAAGAAGGGTGATGGGGCGGTAATTTGCGGGGTCCGATGGTTCACCAGTGTTCTTGAATATTGGAACCACAGAAGAAGACTTCCAACAGGCAGGAAAACAGGAGGAAGATAGGCAGAGGTTGTAGAGCTTAGAAAGGATAGAGGAGAGTTCAGGGGCACAATTCTTCGAAACTATGATTGGGATTCCATCCCCACCACTCGCTTTGAGAGGGTCCAGTTTTGAGATTATGCTAGAAATCAGCAAAGGAGTGATGCGGACGTCATTCAATTGGACCTCAGTTCTAGATGGGAAATCAGGTGTGTGGATTCCAGACTAATCCAGACTCGAATTGGTCGAGAATCGACGGGCAAAGCATTCAGCCTTGTCCGCTGAGGAGTTGAGGACCTCAAACTCGTTTATTAGTGGGGGTATTGAGGACTTACTCTTGTTAAGCACGCGTTTACAGAGGCGCCAGTAGTCTTTGGTACCGAACTTAGAGGATGCTATGCGCTGCTTCATCCTGGCAGCAAACAGCATCTTAGCTTCGTTAAGTATCTTTTTACACTTATTACGTGCTGAGGCGAAAAGGCGCCTGTTTTGGTCCGACGCGTGGTTACGATAAAGCCGGAAGAAGTGATTCCGATGGGCAATGGCGGCCGAGCAAGCGGGCGAGAACCAGGGAGACGAATGGGGTTTAAGCTGAAATTTCCTGGCAGGGATGAATGCATCGATGCCAGCCTTAACCGAGGAGGAGACCTCGGATGCACAGTCTTCGATGGGAAGACTAAAAACATTGTTCCAAGGGACGTCGCAGAGGAAGTCACGGAACGAATCCCAGTCTGCTCTTTCATAGCAGTAGGATATTCTGTCTGTCTTGGTTTTTTGGGTAGGGGTGGAGTGGAACGAGATGTTGTCAGAAACTACGGCGTGGTCAGAATATCCGAGATACAAGGAAAGTGAAAGGGCAAAGAACATAGTCTTCAACAAGATGTATGAAATTCAAGGATAGAACAATTATGTTAGAGAAAGAGGAAATACTTCAGTGATGGGAAGAATATATAAAAGATCTCTTCCACGACTAGAAAGAGCAACCGATAGTAAAAACAAAAAAAAAACAAAAAACAAAAACGATGCTGACTAACCGGAAATACTAAAATCCGAAGTGAAAGTTGCAATGGCGAAACTGAATAGGAACAAAGCGACTGGACCAGACGTCATTCTAATAGAGATGCTGACAGCCTTAGAGGATTTCGGCATAGAGAAACCTACGCAAATAATAAATAAAATCTACAACAGTGGTGAAATACCAGATTACCTAAAAAAATTGATTTTTTATAGCTCTGCCTAAGAAGCCAGGCGCAATCGAATTCAAACTCCATCGACAAATCAGTTTAATGAGTCACATAAAGAAACTCATTGTCTGAATCCTGATGAATAGAGCGCGAAGCAGAATCATGCCGGAAATAAGACAAGAACATTGCGATTTCATCAAGGACACAGTCGAACAAGGTATGAGATATTTATGCTTAGGATGCTATCAGAAAGGGCGATTCAAACAAAAAAGGAAGTTTTCCTGTTTTTTTGTAGACTATGCATTCGACAAAGTACGCCACAAAGATTTTACAGAAATGCTCAGCAACCTCGACATATTTGGCAAAGACTTCAGAGTAATCAAGAACCTCTACTGACAGCAAACCACCTGCATACGGAGAGGAAACGGATTCAGCAGATATACAACGATAGAAAGGAGCGTATGTATGTGTCTTTTCACCGGAACTACTCATCTTGTACAGCGAGACAATTCTGAGGACCTTAGAAGTTATGAAAGGATTCGTCATTGGCGGTCGCAATCTAAAGAATTTAATATACATAGATGACACAGCGCTAATAGCTGAGAAGGAAAGTAAACTACAAGACTTCCGAAAAATGGTAGATGAAGAAAGACGAAAGTTAGGACTACAAATAAACCGCAACAAAACCGAAAGTATGGTAATCAGCAAACAGAAAAGACCAAAATGCGAATTATAGGTTGGAGGTACTAAAATCAAGCAAGTACAAAAATTTAAGCCTTTAGGAAGTGTTCTAACGAAAGACGGGGAGTGCGACATTGAGATCCGAAGGCGGATTGGCATGGCCAAGGACGCATTCCAGATGCTGAGTAGAGTATTAAGAGACAGGAAAATTTTGCTACAAAGAAGAGAGTACTGGTTATGTGATGTCTGTTCTTCAGTATGACAGTGAATGCTGGACAGTATCATTAAAGATGAAGGAAAACCCTGAAGCAACTAAAATGTGGTTCTACAGAAGGATGCTTCAAATATCATGGATTAAGCCTGTGAGCAATGATGAGATTTTAGAAAGGATGGAAACGAAAAACATTAATACTGAGCCTCAGGAAAAGACAGCTGAAGTGCTTTGGACATGTGATGAGGAAGGAAGGCTTAGATAATCGGATACTCAGAGGTCAGATAGAGGGCAATAGAGACAGGGGAAAGCAGCGGATTAAATATTTGAAGGGCCTGAGCATGTGGATGGCAGATCAGGGTTTGGGTGGGGTAACAGGAGAAAACGTTTTATGAGCTAACAGGGAGAGGGTGACGTGGAAGGCCATGATAACCTACGTCCTGAAGAGACATGGCACAAGAAGAAGAAGAAGAAGAAAAAGAAGTAGAAAAAAATCATTCGTGTGAGTTGTGGTGCAGTGGGTATTTGCTCGGAACGAGAAATCGTAGAGCCGAGTTCGAATTCCAGTTGTATTCCTTGCATTCATTTAGATGCAAAAATCTTTGAGAAGGTATTAATCCGTCTCTTTCCTCCAGCTGTGGGTTAAATAACAAGAAAAATAAGGTTTTATATATTTAGTTGACACCCAGTCTACCGCTGAAAAGAATGGCAACCGACTGCGGGAAAATCTTCTGCCCAGTCAGTTATGTCGCTTTTGAGACATGATCGCCTAAGCGTGTATCACGTATGGTACGTAACTGACTGATATCATTCATTAAAGGTCTCGCGTATAAATTGGCTTGCTTCAATTGTCGGTATTTTGACAACGGATTAAAAAAGAATTGATGAAGCTTAAAATATAAAAGGCAGATGTAAAGAACATCATTAAATGCTGTCCCATATCGGATAAATAAGATATGTTCGAATTTGAAGCAAATAGCAGCAATGAAAATGTCAACAAAGTTGTTCTACAGTTCCACTCAATTATATATTTATGAGTGGTCCGTACTGTAAAAAATGACGGCAATTATTTTACCAATATGGTATCTAAAATATATATATATTGATGTACTTACTACTAAGTATCTTACATTAAGATATAAGTAAAAATCCAAACCACTGAGCGTCACAGGATATATATATATATATATATATATATATATATATATATATATATATATAAACATGTTATGGAAATTAATGAATTTTAACGAAACTTGGTTATAAGCAACCGACAATTTGTAATGAATTATTTTGAACATTATTTTTACCAATACTCGTATTTAAGTAGATATTCTGTTTTTAATTAAAAAGTATTTTTATATTTATATCTACCGGCCTGATTATTTACGATAAATTTTTATTACGAAAATGTGTGCTACCCAGCAGAATTCGAACCTGCGACCCCTATTACATAGGGGAAGCATACCATTTCATCTGGTACCGCCAATTTAGTCACTCAGTTAACTTCCATACATGATTCCCACAGAAGATATCATGTCTTGAAAAAGACATGACAGTAGGTAGAACATCTTTACCGCAACAAGTTGTCATTGCTTTATGCGGTAGACTGGTTGCCAACCAAGGCTATGGAACCCAATCTGTGTTATAGTTATTCATACCGGATTTTTAAACATATAATTAATAACTATTTTTTAGAAATCTATAATTAATAGTCGGGTTTTCTTGCAGTAGATATCGGCTCCTAACGAGAAATCGGAGAGCTGAAATCGAATTCCTGTTCAATCTGTTATAATTACATACGCCCAAATACCCTTGAGAAAGGTATTAATCCATCACATCCGTCTCCAGTTAGAGGTTAAATACTAGGACAAATTGGGTTCCATAACCTTGGTTGGCAACCAGTCACCTGCAGAAAGTAATGGTAACATACCGCAAGGAAATCTTCTGCCCAATCAATCATGTCTCTTTCGATACAGGATTGTCAAAGCGTGTATCACGTATGCCACTTAACTGACTGACTAGTAATTAATATCAGATTTTATTTTTTATAATTAATATCGATTGTTAATATAAGTATTAATTAATAAAAACCTTAATATGATCTATAGTCATTTTCCGTATTGTAAACATTTGCATCACAGGATGTTTCGTTCTTGGAAAGAATGAATTTTTAAAAAATGCGCAATAAACTAGCAAATATTTTCTCTAAATAGCAGTGACAATTATACCAAAATAGATTTTCTTATTGAAAGGCTTTGTATTTGAATTCATTCTTGTGAGTTTGTTTATTAGAAATTAGTCTTTTAATACTTGAGGAAAATTCTTCTAATGGTCTCATGTCTTTTTATATCGTCGACATAAAGGTATTATTTTTACCTAAACATCGCTCCCTTGCGTATAACAAAGGCTTTTAATTTGATCATGTGTAGTTCTGTCATTGATTCAGTGCTGTTTAAGAAATATCACTTAATCTCTTTAAAACACTTTATTAAAAAATAGACAAAAAATCATTTCTTTTTTCCTGAACTAAGCACAGACCTAGCAACAAAGGCAGAATAAAATTTTATTATGGCTAAACTCCAATGTCTTTATTGGGAATAAAGGAGAAATTTATTGCTATTGTATTTTTTTTTGTTTTTTAATTATAATGATGTCCAAGTTAATTAATTTGATTCTATTTTGGTTAAACAATAGAAAGAAATAGGCAAACATCGATCTGGATTCTTTCTAGTCATAACCTGATTGAACAAAACAGTATGAATAAACGTGTCGCAGAAGCAATTATCAGTGAATATTTTACCCCCTTTGTTTAAAAGGACAAAGGAACATTTATATTAACATTTCGAATTATGATGAATTTCATAAATGAAATTTTAATGATTTTCCAAATAAAAAAATGATGCTTTATTAATGTCAATATGTATGCTAAGGATCAAGAAAAAAATAAAGATAGAATAAAAATATTTTCACATGCAGACTATTGTCCCGATCCTTGTCATTACAACGATTCGGCTACTGTGCTTCCTTGCCTTCATCAGGTGTATGTCGAAGCGGGCAACATACATGAATTTCAGACAGCGGATGTGCTTTGTGGTATAATGGATATCGGCACGAAATGAGAAGTCGGAGAGCCGAGTTCGAATTCAAAGTGGATTCGGTGTATTCACTTTCGCGCAAATACCTTTGGGATGAGTATTAATCTACCACTTCATCCTTCAGTTATGGATTGATTATAAGGACGGAGTGCGTTCTCTAGCCTTGGTTAGCAACCAGTCTACCGCAGAAAAAAGAGACAACCTACTGCAAGAGAATATTCTGTCTATTCAGTCATGGATCGAAAGAGACATGATTACCTAAGCCTGTATCACGTATGGCAATTAACTGACTGATATTTTATTTATTCTACTGGGGTACACTATTCTCATTCTGCTGTACATACCCAGGAAAATACTTCTTGTTTTTTACTTTGTTCCCTTTCCATTGAGTTCAGGAACACACCGCCTAGTCTTGAGACCGAAATCACAATTACAACTTCATCAAATTCACGAGCCTATGATTTAATCCATTAGGCTATAAATGTATTTCTGTCTGGAGAACTTAGAGTCTTAAAACTAACCAGCCTGCTCACTGCTGTTGCAGATAGAATCGTTCAGAATTAACATATAAAGTTTTATTCCTTCACTGTATAAAGTTATGTGGAATCTGGTCTAGTGAAACTTTGTAAT
The DNA here is from genome assembly GCA_037127315.1 of Ascarosepion bandense. Classification (NCBI taxonomy): domain Eukaryota; kingdom Metazoa; phylum Mollusca; class Cephalopoda; order Sepiida; family Sepiidae; genus Ascarosepion; species Ascarosepion bandense. The sequence goes on along the minus strand of JBBBDQ010000505.1, from coordinate 964,450 downwards.
GAGTTCTGTTCATTATCGGTGTCGTCATAATTTATTAACCCGTTGCAAAATAATGCCTGATTTCAGAAATATAATTTTATTCTTAAAACATTAATAGTAGAAATGTTGAAATTAGTCAAAATATGAACCTTGAGAATCTATGCACCTCTGCCATCGATCGACGAGATTATTTATTTCTCGGTAATAAAAGAAGGCTATTGGCTGTGATACAACAAAATGTTTGAAAGTTGATAGCACCTCTGGTTTGGACCTAAACGTTTTACCATTTAAAAATGTGCTTAAGTGCTTAAAAAATGATAATCAGTGGGTGAAGGATCAAGAGAATATGGAGGAGGATGTGATCAACTCTTGTATCCCGAATCTGTTAATTTTGACCACGTCATTCTTGCAACGTGTTTCCGCGCTTTATCGTGGAGGAAAATTGGACCACGACGATTCACCAAAGTAGTTTGGCAGGCGGGCATGCATTTTAGCAAGGTAATTGCAGTGGATATCAGGATGTGCGTTGTGGTGCAGTGGATATCGACTCGGAATGAGTGATCGGGGGTGCCGAGTTCGAATTCCAGTTGAATTCCTCGCATTCACTTGCGCACAAATACCCTTGGGAAAGGTATTAATCTGTCTTTTCCCTCCATTTTTGGGTTAAATAATAGGACAGATTGGCTTCTATAGCCTTGGCTGGCAACCAATCTACCGCAGAAAGCAATGACAGCCTACTGTGGGATAATCTTCTGCCGAGTCAGTCATGTCTCTTTCGCGACATGATGGCCCGAGCGTGTATCATGTATGGAACTTAACTGACTGATTGCAGTAAAACTCTACATCAATGCTCTGATTGGCTTCCAGAAAGCTGTAGTGGATGACACCAATCGCAGACCGCCGTAAGTCATCATAACCTTTTGCTGATGCAATTTAGCTGTGGAAAAAGTCTGGGAGACTCATCGTTTACGGTTATCACAAAGGATCCACTTTTCATCACAAGTGATTATTCGGGAATGAAAATGATCATTGGTGTTTCTCAGACATTGCATCAAGCACATTTCAAAACGCCTAAAGTTTTAATTTTCCTGGAGATTATAAGAAATTTATCCAGCTTCTTCACATTGCCATTACTCTGTAAAAGACGTGCTGTCACCAAGAGTCTGAGATATTTTTAACACCTTGACGTGAGTTTGGTTCAACAACTTCTTGCAATTCTTCGTTGTCAAGACTGCATGACCGTTCTCTACCTTCTTCAAGACTCCCATCCCCAGAAAGAAATTTCTGGAACCACCTTCGTACTGTCTGTTTACTTGCGGACCCATCTTCCGAAGTTGTTTTGATATTGGCAGAAGTTTGAACTTATGCAGAACAGTAAACAAAGATCATGATTTATCATGTTCACAATTAAGTGCTTCTATGCTTCAAAAATATTTATGTCTAAAAATAAGTTTAAAAATATCAAAGAGCACATATTAATTATTATGTATAGGAAAATGTATCTAATATATATATATACAGTAAATACTATGTTAAAAAGGTCTTTCAAAATACAACACCTCAACCGGCGAATATTTTTCTAACAACGTAATAATTTTGTTACGGTTGGTAAATAACAGAGTCACTTGTTTTGAAGCAATCATAACAAACTTCAGCTTATGATCATTGCTAATGTAATGACTTTTATTCTGTGTAAACATATTTCCCTATATAATACCAAATATATATATAATATTATATATCCTATATATAATACCAAAGTACAGGACGCAGTATATTATTTATTGTTTTTGTCCGAAAAAAAAAGAGAATGAATTAAAGGAAGAAAAATATAGTATTTGTTTATTCTTTTAGTTTTATAACCCCTTGATTTATACTCTTGTTTTCTCATCTTGGTTATTTTTACTTTAATAAAATAATCACGTTTGTATTAATTTTCAACTATAAATAGTTTAGGCAGGTAAATAACAAGAGCATAACTGCATGCTAAGTACATCATTACAATAACCTGCAATATTTAATGTCCGAGTTTTCTTTAACGTACAAAAATTCACATACTACCCCCCCCATATATATATATATATATATATATATATATATATATATATATATATAATTATTAATTGATTGTACATTACGACACGGAAATTTCTATGTTTCGAGATAGATTCTCATCATCAGTCAATAATTGATGTTGATTGTGCAGATGATTTACATTAAAAAAAAACCTTGGGTTTATTGTGTATATATGCGGGAAGATATAACATTTATATGTGTGTTTCTTTTGACTAATCAGCGCGAAGATTCCTTTTGGGATTTAGCCCTAAGGTATACATACTAACCCACTTTTTTCTTTTTTCTGTATTTTTTCTTCCTTAATCCTACCCTTCCCTTTTTCCTATCTCTCTTTAACAGTCAAGATGTTAACATGCCTTTAACCTGATCTTATTATTTTTCCTTTCTTCTTTAGTTTTATTGCATTTGATGTGATATCCTAATTTAGTACCAAGGCTGTATTTCTCATTTTCTTATAATTTTTGGTCTATCTGTTTATTTATTTGTTGTAAGACATATATTTTTATAAAAAGAAAAAATAGATAAATAAATAATTTTGTTTCAATTTATTTTGATAGTTTGTCAGTAATTATGTTCCTTAAGCACTTGTTGGTTATATGCATATTATTTCATTTAGATTTTACCCATTTTCTAACGTGAACAATTTGCAATGTCTACATATGGCATTTATCTCTTTGCGTTTGTTTAATAGATTTTTATTCTTAAGTGATTTAATAATAAATAGTTTTTCGTATGAACATCATGAACATCGTTCATTTAAGGATTTAGATGTTTTAGCTTCTTTTAGAATTTTCCACTTTATTGTGGGTCTTTTTTTGTTTCCTTTAGATATCAATGATATTTCAATAGGGATATTCTATTTTTGTTTTTGTTATTATTAAATGAAGAGGTGTGCTGGTAAATCCGCTGTTTAAGAATATTTTTTGTACTCCCTATATAAATTTTGATATGATTTGGTTTTTCCTTTGAAGATATTTTGCATTGATAGACGATTGATTCCGTTAGGCACCTATTTTCTAACATTTATATTTTTCTTGTCTAAATTGTTATTTCTTGTTATCTGGCTGTTTTTATTAATTTCGTTCAAGTTTTTAAAAATATTATTATTGTCATTTTTATGATTTTTTCTAGATTGTTCATATAGCTGTAACTTAATTTAATAGTGTTTTTATTAAAGATCTTACTGAGTGGATTTTTTCCGGAAAGTGTTTCTTAATTAACGCGAGGATTTTTTCCCAATTTACAACAAATCATCTGGTTGAGGGGTGGGGGTACCAGATAATATTTCTGTTCCTATTTTTTCTTCGGGGGTTACTTTTTCGTTTACATATTTAATATTTGTGTTTTTGTATCCACTATTTTTTAAGGCAGTATTATAAAAATTACTATGTTTATTAAATACTTCTTCATTATCTGAATTTCTACTAATTCTGTATTTTATTGAGGAGGGTACATGTTTGATAACTGATGGAGGATCGTTAGACATTGGGTGGATGTATAAAGGATTGTTATTTGTTTTTTTTTTTGTATGCTTGGTGTATATTTTTCTCTAGATCTAAGGTTACATCGAGGAAATCAACTTTTTATATTTGTTTTAACTTACTTTTAAATTACGATTTTTAAATTCTTAAATTAAGTTTTTGTTATTTAAATGTAAATAATCTGCACAACCAACATCAAACATTGCCTGATGATGAGAATCTATCTAGAAACATAGAAATTTCCGTGTCGCAATGTACAATTAATTAATAACTATATAATTATATTAAACTTTATAATATTTATTATTTTGAGCACTGTTCATGATAAAATAAATGCCGGGACACTCAAAATAGTAAAACCTTGAGTCCTCTTCACCTGGAATTATATATAAAGTGTATTTGTTTTAACATTTAAAAAAACATTTAAATTTAAATATATCGATTAATAACAATTTATACGTAAGTTTAATTATATATATATATATATATATATATATATATATATATATATATATATATATATGCTCATAGAACATTACAGTGCATTTAGACATATAGTTATGTTAACATTTCGGTCTGTCACGTGGTGTGACATCATAAAATCTCACTACAAGTTTACGAACTGCGTCTGCCATTTGATGACTGTTATCGTTGTTTAGCAACGTTTTTATTTCAGTGTTTTATTTCAGCACAAAATCACCTGTTGCAGGGACACCAGTGATTTAAGTTCTTTGGAACAGAAGCCATGAAAATATTTATAGAACAGACAGAGGGAAGCCACATCCCGTCGGTGTGAAAGTGGCTGGAGTCGAGCCGCCAAGTCGGTACCTATCACATTACTGATATTCCTTTGGAGCTTGTCAAGAACACTGAGATAAAAAGCGAGTGCGCCTGACCATATATGACAGCAGTACTCCATGCACGGACGGATGGTTGATTTGTATATATGCAGGATAGATGCAGGTGGAAAAAAAAATCCTGGCCCGACACAGTGACCCAAACTTCCTATGGACATTAAATGTCATTCAACCATCCGGTATTGCTTGTCGTGAAAGATTTACTGCATGTGCATGTATACCACTGAACAGGAAAAGTCGTATAAATTAAATTAAAGACGAGGTATTTAACAAAATTAAAATGGCTGTAATATTTTGTGACGATAAACATTCACACTTACCAGAGCCAAAGCGTCCAAGGTGTTTTGCTTGTCGGGCTGCTGTGTTGTGATGGATGCGTGCATAAACCCACGCTACACAGTTCGTCGTTTCGTCAGCTGCGTCCTCTCCTCTCGCAAGTTTGGTCCAAGAAAGGTATATTCTTCGACCTCTGAGATTTTATGCTAATAAGCACGAGCCGGGGACTCTGAGTGAGAACGAGTCAGACGGCGATGATTGGTGCGTCAGTAATGGTTTTTGTCCATAAAAAAGGTTTGAGATATTGGCTACCAGTGCCGTTGGGACCGTGGTGAGGTGCACTGGTATAGAGATTCCTATTGAGTTACGACTCTGTTTATTTTTGTCTGGAAGCTGGACGCTAGCTTCAGACCTACGATTGGAGTGAGAGTTGTAACGGAAACGTGACAGACATCCACTGTTTAACCACATATTTATTAGCTCATTAGATGGTTATTAATATAGCTATTAATATTAATATAATATTAACATTTTCAAGCTAAATGATTCTATCATTAACGTTATAGATGATAGATTATAGTTCATATCTAATTTTCTGTTCTTAATTGACCTCGTCAGATCGACACTTTCATATGCAATGCGTCAGACTCGTTCATAAATATCTAAATTATTAGGTTTATATAACCACTATTAATAATCAAAATACCTTCGATTGAGTGGGGCTAGTTGGTCATAGGGAGGATCAATCTTATTCGAACCGTGTGGTCTGTTGCTACTATTCACAAGAACGGTGCAAAATGACAGAAACTACCTCATTTGAGAATTTTCATCAACGGAAACGATGAAAAAAAAGCATATGTAATTTGAGGATAAAATATTGACATCATCAAGATGTGACATTTCACATTACTTCAGACATTGAATATTGCTGCCATATCTGGTCGGGTGCTTCTGCTATCCACCTAGGGGTCCATGACAAAATCCAACGGAGAAACTGCAATGTGATAGATCCCGACTTGGCAGCTCAGATACAATCACTTTCTCACCGGCGAAATGTGGCTTCCCTGAGTCTCTTCAACAAATACTTTCACGGTTCCTGCTCCGATTAACTTAGCTTGGGGCGATATGATTATTGAAAAAAAAAATTCTATGCTATTACAATGTGGATATAAAGTGGGAGATCAATTCTACACTACAATCAATATCAAAACCGATCCCTCACTTTATGGTCAAATTCATCAAAAGTATTCGGTTAACATATGGACAATATTCGCATAAATATAATTTGGAAATAAAACGCATCATTAGAAAATACAAAAGACTTAATAACGCAACTGGGTTTCAATTTCTGATAGTGGATGCGCTCTGCTGATGAGTCCCAAATATAGGACGAAACAGCCGTCTAGTGCATTCTGTATTCTGCTGAGGTCTAACAAAAGCTTGATGAATTATCTAATTATTTCAAATCCTTCTATAGTTTCAATATATATTACTACTATCCTGGGTGAAATTAATTTTAAAATATCAACATTTTAATTTTAGCAATTTAAAAAATAATTTTGTATATTTCATTTCTTCAGATTATTTTTGAAAAAGTCATTCAGTTAAATAACATACGTGATACACGCTTGAATAGTCATGTCTCGAAAGAGATTAGACAGAAGGTTTCCTCGCAGTAGATTGCCATTACTTTCTGTGGTAGACTGGTAGCTAACCAAGGCTATAGAACCCGATCCATTCTGCTATTTAACCCATAGTTCGAGGGATAAGCAATGGATTAATACTTTTACCAGGAGTATTTGCGCGTAGGTAAATGCAACGAAACCAAGTGGAATTCGAACTCGACTCTCCGATTTCTCGTTCCGAGCCGATATCCACTGCACCACCAAAACTAAATGTAACATTTCTTTCCACTTTTTAATGATATATATGTTCAGTTCATATACCGTTCTGCTTTCCGTTTAAATGCTTTTAAATTCCCAGAACATCTTAGGAAAGGTGTTGCCTTCCCCAATCTTTTGAATTCGAAGATTTCTAAGACTATCATCTTTCCTTGCTCACTAACCGTTTGTTTTTATTACACTTTAGTACGGCATGTGTTGCCTTAAAGTTTAACATCTATTCCCGCTTTGATTACAAATAATTAACTTCATATTTTGTGATAGAAATTTCGTATAAGGAAATATACAGATTATAATAATAAATTTGATACATACGACAAATGAGCTATTGAATTGAGAGCGAAAAAGATGCTAGTGATTTTTGTTTTCATTTTCTAATTTCTATTCACTTGCTATATTAATAGCTTTTAAAAGCTTTTTATACATGCAGTAGCAATATTAACAACTTTTGAAAACCGATCTATGTATTGCTACTGAATATATAATTTTATTATATTTTAATAAAACAACCGGTTATTTGAGTTAATCACTTATTTTTTAAGATTTTAAAAACAAAACATATATTCACCAATGATAACATTTTTGGAAATGTTACAACATACAAAAAAGCAGAATTAAAACTTCGGAAACTGCTATACATTTTTTGGGGTTACTTTTTTGATTCAACGATTTTTGTCAAGGGGTTCTCATGAATTTAAACTATAGAACGGTACAAATTAATTAATCTTGTAAACTTAAATCGAAGGAATATTTCCTTTTTTTTTTTTTTGGAAACAGCAACCATTTGATCTGTATACTTTAACACTAGCTTTATATTCAAGCATCCATACTCTCAGGTTCCTGGGTATGACGGTAAACTGAATCCGGCAGCAAGGCCTCTGATTGGGAGGTTTTGAGTAGCATGGAATTGCTTAATTGCTGGTGTTCTCAGGTCCACCCTGATTCGGAGTGAGTGGTAGCACCTGTTAAGGTCCCAGCTATGGGCAAATAGTTAACCCTCAAACTGGGGTCAAAACACTATGAAAGTATAAAAATACACTTTTATAGAAATATATACATAAACATAGACTTTGATAAAAAAAATATACATTTTTGAAGGAAAAATATTATCAAAACTACATTTTTGAAAAAGAAAAAGTTATTACTATAACACATTTTTGAAGGAATAAATTATTCTCAGCAAAACATTTTAATACAAAACTAGAAAACATTTTCAGTGTTCTACAAGATAAAAAAATTAATTAAAATCTGACTAAATCAACCTTCTCTCTATAACCGAACATTAAAAAAAATGCCTTAAACCCAACCTTTTTGGCAGGAAATAACACACAGTAGTTGATATGCCGTTAAACAAAACCCAGACTCAAAACTCATACTCTTAGATAGGAACACTGAAACCGAACTACTCCTGCCCAGAATAGATCTTATTCCAAATGACAGAAGCTTACATTTTCTAATGGAAAGGTGAACATTTCAAGTTATTCCCGCGTTCGCAATGAGAATAAACAAAGCTCGAGGGTAAACGTTTCGATAAAATAAGTTTGTTTCTCCTTCTACATGTATTTAACTGGCCGACTATATGTCACTCTGAATTAAACAAGAAATCGGACCGAGAGAAAAGAATTGAGGGATGCTTAAGATGATAAAAAAAAAGTCGAGGAATCATGTTTCCCAACAAAGAATACTACCTAAACAATTCTTGCCATCAATATATTTAATAAAATATATATTTGAATAATTTATCAGAATATCAATAAATAAATCAATACAACTACACAAAACTGCTCCTGTTAAAGAATGTTAAAATTAATATTAATATATGCTATCCTCAACTTAAAAACTTTACAATCTTTGTAATGTTACCTTGCATTAAAAACAGGAATCTTTAAAAGAAAATATCCATTTAATTCTTGATTATATACAATTGTGAAAGGTGTAGATAAATAAATCAGTCGATACAACAACACAAAACTGCTCCCGTTAACGATTGTTAAAATTAACATTAATATACGCTATCATTAATTTACGAACTTTACAATCTTTATGATAATACTTTGCATTAAAAACAGGAATCTTTAAAAGAAAAATATCCATTTAATTCTTGATTATATACAATCGTGAAAGGTGCAGATAAATATTTTCAAAAAGTTCTTCATTCGCCCATAAGAACGCAATTCCATTTTTGTACAGTAATACGAATCATTCATATTTATGGTCAATATTATTATTTTTTATAATCCTATCGCCCCAAGCAAGGTATTTTACTGCCACTGTTTTGCAGGGGATTACATAGTAGGAAAGTTATGAGAAAGAGTGACAGGTTATAAGGGGTGTCAGGAAGTGGGTAAGAGGAGGATGAGAATACTAATGAGAGTGGAGTAGACGCAGAAAGGAGCATGAGAGAGAGAGGATGCAGGTTAGTGAGATAGGAGATGACTATTGACTTTACATTGAAATTCTTGGAAATTGAAGCTGTCGGGATTATTATTATTAGTAGTAGTAGTATTCTTTGTACCGTGTACCATTCATAATTTTTGTCCTTTGTAGTCCTTCCTAAATTGTATGTTTTTGCTGTTTCTTCTTATTTTTATTCTGACATCTATTAACACAAGCTCTTTAGGTGGGTTGTGCATGGTTCTTATCTGTTTCACTTGTCTTGAACAAGTTCTGAGTGTATCCAATTTCCAACTCCTCTTTCCTCATTATGTATCCTAGAAATTTCAACTGTCCCTGATGTAAAATATCCGTCCTTTTTTCCATTTTCTCTAAAACTTCGTCGTTGCTCACAAATTAAGTCCATGAAATTCTCAGTATCCTTCTGTAGAAACACGTTGTAGTCTTTATTGTAACAGCCTGTAAAATAAAATTAGATGTTTAGGAATTAATTAATTAATTACTTAACTCATTAATATGAAATAGAAGTCAAACAATCATGACGTATAGAAAGTTAAATAGTAAGCAACTGTGTCGATAGCATTTCATTTTTAAAATGAGAATAGCACCAATCCAAATAGAATAAAAGCATTTTTTATTTTTATTTTACTGGGTCGACAATATAAAAACAATTACAGAAATGCTCACAATTCATTGGTTGGGTAGGGAATAGACATATCTAAAGTTTGAATAAAGAAAACTAGCAGGGTTAGTACGTGAGACTTTTATTCTAAGGGAGAAAACAAGTGATGATCTCATTAAGTTGGAGAGAAATAATTAAATTAAATTGGGAGGAAAATAAAAATCATAATGTTTGCACCATAAAAAGACAGCGTTAATAATAAAATTGCTGTCTCTGAAGGGATGAAAAAACTGGGGTGGTCATGCTACAATTGCTAACATGCTATAACTTGATGTGAATGATAAGAGAATTTGACCTCTTCTACGAAATTGCAAGACCCAGAAAAGCCAACCAAGTATGGTTTCTGTCATACAAAACAAATTTACCTTATTTACCCACCTTTCAAACATGTTCCGTTGATGATAACTCTTAGTTTAAAAAATTATTTGAACTCCGTTTTAATAAGTAATAATCCATTTTAAAAGTGAAACAGAATAGAATTAGTTTATAATCATTTCTATTTAGCAGTCTATCCTTTATAGTGTATTTCAAAGTTTAACCTCATGGAGTATTATAAATTGAAATAATTAACATATTGAAGATTGCTGACTGTATGAATTATGAACGAATAAAACTGGTAAATAGGCGTTGAAATACACTGTTTCAGTGTGTATAGAGGCAGTAAATATATGCAGCTTTCAACTGTAATTGAAATGTTTGTAAAAAAATAATTGTGAGTTACCCGTTAATTCTTGCTCTAGAAGATGACCCACTCCGATTAACAGTTTAGAGAGACTATTAAATTGGACCCACATCAAAACAATAATGATATGTCACAAAAACCTAATGGCTTATTGTTGTGGAGTAGTTTTCGCACTGAAGGTTATAATCGTGCTATGTCGGTTGCTAATCGACTTAACGCACCCAGAATGTTAGGAGCTTGGTGATCTTCCACTGACAGCTGACTCCTTAGTATTCGGCGAACTGCCAACTAATATCAACTGCTTTAGTCCAAGTATGTCCAAACTGGAACTAACTAGGAGCTCTACTAAACTCCGATAGAACTCTAAAGAACTCTTTAGAACAATATTTATTGCATTAAAAATACAAATATGGCACAAGGCCGAAAAGGAGAGAGGTAGAATGTGGTACTCACTTAACTATCTTATACCTAGCTAAACACTATCACGATCCAATCACACATTACGATTTACACATTCACCACAAGAACCCATCCATCACCTCCCAATCCTTCATACACCACAATACCTCAAATCTACAAGGGGCACTCAAAAAGGGGGAAAAACCCATGACAATAAAAATGCATTTATATACAATATAATATATAATTGAAAACATTTAAAGAAAGATAAAAGGGTGGGAGGGGGATGAAACTAAAAATAAACTTCTAAGAACTTCCTGTTAACTCTTATTAATATAGGAGGGAGAGCCCATTATCTGAGGAATAGGTGTGTTTCACCATAACAGTTATGTTCATATGACCACGGGTATCGTGTGCTGATTGGGACAACTTGAAGATTGTGTTTTTTCTTGATGAATGAGAACAGCATTCCAGCATCTACAACCATCGCTTAACCAGGAATATAAAAATTTCATTTTTGTATCTCATTTTTACAGGTGATGAAAAATGGGTTTTGCATTTCACATGAACACGTTACAAGCAGTTGCCCTCACAAAATAAATGCCAACGCCAAAACAAAGACTCTTTCAAAAAAGCCTTTGTTTTGTCTGTTTCAAGACGAACTGAGTTATAAATTTCGAGATAACCGGAAATAGAAGTATCCTCTTTACATACGTTTATCTGCCAGTAAGTTTACAGGATAAATGAACTAATGCAATTGTAACAATAATCTCTAACTTGAGTAACTTCCAAGCCCTGGGTGGATTTTTGCATTTTTAACTTTTAATGCGTTAGGATGTGCATTGTGGTGCATTGGATATCGGCTCGGAACGAGAAATCGGGGAGCTGAGTTCGAATTCCAGCTGAAGTCATTGCATTCACTTACGCGCAAATACCCTTAGGAAAGATATTAATCCGTCTCTTCCTTCCAGTTATGGGTTAAATAACAGGACAGATTGGGTTCTATAGCCTTGGTTTGCAACCAGCCTACCGCAGAAAGCAATGGCAACCTGCTGCGGGATAATCTTCTGCCCCGTCAGTCATGTCTTTTTCGAGACATGATCGCCCAAAGCGTGTATCACGTATGGCACTTAACTGACTGAATGCGTTATCTGCGTCGACGTCTTAGTTTGCAAAATGCATCTTTGAATACAAATTCCTGAGTGCCATATAATATTTTGGAAGAACTTGTTAAATAATGGTACTTTTCAACAAAAAGGCAATTTGGAATTCATAAAACCAACAAATATAAAGAAAAAAAAAAAGAAAATATTTGAACAACGATAACTGAAATAAGTTTTTTCTTCATATCTGAAGCACATAATGGTAAAAGATCAATATTTTCCTAAGCTAAAACGAGTCGATTTTAGGTTCGTAAATTCTCAAAGATTGTATGTTAAGAATAAATTGGACGCCTGTTTAGCATCAGAGATTATATACCGTGGATTATTTGGGGTTAGGTTTCATTTTTATATATTGAGTCAAAATTAGAGAACAAAACTCATCTGATGAGTTTCTATAAATATTTTTATTTTTAGTCATCCATACTTTAACTATCTCATTAGACTCACGTTAATTTTAGCGGGATTTTATCATTCACAATTCAGCGTAATAATTTTAAATAATAATAAAAATGTGTAAAACTTGTTTTAAAAGCTATGTTAGAATACTTAACATTACTTCTTATCTGCCACGTTGGATTAGAGATCAGAATGATATTGTTTTAGGCAAACTATATATCTTTTTCATCCATGAATGGAAGTTTCTTCTGACTTCATCTAATATTGCCACCTTTATCAAAGCTATCATTTTTGTTGCTTATTGCCTTTCTGACATTAGTAGGTTTCAGTCTTGTGATCATGATATGCAAATATTCTAAAACGTTTCCCGACAATATCCGTTGCTTAACATCGATTTTATTAGAAAAGTGTTTGACTCTATAATAAAATCAGCTGTCGTGTTGACAGGGTATATTGCATAGTGATAATTATATACATACTTATATATAACAAAGTTCGTATGTTATATCAAAATTAGATTTAGTTTTTAAACTTGGTAATTAAAATGACGCATTTTATATCAAAATTCTTCTTCTGTTTTTATGTGCCCTGTCCTTTCAGGACGTAAGCGACCATGGCTTTCCACGTCTCTCTATTCGTGTTGGCTCTTAGCACAACTTCTCCTTTTACACCATGCAACCATCGTTCTATCATTCCCCTGATTAGGTTTCATCAAATATGTTATCCGCTGCTTTTCCCTGTCTCTTTTTCCCTCTATCTGGCCTGTTAGTATCAGGTTCTCCAAGCCCTCCTTCCTTATTGTATGTCCCAGGAACTTCAGCTGTCTCTTCCTGATGCTCAGTATTAAATTCCTTTTCGTTTCCATCATTTCCAACACCTCATCATTGCTCACATGCTCGATCCATGATATTAGCAGCATTCTTTTGTAGAACCACATTTCAGTTGCTTCAAGTTTTTCATTCGACTTTGATGATATTGTCCAGCATTCACTGCCATACTGAAAAACCGACATCACATAGCAATCCAGCATTCTTTTTTCTGCGAATATATTCATGGCAACTACTTTAATGAGCTTTTTCCTCTGGTGCCTCGACCACCTGACTTGTTATTGTAATATTGTACACACGATAGTGTGCTACTACAAGACTTGATAGAGACGCTTGGCAACCTTGACATATTCGAAAAAGATCTTGGAGTAATCAAGAACCTGTACTGGTAGCAAACTGTCTGCATACAAACAGGAAACGAGTTCAGAAGATAGACAAACAGAGAAATTGGTGTAAAACAAAGATGTGTATTCTCGCCAGATTTATTCAGTCGATACAGCGAGACAATTCTGAAAGCTCTAAAAGTCCTAACAGTATTCGTCAGTGTCAGTCTCAATAAGATATGAGATGATACAGTGTTGATAGCAGATACAGGGGAAAAAAAACAAGACCTCCTACTGCAAGTTGTTAAAGAAACAGAAAGAAAGGACTATATATAAACTACAAGAAAACTGAATGCATGTTAATCAGTAAAAAGAGGAGGCGAAAATTCCAATTACAAGTTGGTGATACGAGATTCAAACAGGTGCAGAAATTTCAATAGCTGGGAAATGTACCAACAGAGGACAAAAATTGTGATACGGAGATCTGAAGGCGTATTTATGTTATGGGACCTCCCTTTTGTATATTATAATGGACTCGACTTGAGTAAACATCTACTCCTGACATAGAGAGAACAGCAGTCGAGAGTTATAGTAGAGAGCCGTTAGAGTTTTCGGAGAGTACCGGAACTTATACGTAAGTGACCGAAAGATACCGAAGTTACCCAGAGATTACCGCACCAGAAGTCAGAATAGCTCTGAGCTCCACTCAGCTAGAATAATATTCACGGATATACTATTTCCAACGACTTCACTTCAACACTTGTATATATTTATTTCTTACTAATAGTATTCCTGGATTTACTAACCTGCGTTCAAGTTTGTATATTACGTTCAATATAACCTACTTTTTTATCTCAATATCTGTTTTGTTCATTATTTTGTGCAGTTCCTCACCCGGAATCCACAACAATTTGCATGGCCAAAGATGTCTTCCAGAAGCTGAGTAGACTATTAAGAGACGGGAAACTTTATAACCTGATGCTCACGGGATGGACAGAGGGAAAGTGAGACAAGAGAAAGCAATGGGCGAGTAACTTGATTGACTTAAGCAGATAGATGCTGGAGCGAAGAAGTGAGATAACAGGAGGTAAGATATAAACAGCCACAAGAGACATAGAAGGCTATGATAGACTACGTCCTGAAGATACACAGATGAATAAGAAGAAGAAGAAGAGAGAAGAAGAAGAAGACTAGATTAGAATCTATGCTCTGTATTTTTACTGTTGAAATAGTTAAATGTAACATCTACTTCTACTCCAACAGTTTCTTTTCTCGCACTTCCCGACTGTTGAAATTCCTTCTGCTTACAATCTCAAAAAATTTAAATGCAAAGTCAGTTGCTCTTTCTATCTTCTTGAATTCCGTTTGTCTTTCTTCAATACCCACTGTACCCAGTATTTTATCTCACTGTAACCCCCTACGCACAAGTGATCTAGAAATTTACACTGTTTATTTCTGATTCTAATTATAATTCTGTTTCACTGGGTAGCCTTGTGCCACATCTAAGCGGCGCCTAGAAAATCAACTAATTACAAGTGTGTATTGGTCTTCATTTTTCTTAAAACTTCATTGTTAATCATTCCGTGATATTCTCAGTTTCCTTCTGTAGTACCACAATTTGGTTGTCTCAAGTCCTCGCGGGGGGATCGTCCATCATTTACTGTTATATACGTGGGCCGATTATTGCATAAAAGTTCAAATCACTTTCCTGTTTCGTAATACGTTACTAAGATTTTAGAACGCATGTTTTGATATGCCAATCCGCCCTCAGATGAGAGTGTCACATTACCCGTACTCGTTTAATCATCCTTCGTAGATATATAAAAATGTTGCCACTCCGGAAGACTTTTGGCATATTTCCTATACACTGATCTACAATATATAGTAATGAACTCTGATAAGATTATCTCACAAGATCTTAAAAAGGTCATGTTTCTTACGACTCTTACAATAGTCAACAATTATTCATTTGTTATTTAAGTCAAACTTCTTTTCGACCAACTTGGCTTAACCATTCTTTATCACTTTAACAATTGTTACTTCATAATTTCAAAAAAAAAGAGACAGCTTTTAATTCAAACACAGTTTTGCACGTATGATTATTAGTTAAGTGTCAAACATGAAACACGCTGAGGCGATCGTATCTCTTTCGACATATGACTTATTAGGCAGAAGATTTTCCCGCAGTAGGTCAACATTTTCATCTGCGGTAGACTGATTACCAAACAAGGCTATATCTGTTCTGCTGTTGTACTCATAGCTGGAGGGAGAATATATCTAAACTTAATTATAAATGGAACTTTGTCTGTGTGTATGTATGTGTGTGTGTCTGTGTGTCTGTGTGTCCGTTACCTATAGATTCCGAAACGGCTGAACCGATTTTCTTGAGAATTTACACAGTTGTGCTAGAAGTGTCTGCGAGTGTTCTTAGCTAGGTTTTGGCGAGGTACCCCCGATAAATATCGAAAATCGATAATCGAAAGAATCGGGTTATAGAAGGAGTGGTCCGATTTTAATCAAATTTGATACACTCATAGACAAAGACATAAGAAACGATATTCAGAAGGTTCAAGGTTGCAGTTCTTATAATATATGTATGTATATATATATATATATATAAAGCAAGATGTTTGTGCGTGTGTCTGTTTATCTGCCTGTATGTCTGTCTTTTTTTCAGCCCTTTTATTTTAGTTTTTGCTTCGGGTTTGACTCTAAGTAGGTATAATTGTAGTTCTTAGTGTCAGCCATGATACCATTTACTCAGAGGACTTATTTAGCTTTCAAAATTCAGTTTATGACGAAAAAAACTTATTTGATATCGATACCAGGAAATTAAAATTTGACATACATCCATTCATTTTTCTTTCAGTCTATGGTTTCGCTTTAACTGGAAACAAGTATTGCATTTTAGTCTTTCGTGCCAACGTCCAGAGTCTGAGCTTCAGGAGCATGGATTAGTTTTAAAGCTTTCATTACACCCGAGCAACGCCGGGCTATACTGCTAGTAGATACATAACTTTTTCAAAGGTATTTGTGCGTAAATGAATACAACGAATTCAACTGGAATTCGAATTTACCTCTCCGATTTCTCATTCTGAGCGGATATCCATTGCACCACAACGCGCATCCGTAACAATGCATAAATTACACTTGTTAATGCATTCCAATTCGTCAGTCAGTCTGTCAGTTAAGTGCTATACGTGATACACGCTTGGGCAATCATGTCTCGAAACAGACATAACTTACTGAGCAGAAGAGTAACCCACAGTAGGTTGCTATTGCTTTCTGCGGTTGTTTGATTGCGAGCCAAAGCTATGGAACCCAATCTGTCCTATTATTAAACTCATAACTGGAGGGAGAAGAGACAGATTATATTACATTATTATATTCAGTATTATTAGTGGGGGATGAGTTTATTACTTCATAACAATAAAAAACCGATCCTCCACTTTATGCCCAGTAGAAGTTTTAACTATATTTCCAACTACTATGCTCAGTCATTCAGTTAAGTGCCATACGTGATACACGCTTTAGGCGACCATGTCTCGAAACAGACATGAGCAGATTGAGCAGAAGATTATCCGCACTAGGTTGTCATTGCTTTCTGCGGTAGATTGGTTGCGAGAAAGACTATAGACCCCAATCTGTCTTATTATTTAACACATAAATGGAGGGAAGAGATGGATTGATACCTTTCCCAAGGGTATTTGCGCGTAAGTGAATGCAAGGAATTCAACTGGAATTCGAACTCGGCTCCCCAATTTATCATTCCGAGCAGATGTTCACTGCACCACAACACACATTCCAGTTTGTACTTGTCTAAAACACCTAAACATTTATATGCTTCAGGTTAAGTGTCCTACGTGATACACGTTTGTGTGATTATGTCTCGAATGAGACTTCTTACACTTGACAGCAGATTTTCCTGTAGTAGGTTGCCATTACTTTCTGCGGTAGATTGATTGCCGACGAAGGCTAAAGAACCGAATCTGTTCTGTTATTTAACCCACAGCTGAAGGGAGAAGGCAGATTAATACCTTTCCCAAGGATATTTGCGCGTAAGTGAATGCAAAGTATTTAACTGGCATTCGAACACAGCTTTCCGATTTCTCGTTCCGACACGATATCCACTGCAACACAACATGCAACGTCCAAAGAGTATGAGCTCCAGGACCATGGATTAGTTTTAAAGCTTTTATTACACCCGAACAACGCCGGGCTATATGCTAGTTTATGTTAAAATTACCAGCAATAAATTTCATATTGTAAAATGACCAAAAATGCAATTTTAAAGCAAAATGACAAACAATACATTCCATCTGTTTTTGAAGTCATACAATTGCGTTCAAATTATATTTAGTTGAAGCCGTAAAACTGTGTGCAAAATATTTAGATTTCCGCCTTAAAAAAACCTCTTGAGATTGATATGCCGCTAAACAAAATCAGTCAGTCTATCAAGAAAAAATAATAAAGTTTAATGCAAACAAAATTTGAAGATGTATGCACAATACTTTTGCTGGTTTATAGAACGATACTGAGAAAAATGCTGGTAATTTGAAGAGACTTGCTGTCACTTACTCGATGGTTTTAGCCCACAATAACTACAAATATGAACGCAAAATGTATATAATAATAAAATTAAAAACAATAACAATAATACATTATACATAATATAATAATAATGTAATAGCAATATGTTGGAGTATCGAGCAAATTTGTTGACAGTTTATCTTCAGTGAAAGCTACTCGAGTTTATTGCCAGGAAAGTTCTCTGAGTCAATATAATCATGCTTTATAATACAGTGAAAAAAAAAAAACATCACACAACCACCCACTCACACAATTTGGCTTCGCTTTATAAATGCGTAACAGACCCCGCCAGGAGTCTGGGAATTGTTCATGATACATCATATCATTAATGAAAATGCCATTTAGGTGTTTCCTTCTAAAGCAGGTTCTTGAACATGGAGACAGGCTGCGATCGATAGAAACGAGTTCTGCCTGAGCGGCCCCGGCAAAAAGTGCAATCTGGCAGGCATTCTTAATCAATCGATATTCTAACAATCTATACGATAAGCATTTCTAATGCAGTGGATTTCGGATAAGTTGAACCGAATTGGAACAGAACAAAGTGACCCAATTAGACGATTACTTTGATTATAAGAGGCCATATTTAAATATCTGCATTTGCCGTTTAATACAGCTCATATTCATTTATGAATGAAGTATTTATATACACCGCTGACGGAAATTATTAGTATGGTCGAGTTTGTTTTCTAATATATTCAGAATAATTACGAAGATTATTTGAGTAGTAAACATTTTTGGAAAGCTGAAATAAATATATAGGCTAATAAATGTAAAAATAACTCGGGTATTGAGACGTAATGGTTAGCAAGATTTGTTTTAATTAAGTAGTGGGTTTAAACCTTACTGGGTGTGCCATACATTCTGGTTTGTGTCTTAACTAAGCTTAGTAAATCCCTCACAGCAAAATCTTTAGTGCTTAATTGTTAATGTCTCCAAGAAAAGGGTAACATGCATCATACACTGGTTTCTCCCTCCCCCCACAAAATATACCCCACATCATGCACTGATGTCCCCAAGAAAAATATAACGTACATCATACAGTGATGTCCTCAAGTAATGCAGATGTACAATAAGAACAGTATAACGTACAGTTATGTGCCCTATCTATAAGAATGGACTCTTCCTCCGTCAATAAATACTAACCTGCGTGATTCCGGGGACTCAGCTGTGAGGCAGTCTAAAGGCAGTCTAGAGACAGTTGATACGCGGTTTAACTATACAGTTTGGACGTACACTTCTATTTGGTTACTTTTATATATATGTTCAGATATTCTAATACACTGTTAGAACCGACCTTCTTGTTTCATGTCTCTCTTCCTGGCCCTAACATGCATCGTTCATTAATGTCCCCGCCAAGAGTAATAGATAGACCATAAAACGATGTCACTAAAAGGAGTATAAAATATAGTATACACTGATACCCCGAGAAATGCATAATATACATCATGCACTTATGTCTTCAAGAAAAGTATGACGTATATCATACACCGGTATGCCCATTAAAAGTATAACATACTCCATTAGTCAGCAGATAGAAGTGTCCGTCCAAACTGTCAAGTTACAATGCGTCTCGACTGCCTGCTATAGGAAGTCTCTCAGGTTAGTGTTTATGAAGGAGGAAGAGTTCATTCTAATGTAGGTAGGGCACCATAACACTATTTTAATCATATATGGGGTAAAAAAACGTTTTCATAACTTTCCCAAAAGTATTTGCGCGTAAATGATTATAATGAACTCAACTGGAACTGGAACTGGAACATATCTCTCTAATTAACAATTCGAACCATTATCAATTACATCACCCGTACATCCATGTTTACAGCACTTGGTATTCCCAAGCCGTCACCCATTTAAGTAACTTTTAAGCTCGACATTTCGTAACTTCTTTGATTGTACTTAAACCGGTGTCTAAACGTGATATGGCCGTAAGCAAACGGTTTGTTGTGCCAGATATTCAAAGGAACTTAATACAATGATTTATTTTGTGCGTTTCAACATTTGACTTCATTGAACGGATTGTCAAAGGGGACATGAAGCATTAAAGATGTGGTTGTACAGAAGGAATCTGGGAACTCCGTAATTTCTACTTCAACAGCTTCTTTTCTCGCGCTTCCCGCCTGTGGAATTCCCTTCCACATGTCTGCTTTCCCGACAGCTACAATCTCTAGGAGTTTAAATGTAAGGTCAATAGACGCCTCTTATCACACTAACTTGCATCTATTCTCCCAACACTCTCACCATCTACCCAACCCTCATTCTCGGTATCCTTACCCGTCTATCACCCTCCTTCTGACATTTCCTATATCTAACCATCCTTTCTCACCACTTTACCCCCCTATGTAACCCCCTGCGCAATAGTGGCAGTGGAATGCCTTGCTCGGGTGAAACGATTATAAAAAAACTCAACAGACGAAATATATGAGCAATGGGGTAGTGTCAAGTAAAGCGGAATAATAAAAAAAATTAGAATCAGAAAGATGTAGATGAAATTTTTAGGATATATATTGAATAAAGTAAACTTAGAGAATTGGACACTCAAACGCCATATTGAAAACAGGAGGGACACAGTGATTTAATTACCTAGCAAATGGATACTAGGACAAAGAGTATAAGAGATAATGAAAAGACAAATCTCTTAAAAGGGAGAAAGTTGTGAAGAGCCACGATTTTCCACATTCTGAAGGGAAACAACACATAATAGGAAAACAAAAACAAATATTTAAATTAACCAATGTCTTTTTGTAGCAATTCATTTTGTTTACCTGATTTCTTCAAAAGTTTTTTATTTATTGGATGGTCTTATGAGGGTCAGTCAGTCAACTGAGTGCGACGTGATACTCATTTTAGGCGATCATGTCTCGAAACAGACATGACTGACTGGGCAAAAGATTAGGCTGCCATTGACTTCTGCGGTAGACTGGTTGCCAGCCAAGGCTATAGGACTCAATATGTCCTATTGTTTAACCTAAAACTAGAGGGAAGAGATGGATTAATACCTTTTCCAAGAATATTTGTGCGTAAGTGAATGCAATGAATTCAACTGGAATTCGAACTGTGTTACGTTTTCTTTGCTATATTAAGATGTCAATATTGAGTATCTATCACCGAAATTATAGCCCATTAGTTTCATTTTCCCTTAATGGAAATCCTCAATTTCATTTGATTTTGTCTACGGAACAGAAACCGTGTAGAATCACGGGAATGAACATTGTTTATATTTCTTGATTAAAAAAAAAACTTTCAGTTTGCAAACGCTATTTAAAAAAAAACAATAAAATTCACAATTTTACATACTAAATTATCATATTTCCATCCCAAGATAACACGGTCACCATTTCGATACAAATAATTTGTATATATTCACCTCGAAATATCTGTATTAGCTGTGCGAAATCATTTTCGGTGTGTGGGGGTCAATCTCAAGGGCGATTGAATCTAAACTGTTGTTTCTCATTATGTCATACATCGTGTGTTAATTTCCGTGTATGCGAATAAGGTTGATAAAAACACTATTTTTTCTGTGGATATATTTTAAGTTATACAGCAATGAAAAATGGCTACTTCAATATGTCAGTGATAATAACAGAGCTGAAGTCACCACAACATTAGGTTATAACTATACAACACAATTTAGAATTAATACCACTACTATAGTCTAGAATATGAACACAGAATAATTTACTAATAAGGAACGTAAAGCGTTTGCAACAATATTTACTTATCTAATTTCTTAGTCCGATACTATAAAAGCACTAGAAAATCTGAAAAAAACCCACTTGTACATCAAATCATTGGAAAAACACCTGCACATACATATAATTTTAATTTATTTGTTTAAACATTATCTTTAATAGATGTTTTTTTAGTAGATATTCTTCTCTTTTATAATTAAACAGTATATTTATTTATATCTACTGAATAATCGAGAATAATCGAGAAATATTGTTAGAGAAATATGCGTCCTCTGGCAAGATTCGAACCTGAGTCCTCTAAGAAGTGTTAATTGATCTGACGTGCTCGATCACAACGTACTTATGGTTAGGCAAGGGCCGAAATAATGCCTTTAAGCACACATTTTCCTAATTTTTCGTGATATTCATATCTGCTCTGTTTTCGTACCCTAAAGTACATAGATCAATCGATCTAATTGCCCAGTAGAAGAAATTATATTGTTTTCTCTCTGTGTGGATTTTCTTTCATCGACGTTATATATTTACATATTTATAAGCATTATATATATAGACACGCACCCATTACGCTTCTATACAGTCCTCTGAATATAGGAACGGCAAAGCCAATCCATAGACATGAAAGATGAAATTCTGAACATTTGCTTCATATTCATCTTTTGATCTTAAACCCAAAATACATTCAGTGAAGAACAAAAACAAAGTATTAATTTTATCGTCGAAACAGTTAAATTTAATCGACCCGTCTAATTTAACAGTTTCTTTTGTCACACTTTCCGTTTGCTGAAATCTACAAAAGTTTAAATGCAACGTCAATTGCCATCTTTTATTTACGTGATTCCCATTCATCTCTTATTTTTTCTTCAACATGTACTTTCATGGAGGTCTAATTGTGATGTCTTCATTCATCAGGATTTTTTTCTTCCTTGTATTAACGCTCTGTCTCTATTTTAATATCGAGCACTTTACGATAATACAAATATATTGAAGAACAAAAATATTACCAACACATTTTTGGAAGAAAAAATGTTACCAGTAATACATTTTTAAGAAATTTTTTTACCAGCAATATTTGAAGAATGAAATATTACCAGCAATACATTTTTGAAGAAAAAATATTACTAGAAATACATTTTTAAAGGGAAAACTATTACCAGTAAATACATTCAGTGAACAACAAAAACAAAGTATTAATTTTATCGTCGAAACAGTTAACTGTAACCAACCCGTCTAATTTACAGTTTCTTTTGTCACACTTTCCGTTTGTTGAAATCTACAAAAGTTTAAATGCAACGTCAATTGCCATCTTTTATTTACTTGATTCTTATTCATCTCTTTTCTTCAACATCCCCCATATCTTTTTGATTCCCTCACTGTAAACCCCTGTGCTCCAGTGGCAGTTCGGCCTTGCTTGGGGTGAAATGATTATAAGGGACTGTAGCGCTGTAGTGTGTGTGTGTGTGTGTGTGTGTGTGTGTGTGTGTGTGTGTGTGTGTGTGTGTGCACGAGCGCGTGACACAAATAACACTATATTTTTTAATAATATACTCTAAAAAGCATTAGGTAATAACTAGTTTTTCCCATTTTTGTAGGATTGGTTTCTACTGTTATGTAACTCATTTTTCTATATTTCTTTCATCAATCTCTGCCTACAAAAAGACTTCACTGGCCAAAATCCGAATGTTTCAGCTAAGAAACAAAAGAATCAACGTCTGGCTTTTAATTAATCAACACTTTACACAGCAAAAACAACATAAAGCATTTTAAAGTTTTCGTTTTAATCTCGATACAGATGAGGAAACGCCCATCATAAACATTAAATATAAATACCTCTACATGTAGAGAAAAAAGGGATTCATATCTAAATATACACATGACTACGAATAAAAAAATTAGCATAAGCTTGCGCATGCTCCCTTGCACGCTCTCGTGTGTGATATAAATAATTCAGATATCTGAAACAAGACTAAAAGAATTTTCATGTGCATTTAATCTGATCTTTACATTTAATGCTTGTTTTATCTATTCTTATCTATGTCTTTAAATTAAATTTGTGTTTTTTTTGGGGGGGGGGCATGACGATAAACTGGTTCCGGTAACAAAATCTCTGATCGGGCGATTAGAGGTTTTAAGTGGAGCCACTTCTTAATTGCTATTCTTCCAATGTCTACCCAGACCCACCATTTTGCTTGGTTTGGTTTGCTTTACGCCATATCAACCTTAATGTGTTATTTAATGCCGTCAAGATTTTTACAATTGACTATATATTCTAAAAAAATGAAATTAGAGATCAGATTATATTGCCGTATTTTTTAAAAGTATGTTTTGATGGTTCGTATTTTATTAATATATTGCTGGTAATATTGTTTCATTATGCATTGCTAGTAATATCTTTTTATTTAAAAATTGTCTTGCGAGTGATATTTTTTCCTTTAAAATATGAATTTCTACCATATTTTATTTTCAAAATGTATTGCTGGTAATTTATTTTTTAAGCATTTCTGGAAATATTTGGTTTTTCAAGAATGTATTGCTGGAATTATTTTTTCTTTCAAAAATGTATTGCTGGAAATATTTTTTCCTTCAAAAATGTATTGCTGGTAATATTTTTTTCCTTCAAAAATGTATTACTGCTAATATTTTTTCTTTCAAAAATGTATTGGTGGAAAGACATTTTGATTGCTAGAAATACATTTTCCTTAAAAAATGTATTGCTGGAAATATTTTTTCCTTCAAAAATGTGTTACTGCTAATATTTTTTCTTTCAAAAATGTATTGCTGGAAATATTTTTTCTTGCAAAAATGTATTGCTGGGAGTATTTTTTCTTTCAAAAATGTATTACTGCTAATATTTTTTCTTTCAAAAATGTATTGCTGGAAAGACAGTTTGATTGCTAGAAATACATTTTCCTTCAAAAATGTATTGCTGGAAATATTTTTTTCCTTCAAAAATGTATTACTGCTAATATTTTTTCTTTCAAAAATGTATTGCTGGAAATATTTTTTCCTTCAAAAATGTATTACTGCTAATATTTTTTTTCAAAAATGTATTGCTGGAAATATTTTTCCTTCATAAATTTATTACTGCTAATATTTTTTTCTTTCATAAATGTTGTGGGGTCTCCCCCTTTTCCAGGATAATAGACTCGTCTAGAGTATACATATACTCCTGCAATAGAAACAAGACGTCAGATATTGAAAGATCCGTGCGATAACGTCAGATCTGTAAGATACCGACATATACCAAACAATACTGAGAGATACAGCGTTGGTAGTTCATTGTAGCTCTGAGCTCCACTCAGCAGAATATTATTACACATCACCCGTAAGCTTCCGACGTGAACATACTAACATAGTACGGCTTTACTTCAGAGATTTGTATGTATCATTCTTATTAAACCCGTATTCCTGGATCACTAACACTCGTTCGAGTTTGTATTCTTTACCTTAATATACTTATTTTTCTATAACCTAAACCATGGCTTAAGGTGGAAAAACCTTGATCGAGAGTACAGGCGGACTACACAGGAACCATTGGCGGACTACACAGGAACCATTGATGGATACTACTACTTTATAACAGTAGATAGTTTTAGCAAGTGGCCAGAAGTATTCAGATACAAAAACCCTACGACGGAAAATACCATAAATTGTTTACACAAATCATTTGCAAGATTTGGCGTAGTAGATTGCCTTGTAACTGATAATGGTACTTAATTCACTTCGAGCTACTTTCAAGAATTCTGCGAGAGTTATCAATCCAAACATATTAAAATAGCACCATATCATCCACGATTTAATGAGCAAGTCTAAAGGTTTGTAGACGCTTTTAAGAGAGCATTGAAAAAGGCAGAGGACGTACCAACGGTAAGAGCTATACAACAGTTCCTTCAAGTTTACAGAATTATGCCTAACGGAAACACACAATCTGGTCTTTCGCCAGCTGAAGTGATGTTTTCCCTCAAAATAGGGTCTCTTTTTGACAGACTGTTACCCAGCAAAAATAAAAACCGGCATACACCCATAGTGTCAAAAAGATCCTTCAAATTAGGCGGACAGGTCTATTTCAGAATGTTCAAAAATAATATGGCATACTGGGAACCAGGAACGATAATAAACAGACTGGAGAATATTATGTACAAAACACAGGGTAAAAAATTCACCCACAGGAGATATATAAATCAAATACAGAAAAGAAGGGTACAGGCGCCAGGCTCGTCACATTCAGTAAACGAAGACGCAATGGAAGAACACTTTGAAGCGTTTGAAATTCAAAGACAACAAGTAAACACGGAAATTAGAAGAACAAGCAGGAAAAAGAAATTTATAGAACCTTTAATCATAGACCACAAACGAAAAAATTATTGACTCCCGACAAAAAAAGAAGCTAAGGGGGGAGTGTTGAGGGGTCTCCCCTTTTTCCAGGATTATAGACAGGCCTAGAGTATAAATATACTCCTGCAATAGAAACAAGGTGTTAGACATCGAGAGATCCGCGAGATAACGTCAGATCCGTAAGATACCGACAGATACCAAACGATACCGAGAGATACAGCGTCATTAGTTCTTGGTAGCTCTGAGCTCCAGATAGCATAATATTATTACACATCACCTGTAAGCTTCCGGCGTGGACATACTAACATACTACGGCTTTACTTCAGAGACATGTATGTATCCTTCTTATTAAACCCGTATTCCTGGACCAATAACCCTCGTTCAAGTTTATATTCTTTACCTTAATATACTTATTTTTCGATATCAAATTCTGTTTGTTGTTCCTTTATTTCGTGCGGTTCCCATTCCCGGAATCTACAACAATAAATGTATTTACTGGTAATATTTTTCCTTCAAATATCTATTGCTGGTAATAAAAATTTTTCTTAAAAAATCTGTTGCTGGTAATATTTTTTCTTCAAATATCTATTGCTGGTAATAAATTTTTTCTTAAAAAATGGATTGCTGGTAATATTTTTTCTTCAAATACCTATTGCTGGTAATAAATATTTTTCTTAAAAAATGTATTGGTGGTAATAATTTTTCTTCAAATATCAATTGCCGGAAATAAAATGTTTCTGAAAAAATGTATTGCTGGTAATATTTTTTCTTCAAATATCTATTGCTGGTAATAAAATTTTATCTTAAAAAATGTATTGCTGGTAATATTTTTTCTTCAAATATCTATTGCTGGTAATAAAAATTTTTCTTAAAAAATGTATTGTTGGTAATATTTTTTCTTCAAATATCTATTACTGGTAATAAAAATATTTCCTTCTAAAATGTATTGCTGGTAATATTTTTTCTTCAAATATCTATTGCTGGTAATAAAAATTTTTCTTCTAAAATGTATTGCTGGTAATATTTTTTCTTCAAATATCTCTTGTTGGTAATAAAATATTTTCTTAAAAAATGTATTGCTGGCAATATTTTTTCTTCAAATATCTATTGCTGGTAATAAAATTTTTCTTAAAAAATGTATTGCTGATAATATTTTTTCTTCAAATGTCTATTGATGATAATAAAAAATTTTCCTTCAAAAATGTATTGCTGGTAATATTTTTTCTTCAAATATCTATTGATGGTAATAAAATATTTCCTTCTAAAATGTATTGCTGGCAATATTTTTTCTTTAAATATCTATTGTTGGTAATAAAAAATTTTCTTCTAAAATGTACTGCTGGTAATATTTTTTCATCAAATGTCTATTGCTGGTAATAAAATTTTTTCTTAAAAAAATGTATTTCTGGTAATATTTTTTCTTCAAATATCCATTGCTGGTAATAAGATTTTTCTTAAAAAAATGTATTGCTGGTAATATTTTTTCTTCAAATATCTATTGCAGGTAATAAAACTTTTTCTTAAAAATGTATTGCTGGTAATATTTTTTCTTCAAATATCTATTGATGGTAATAAAATTTTTTCCTTCAAAAATGTATTGCTGGTAATATTTTTTTTCAATTATCTATTGCTGTAATAAAAATATTTCCTTCTAAAATGTATTGTTGGTAATATGTTTTCTTCAAATATCTATTGCTGGTAATAAAATTTTTTCTTAAAACAATTATTGCTGGTAATATTTTTTCTTCAAATATCTATTGATGGTAATAAAAAGTTTTCCTTCACAAATGTATTAATGGTAATATTTTTCTTCAAATATCTATTGCTGGTAATAAAATATTTCCCTCTAAAATGTTTTGTTGGTAATATTTTTCTTTTTAAATTTATCTATTGCTGGTAATAAAAAATTTTCTGAAAAAATGTATTACTGGTAATATTTTTTCTTCAAATATCTATTGCTATTCATAAAAAGTTTCTGAAAAAATGTATTGCTGGTAATATTTTTTCTTCAAATATCTATTGCTGGTAATAAAATTTCATCTGAAATAATGTATCATTGGTAATATTTTTTCTTCAAATATCTATTGCTGGTAATAAAATTTTATCTTAAAATATTACCAGTAATACATTTTTTAAGATAAAATTTTATTACCAGCAATAGATATTTGAAGAAAAAATATTACCAGTAATACATTTTTTTTCTTCAAATATCTATTGCTGGTAATAAAATTTTATCTTAAAAAATGTATTACTGGTAATATTTTTTCTTCAAATATCTGTTGCTGGTAATAAAATTTTTTCTTATAAAAATGTATTGCTTGTAATATTTTTTCTTCAAATATCTATTGCTGGTAATAAAAATTTTTCTTAAATGTATTGCTGGTAATATTTTTTCTTCAAATATCTATTGCTGGTAATAAAATTTTTTCTTAAAAAATGTATTGTTGGTAATATTTTTTCATTCAAAAATGTGTGGGAGGTAACAATTTTTTTCTTCAAAAATGTGTTGTTGGTAATATTTTTGTCCTTCAGTATATTTGTATTATCGTAAAGTGTTCGATATTAAAATAGAGACAGAGCGTTAATACAAGGACGATAAAAAATCCTGATGACTGAAGACATGACAATAAGACCTCCATGAAAGTACATGTTGAAGAAAAGATAAGAGATGAAGATGGCAATTGACGTTGCATTTAAACCTTTGTAGATTTCACTGGATGTATTTTGGGTTTATGATCAAAAGTTTAAGATCAAACGATGATCTAGGTGCATCTGTAGTGGATTAGACTGTGTTTTTTTGTTAAATATGTTGAAAACAAACACAGGAAAATATTAATTAAACACATACACAGATACTTCCTAGCATGATGCACTCTCCTCAAGATACTTAAGGAGCTTAGTTCTTAATTCAACACCTAGAATATCTGCATATAATAGTGGTGAAGGTTTGTGTAGAACCAACGCCAATTTTTGGGAGTACTCAGAGAACTGTAACCATAATGTTTCAATACGACACTCAGCAGGTTTTGATTTCAGAGTTCTCCCTCGCCTAGATTATTTGGCTTGCGTTTTATCAAAAGCTGCGTGGAGAAAATATGGACTCGTGCCTTTCCTAAGGATATTAGCGCGTAAGTTAATGTAATGAATCTAAACTTGTTTATAAATGAAACTTTGTGTGTGTGTGTGTGTGTTTGTGTGTGTGTGTGTGTCCGTTACCTATAGACTCCGAAACGGCTGAACCTATTTTCTTAACAATTTACACAGTTGTACTTTAATCGTCTGCGAGTTTTCTTAGCTAGGTACCCCCGATAAATATCGATAATCGATAATCGAAAAAATCGGATAAATTTGATAAATTCATAGAGAAAGACATAAGAAACGATATTCAGAAGTTTCAAGGTTGCAGTTCTTACAATAGTGCAGAAAATTGAGTATATATATATATATATATATATATATATATAAAAGGCAAGATGTTTGTGTGTGTCTGTCTGTTTATCTGCTTGTATGTCTGTATTTTTCAGCCCTTTTATTTTAGTTTTTACTTCGGCTTTGATTCTAAGTAGGTATAATTGTAGTTCTTAGTCTCAGCCATAATACCATTTACTAAGAGGACTTATTTAGCTTTCAAAATTCAGTTTACGACGAAGAAAACTTATTTGATATCGATATCAGGAAATCAAAATTTGACTTACATCCATTCATCTTTCTTTCCGTGTACGTTATATTGAATGAAGCGCGTATAAGACAAGGCCATATAACGTCGAAACACCGGTTCCCGTCCGGCCGCCGAAGTTAACCAACGTCAAGTCTGGTCAGTACCTAGATGGTTTGCCGCTTCGAATGCCAAGTACTGTACCATAATGAAAAATAGCCTGTGTCCTTTTTCAACGTGACGAGAAATAGAAAGATTTTAATGTCGGAAATTTGGGACAAGCCCGTGTCTTTTTTCGGACATGCTTCTGTCCTATTTCAATGAGATGACAAGTACTATGACGCACTAATCCGTAGAAACTTGTTATTAGATAGAAACTATATTCTCTGACTATACGCAATGTGATGTGATCAATGTAAGCTTTTTCTTTATTATAAAAATCTCATTCTTGTATAGGTCAATGAAATTGTTTAATTACACTGGTGGTTTGAACTTTGGATTTTTATTGGTAATATAAAGATATTACGATCTGAATTTCACATGATATATTTGTCATATAAATATAAGAATTTCTTGAATTTGTTTAGTATTATTCTGAAAACATTAACGCACAATAAAAACTGACTTGATTTATGACTTGAAGCCAACTTTTAGCTAAATTTTTTATTTTACAAGAAAATAAGGGTTGTGTTTTTTATTTCATGATTTCTTTTATATGATCAAATTTTTGGAAATGTTTGTTTGACAAAGTTTTATTCTTGAAGCAATACAAACAATAGTCCTACGCTAACATGAACGTCAAAGAAATTTCCTTAACGAGACAAAATTTTCACTTATAATGTTTTATTTAGTCGACATGATTTCTCATTTTGGTGTTGCGATGTAAAAGCGTCACTGAATTTCAGCCAATTTGTAATAAATAATTCCCTTTCAATCGCGCAAAGAACGGTCAAGAATTTTCCTTCAATTGACTCCCTTTAGACTGAAAGATTGGAGGTTTGCCTGCATCTCACCATGATTTTCTCCTCTTTGGATTCTCATAATAACTCCATTATATTATTGGTGACACTCTCGTCCGAAAAATTGCATTTTCTTTATCGATTAAGAAGCAAAAGCGAAGTGTTAAACGCTAACTGAATTTCACTTCCGCAAGAACACGAGGAACCCATTTTCTCAAACTGGTAAACGATGTACGACAGTTGGCTGATTACAAAATTATTCAATAGCTGAATAAACTTAAAAGATTTCACTTAGATTGCAGTGTTGGCAAAAGAGCATCATATGATAAACTTGCACTTGTCTTAATCATATGATATTAATTTAATAATAATAATAATAATAATAAACTATTAACATCTATTTTAACAAAACAGACATATTTATTCTTAGAAAGAAATGACATGATACCGCTTGAACAAAAACGGTGCAAACGTGGCTGTTACGGATGTAAAGACCAATTGCTAATTAACAAAATGATCCTGGAAAACTGCTACAGTACAAAGAAAAATCTTAGTACTGCCTGGATAGATTATCGTATGGCATTCGATAGTGTGCCACATTTCTGGATTTTAAAGACTTTAAATATATACAAGGTATCACCCGTCACCATCAATTTCATCAAACAATGTCAATATGAAAAACAACCCTTTACCTCAATCATATAAATGGAACCTATAAGTCTGGTGAAATAAACATCAAAAGAGGTATATTTCAAGGTGACTCTTTGTCTCCCTTACTATTTTGCATATCATTAATAGTATTAACCAGTCAACTTAACAAGACAGAATGTGGTTATAAAATAGCTCAAAAGAAAATAAGCCATCTATTTTACATGGATGACTTGAAGTTATATGCTAAGAATGATAATGAGCTGGAAGGTCTTCTGCAAACTGCAAAATGCTTCAGTGAAGACATTGGAATGAAATTCAATTTGAATAAATGTGCTAAAGCTACAGTTTTACGTGGATCAATACAAGACACATCCTCAATTAGCTTAGACCCTGCTGTAACAATAAAAGAATTGAAACCAGAAGAAGCTTATAAATACCTAGGTGTAAATGAGAGCGAAAACATTCACCATAAAAAAATGAAAGAAATAGTGCGTAAAGAGTGCTATAGAAGGCTACGAATGATATTAAAAACTGAATTGAATTCTCAGAACAGAATTATGGCCATTAATAGCCTGGCAATCCCAGTTGTTCAATATAGTTTCAACATCTTAAACTGGACTCTAAACGACATCAGGCGAATGGATTCTGAAACAAGAAAGCTTCTTTCTAAGCATAAGATGCATCATCTAAAGGCTGATGTAGACCCTCTATACACACCCCGAAAAGAAGATGAAAGAGGTCTTATTCAGCTAGAATTGCCATACAAGACAACAACTATTGGCTTACTAACATACATAGAAACAACAAAGGACTGGATGATACAATTAGTAAGGCAACATGAAGAAAGAAAGAAAGAATATTCAATAATAAAAGAAGGTAGTAAATACAAACAAGATTTACAGTTAATAGATTCTGTAGAAAAGCAAAACAGAAGCCAAGAACCAATTATTGTGGCAAAAAGTATGAAAATTAAAGCTAAATATAAAGCTCTGGAACAGATGAAATAAGGCTGGCAAGACAAACCTCTGCATGGCCAATATCCAGAACGTCCCAATAAATCCATTGTTGATAGAGTTAATACTCATCGATGGTTACGTGCATCTGGATTGAAGTCTGAGACTGAAAGCTTTATTCTTACAGCGCAAGACCAAAGTCTTTTCACTAGGAACGTTCAGGCAATTATACATAATAATGTGGATCCAAATTGCATGTTTTGTGATAAGCGCCAAGAAACAATAGACCATCTAATCTCAGGCTGTTCTGTACTTGCCCAAAATGAATATAAACATCGCCACGATCGAGTGGGACAATATTTACATTGGACAATGTGCAAACACTATGGAAAATCTGTAAACAAACACTGGTATGAACATCACCCAGCACCGGTTACAGAAATAGAAGATGTCATCATTCTATGGAATTACACCCTCTACACAGAAAGAAAAATTGAAGCAAATAGGCCAGACATTATTGTTAAAAACCAGAAAGAGAAAACTTGTCTATTAATTGATATGGCTTGTCCAGCGGATTGTAACATAGCAACCAAGGAATTTTAAAAACTGTCAAAATATAAAGACCTGGAAATTGAAATAGAAAAATGTGGAAATTGAAAACAAGAGTTGTGCCAGTGATAGTAGGTGCACTTGGAATGATAAAAAATGGAACAAAACAACACATTGAAAGAATCTCTGGAAAAACCAGCTTAAGAGATATACAAAAAAATTGTCTTATTAAGTACAGCCCACACACTAAGGAAAACTTTGTCTATGTAACGCTAGGGATGATAGGGAAGATAGAAAAACATGAAATGGAGCCATAACAACATGCCACGACCTGCCTTAGGTCTTCACGCAGATTTGGTAGGTAGTGGGATCATAGCAGAAATTGAAATATGATGAAAATTGACATAATAATAACAAATCTAGGCAGTTAGAGATCGACCACAGTCAAGATTATGGAGTCATTGTGAAATTCATGACATTTTCGTCAGTTTTATAATATGTGCAAAGCCAGGGCTACATATTGTTTTGAATTTAAAGCTTTCCTTCTTATAAGTTGGTTGTCAACCACGGCCAGGCCGCGCAGTTTGTCTTGCTATTTAATCGATAGTTACGTAATAAATAATTATGATTATATATATATATATATATATATATACATATATATATATATATATATATATATATATATATATAATAAAGAATGTGAAAATGAGAAGACTTTATGTAATTCATATAGAAATATAATAATATTGGTTTAAATTAAACACTAAGCAAATGATAGATAGATAGATAGATAGATAGATAGATCTGAACAAACATAGATAGATCTGAACAAACATACATAGATAGATAGATAGATAGATCTGAACAAACATAGATAGATCTGAACAAACATACATAGATAGACAGACAGA
Organism: Ascarosepion bandense; assembly: GCA_037127315.1. Classification (NCBI taxonomy): domain Eukaryota; kingdom Metazoa; phylum Mollusca; class Cephalopoda; order Sepiida; family Sepiidae; genus Ascarosepion; species Ascarosepion bandense. Next base: position 930,719 of record JBBBDQ010000505.1, on the reverse strand, counting down.
TAGATAGATAGATAGATAGATAGATAGATAGATTTGAACAAACATAGATAGATAGGTAGATAGATAGATAGATCTGAGCAAACATAGATAGATAGATCTGAACAAACATAGATAGATTTGAACAAACATAGATAGATAGATAGATCTGAACAAACATAGATAGATAGATAGATCTGAACAAACATAGATAGATAGATCTGAACAAACATAGATAGATAGATAGATAGATAGATAGATATATAGATAATGTACAGATCGAGATAGATAATTAGATAGGTATATAGATAGATACATACATACATGCATCTTAAAAGGCAGTAAAAAACTATCTGCATTTTTGAAAATTGTTAATCATCAACATTCAAATGACTAGATTGAAATGCGTGCGTGCCTGTGTGCGTAGATAGATCTTTAAATACAGTAAAACGTATTTGCATGTGTGAGTGCATTTCCTTAATAAGTATTCAGTTCAGTAAATCTGATTCCTGGAACACAAATTCCACCTTTTTGAAATGTTGAAATCGAATTATTTGCTTTAGAATCATTTGTGGAAGGACATTATCTTCTATTTTCCACATTTCTTGGAAATATTCGGAGAAAGCACGATCGGCTAATGGGGTCGCTTGCTTTAAGAATGAAAGCTTTCATTTGTATAAGAGGGAAAAAACGGAGCTAAATAAACGAATGACTGAACCCCGGAGAAGTAAAAGGGAAGAGATTATCAATATTTACTAAGTTTAGCTTTAATCTAGAATATCAAAAGTCGGTTTTAGTAAGTTTCACTACCTGACTACCTCATCGGGTGTTTAGAACGTTCGCTCTCTGACCATGAAGAACGGGTTCGAATCACACCATAGTCGATGTTTCTGGAAGGTGATTTTATGATGTCTTGAGGAGGTGATCCCAGCATGCGGCGCCTTTAGAATATGCCAGACGACCATACCGCGTGTTGAGCCATGGCTTGTGAGTGAAGCTGGGTAGACGTGACACTTGGGTTGCGGTTGTGTTGGTACAAAATCAGAAGTCATCGTGACCGAAGTTTTGAGAGTTCTGGCCTTCTTCAGTTTACTATAGACTAGCAGTATAGCCCGACCCAGCCTAAAGACTATTTGAAATAATAAAATAACTGCGACAATTTACCAATCGCACCTAATATATATATATATATATATATATATACGTTGCTCGGGTGTAATGAAAGCTTTAAAACTAATCCATGGTCCTGGAGCTCAGACTTAGCCTAAAGAATATTTGTGTGAAGTTTGGTGAGAATCGGATAAAGATTGTGGATTTGTATAAAGGACATAGAGACAGATAAACAGACACACACACACAAACATCTTGCCTTTTATATATATATTATCGATTTTCTGCACTATTGTAAGAACTGCAACCTTGAAACTTCTGAATATCGTTTCTTATGTCTTTGTCTATGAGTGTATCAAATTTTATTAAAATCGGACCAGTCCTTCTGTAACCCAATTTTTTCGATTATCGATTTTTAATATTTATCGGGGGTACCTCGACACAAAACCTAGCTAAGAACATTCGCTTATAGTACAATTGTGTAAATTATCAAGAAAATCGGTTCAGCCGTTTCGGAGTTTATAGGTAACGGACACACACACACACACACACACACATACACACACACAGAGACAAAGTTTCATTTATAAATAAGTTTAGATAACGCGCACTCTTACAGAAACTGCGACTTAAGTCCGCTCAGTATAGTATAAATCAAAGTGTGAGTGATCAGGAGTCTAGATTAGCTAGTAGATAGGCATCCTTAGATACGAGTGGCCTGCCATACAATTATATACAGGTCAATGACGACGCTCCTCTTACGTCTTCACCCTCGTTCACACTGCTGTGCGTACATAATTCAGAAAGGCCTATTTCACATTCACAAGGTAGGGGAAAGAAGATAACTACAAACATATCGGGAAATGAGAACTCGAACCCTATTTGGATGTTTTATTCTTAAGCTCTGCTCTATGTAGGTGTGTAGGTAGATGGCACTTGAACAAACATTCGAGTCTAACAACTCACCTCTGCCCTACTGCCAACCCATTTTCTCATCTGCACATTTCGACTTGCCTAGCGGTACGAACTAATTGCATCAAGGCTACTTGAAGGACAGACCATCCCCTGCCAAGTGCAGAGTAAATGTGACTTACTCGATCTTAACTATGACTATTAATAACGAGTTTTTATGTTGTGTCCCTTGAGGACGTAGGCGATAATGGCCCTTCACATCTTCCTTGACGCTCTTAATATATTCAATAAGAAGGGCCTGGATCTGAATCTTGCAGGTTTCTTACTTGGTATCTTATATGCTTTGTACCCAAATACCCAATTACGCACAAATACCTCTGATAAATCTGTCACTTTTCCCTCTATATAGCACGATAGATTGGGTTTTTATAGTCTGAGATGACAACCAGTCTATCGCAGAAAATAATTGCAACCTACTGGGGAAAAATCTTTAGTTTAGTCATTCATGTCTTTTTCGAGACATGGTCGCTCATGCGTGTATCACGTACGGCACTTCACTAACTGAACAAGTCATACGTTCAGTTAGTTAAGTGCCGTACGTGATACATATACAAAGTAAAAAGAACCATCAGATATTGGAGACCATCTACGTTAAATCTAAACAACCCACACTTAATAAAATCACGTTTAAATCTGGTCATAACACATTAAATTGCAATTAAATATATGGTTCTGTTAACATTTCGAGCTCTCACGCGATGTGACGTCATAGAACGGCATTACAAATTTACGAACTGCGTTTGCTATTTGGTAGCTTTTATCGTTGCTTAGCAAAGTTTTGTGTCAACACAAGATAAAATCCTATTTGATGGTGGTTGTTTTTATGTTAATGTTCTTGCAAACTTTCTGAAGATTCTTCATGTGAGACAAAAACTTAGAACCATCTTAATAAAAAAATATCCAAATGTTGGAGAAAATTTGTCTTTATTTTCACCAGAAATTAAAGCGAAAATACGATGTTTAGAACTGCTCGTGATTAAACATAATAGACGTTCATTGTCTGTTATATGTTTTACGGTTTTGAGTCCCCTGGCATTTATTTTGTTTTTTTATAAACAGTGCTTAATACAATAAATATTGCAGAGCTGAATATAATCATATAATTATGAATTAAATGTACATTGCGACATAGACATTTCTATATTTCGAGATAGAATCTCATCATCAGGAAATGTTGGATGTTGGTTGTGAAAATTTTCATAACCAACATCCAACATTACCAGATGAAGAAATCTCGAAACATAGAAATTTCCTCGTCACGATGTACACTTAATTCATAATTATATATATATATATATATATATATATATATATATGATCTGTTTCGCTGTATCACAGCTCATCAGTACGGTTAAACATCCGATTGTTTCTAGCCAGGATTGAAACCTGACCGAATTCGAATTCCTGGGACATGTAACGAAGAAGGCTTGGAAAATCTGATGCTCACAGGTCAGATAGAGAGAAAGAGACAGAGAAAAGCAACGCGTATTTGATGGGTTTGAGCAAATGAATGGCAGAGTGGTATTTTGGAGGGTTAGCAGGAGAAAGTGAATTAAGTGCTACTAGAAATAATAAGATTTTGTAGGCAATGATCACCTACGCCCTGAAATTACACGGAACATAGAAGAAGCTCCTACCGTAGTGTCGCGTAACTTTAACTTATTTTATTGCCTTTTTGTCGTAATGAATGGACTTTTGATTTAACAATTGTCAGTTAGGATGTACTAGCAGTATCACCCGGCGTTGCTCGGGTGTAATGAAAGCTTTAAAACTAATCCATGGTCCGGAGCTCAAATTCTTTGGACGTTGGCACGAAAGACTAAAAAGCAATAGTTGTTTCCAGTTAAAGCGAAACAGTAGACTGAAAGAAAAATGAGTGGATGCAAGTCAAATTTTGATTTCCTGGTATCGATATCAAATAAAAAATTTTCGTCTTAAACTAGATTTTGAAGGCTAAATAAGTCCTCTGAGTAAATGGTATCATGGCTGAGACTAAGAACTACAATTATACCTACTTAGAACCAAACCCGAAGCAAGAACTAAAATAAAAGGTTTGAAAAAACTACAGACATACAAGCAGATAAACAGACACACACACACAATCATCTTGTCTTTTATATATATATTATCGATTTTCTGCACTATTGTAAGAACTGCAACCTTGAAACTTCTGAATATCGTTTCTTATGTCTTTGTTTATGAGTGTATGAAATTTGATTATAATCGGACCACTCCTTCTGTAACGCGATGTTTTTGATTATCGATTTTCGATATTTATCGGGGGTACCTCGACACAAAATCTAGCTCAGAACACTCGCAGAAGCTTATAGTACAACTGTGTAAATTTTCAAGAAAATCGGTTCAGCCGTTTCGGAATCTATAGGTAACGGACACACACACACACACACATACAGACACACACACATACAGACACACACAGAGACAAAGTTCCATTTATAAATAAGTTTAGATATGAAATAAGAGAATCACTTGTCAATGACTAAATCTTTAAATGCTTTTTAACCCATAGCTGAGGGAGAAGATTAATACATTTACAAGCGTGAAAACGATTTATTTTTGAAAATATAAGCTGAATTCATGGTTATTTAGTAAATAGGGGGTGGTAGTTAGAGAAAATGCATTTAGGTGTGTTAAAACTGTTCTATAAGCATTTAGAATTATGTAACCATGGAGATAAACATTTGGGTTTGGAAAGGGGGCAGGATGACTTAGATCTAGAGATATCACTTTTTGATTTTGTCTGGGTAAAATACATAACGGGATCTTAGAGTTTTTAAATGGGTAGACAATATTTTTTATCAGGAAGTTGGATTTTAGGTTTTTTTTATTGAATAATAAATTTTTTTAAATTAATATCTATGAGTAAAGGGCATAGAAAAAATACAACTTGCTGTTAAAATCATTTACCTATTTAAGTATTATGTGATCCCACTAGATACCTTACTCAGACAAAATAATTTTCTTTAAAATTTAATTAATTACTATGTTTCATTTATAACTTATACTCCAACATAAATAAAAAAAAGAATATTATTTTAATAAAATAAATGGCCCACAAAATACTAAATTGTTGTTCTTAATACAATATAACTAAGTATATCCCAATTATTTAATCCTAATTTTGACTTAAGCTTTCTATTCCCTTTACTCATAGATAGTAGTTAAAAGTCTATTGTTCCATAAAAAAAATTGTTAATTTTTTCATTTGAAGCACACACAAAATTAACTGAGATATTGATATATTTATTGGGTTAACATTGTCCAGAAAAAAGAGGTTGAGCTTCGTCATATCGGTGTTACATTAATAATCCACGTATATTTGGTCATATTTTCATGTTTCTTTTTTTTAATATGACTTCTCGTTCGACAAAATAATTGAAAGAAAAAATTATATAGATCGTGCTTACTTTTTCCAGCGATCTATGATATACAACTAGATACATTTGCAAAATCAGACTTTTTTTTTTTGTCGAAAACCCTTTTATCTCAACTATACGTGGATCCCTGTAACTTGGCTTTTGAAGACTCGACATTATTTGATAACCCTATAAGCAACAACAGTACACAAATCGACACTCAACGTTCAGCTGACTTCTGAACATAGTAACAACACAGATAATATCAAGAAAGAAATGTTATCATCATAATTACCATCAAAACCCTCATCAGTAACATGACATAATCATCACATCTGTCTTAGGCATTTATCGGCATGATCAAATTGAGCGCTTTTTACTGGCATAGCTGTAATAATAGTGACTTTTTAATCATTTTACCCTAAGCAAGACAACAATGTTACTAAACGCAAGAGGTTAATGAAAGAGCAAGAAAATTCTTTAAATATTAGAATAAAACATGAAAAGAACGGATTTCAAGAGGACAAAAAATAGAAATTGTCGTTGCGTTGAAATATATGAAGATTGTAGGTCGCAGAAAAGCAAGAAACCGGAAGTGATTTTCAGAGTGAAGAATTGCAAAAAAAGAAACTTTTAGAATAGATCTTTCATCTAGCTAGTTCAACAGTAAAGCAATGAGTGTTAGTAGACAATCTAGTTGTACACTTAAATTTTCGCGTTAGAAGTACCAAGGAGAAGATCTGAATATAAAAACTGTCATGAAATAATGTTCTAAATAATACATAAAAATTAATAATATGATATAAATAAATATTTCATAATACTTTTCTCAGAAAGAGAATCATATCTGAAAGGTTATAACTGGCTGAGAATGTTTTTGTTTTCCTTTCTACGTAAAATATTAAATGCCACTAAACACTTTTAATAAATGACGAAAAAAGAATAAGTAAAACTTAACATTTAAAGCTTTTGGGGAAAAGAAAGGTACAGAGTGTTATTGATAGATTTTTATTGAATAAATATTCAATTTTGTATTTTATTAACAGTAGGACCAAACCGAACCGACATGATTATCAAAGATGAAATAAGTATATTTGTTACTGTAATAATCAGTGTAACATTATACAGCGTCATGGAGATTCTATTTATTGAATAAGAAAGAAGGGGAGATAAAGGGTTCCCTTGTGGGTAGCAGGGGGTCATGGATATATTCAGTATGGTAACGCTTGTCGCCCATGAATTTTCGTACTGTTTGCTTTAATATAATTTCCTATTTTGTAAAATATGAATTCGTCTAGTCCGCGAGAAAGAATGAATTAAATCGATTTTATTTTTTAGACAAATTCCATTTGCCGTTTATAAAAATTGGTCTTTTTTTTACGTAAACGATTCTTTCGTTCAACTGATGAACTTTTGGTTTCATTACCAGACTTTATTAATTTAATCTCATTTAATAGATTATTGTGAAATTGCTAAATGTAACCGTAAGTTCTATCCTAATAGTTTCTTCTCTCGTATTTTACACTTGCAGAATACTCTTTCGGCTCCTTGCTTTACACTACAAATCTAAAAGCAATCTCAATCATTATTTGCCGTCTTCTTACTCACTGTTTTTTAATTTTTCTCTCTCCTTGATAATGTTTTCTTTTTCTCATATTTTCTTACATTCAGAAATCTTTTTCGTTTCTGTGGTTTTGTTGCTTTATTTGATTTGAAATTATTAAAAATCTATTGTATATCTGGATTTCTGAAAACTCGATAAGGTTTGCCAACAGCAGTTTGATGTGATTTACTTTTTAACACTTTAATACGACGGTAAACAAAAAATTATCCTCACTGTCAGCATAACATATCTTTAGGTTTACCACACTGCCTTCTTTTCATTCGTGCTTATAGTTGGTATTATTTCGGAAATGTTATCAAAGTTTAAACTTGGTCAAGCCATTTTCTTGCTGCAGTTACAGTGTAAACATAAACGCTCCGCTAGCAGTGTTTATCAAGGAGGAACAAAGAGTTGTTATCCGTAACTGTAGAAAACATTCTACTTCATCGAAGTTATCTCGCATCACTCTGAAACACCTCTCTCCGCATGATCACCAAAATTAAGCAATGTTAAGACTAGTCAGAACCTAGATGGGTGACCGCTTGGAAATAACAGATGCTGTAGTCTTGGATGTGCGGGTGGTGTAATAGACCGTGGCTCGGAATTGTTAATTAGAGAGCTGAGTTCTAATTCTCGTTGGATTTATTTACGCTCAGTTATTTTCAAAAATGTATTAACCCGCATGTTACGCAAGCTCTGAGTTGCTCAAGACTTTTTGCAATGAACCAACATTATCTACAAACAAAAATCTTACAAAATTCTTATAAAATCTTACAAAATAACCTGCAAGTGGTTGATAAACAGTAGAAAACTAACCAACCAATGAATGTAATATCCGGTTAATAATCGGATGTTAAAATAATTTTACTATATGAAATAAGTAAGTTGAACACGTGGATGGCATTGGGGAGTGATTTTGTTCAACAGCGTAAGTAACTCAAAACCAAAATATTGACTTGAAAACTATATTCATCTTCTTCAATTCCCTCATCAATTCCCTAGACATTCATATAGAGAGCATCCAACTCATTCAGAAATATTCAACTTACCATATATGTTGTGGATTCCGGGTTAGAAACCGCACAAAATAACGAACCACAAAAACATATATAGAGATAGAAAAGTAGGTTATATTGAACGTAATATACAAATTGAACGCAGGTTAGTAAATCCAGGAATACTATTAGTAAGAAATAAATATATACAAGTCTTAAAGTGAAGTCGTTGGAAATAGTATATCCGTGTATCTTATTCTAGCTGAGTGGAGATCAGAGCTAGTCTGACTTCTGATGCTGTAGTCTCTGGGTATGTTCGGTATCTCTCGGTAACTTACGTATCAGTTCCGGTACTCTCCGATAACTGTAACGGATCTCTACGAATACTCTCTCTAATCAACTCTCTATGGCAGGGGTATATGTATACTAAGTCGAGTCCATTATCAAATGCAAAAAGGGAGATCCCACAATAATATGTATAAAATCGTCTTCTCAGATGAATGCTTTTAAAACGGCTTCAAAAGAATAAGTTTTATCAATCTGGAATGAAACGTTTCTCAGACCCTAGAGACAGGCACTAAATCCTTACAACTAAAGAGCTTTAATTATTGTCTGATTTTCTGAGACGAGGGGTTATTATTTTTTACATTATTTATCTTTATACTGAGACTATGTTCCTAATCTTTGTCGTTTTTATCACAACGTTTCAACTGTTGTGGTTTCCGACTTTCCTCGAATTTATATCGACGTGGGTAACTGACAAGAAATTCCGAACAGAACTCTTTATTTAATCTACGGGTATAGACTGTTCTCGTTCAACTACTCATGCCTACGGATATCGTCTAGTTATTATTATTATTATTATTATTATTAATAATAATAATAATAATTTATTTAGTACTGTTTAGTTATTACTAATCTGTTTCCTCTGAGTTCAAGCATACATAGGCTCACCCACGGATTGAAGTCACAAACAATATATTATCAAATTTGCGAACTGATGTAATGAATAGGTAATTAATATTTACACACCTTGTTTCCCCTCACTGGAATGTGATCGGCTGGCGTCAGCCATAAATATAGACTAAGGTGAGGGCATCCAGAGATCAAGAGATCTTCAACTAGAGGTCTACTACTATTGACTACGCCTACATCTCATTATACTGCATACAACGAGTACTGTCTATTACGTCTGCTTACTAGATTGTTCTATCCAGTTACCGTTGCCTAAACCACTTAACTATCTCGAATGATATATATATATATATATATATATATATATATATATATATATATATATATATATATATATCCATTTCTGGAACAGATAAAAAAACAAACTTCGCTATTTTCTAATTTGCCTGAGAAACAAACTCATCATCATTGCTGAGGTCTTGGAAAGGATGGAAACAAAAAGGAAATTAATAATGAGCACCAGGAAGAGACAACTAAAGTTCCTGGTACATGCCATAAGGAAGGAGGGCTTGGAGAACCTGATACTAACAGGCCAGATAGAGGGAAAAAGAGACGGAGGAAAACAGCGGAAAACATATTTGAAGGGCCGGAACCGGTTGGATGACAGAACGGGGGTTGCGTGGTGTTACATGAGAAAGTTTGCTCAGAGCCACCAGCAATAGGGTGACGTGGAAGGCTATGATCGCCTACGTCATGAAAGGACAAAGTACATAGAAGAAGAATGAACTTAAACTTACAGATTTTACCTTCACTGCTGATTAGGCTGCTGCTGCTTCCTGTCATGATTTGAATGCTGCTTCTTGCTTTGATTGTTGTTCCTTATGAAGACTTGCCGTAATTCGTTTATCTTTCTATTATCCGTTTCTATACTGTATTTATTTCTATGTCAGGCCTACCAAGCAGGTTCTCATCGCCTGGAATATGCGACGATTCTTGAAAACGTCTAAATCTCCAGTTTTCTTCTTTCTCCAATATTTTCATTTACTACTACAGATGATATCGGCTCGAAACGAGAAATCGGAGAACCGAGTTCGAATTCCAGTTGAATTCATTGCATTCACTTACGCGCAAATACCCTTGGGAAAGGTATTACTCCGTCTCTTCCCTCCAGTTATGGGTTAAATAATAGGACAGATTGGGTTCTATAGCCTTGGTCGGCAACCAGTCTACCGCAGAAAGCAATGGCAATCTACTGCGGGATAATCTTCTGCCCAGTCAGTCATGTCTCTTTCGAGACATGATCGCCCAAGCGTGTATCGCGCATGGCACTTAACTGACTGACTGACTACTACAGAAGCTGATGAGGACTCCTTTCCCCATACATCATCAACCATGTCCGATTTTATTTTATTTTTTTGGTTTCTCACGACAGCTTATTGATATTCTTTTAGCCTTACTATAATGGGACGACATGTTCGATATTTATATTCTCTACTACAACAGCAAGGAACCAAGTACACGCAATAGTTGGTCATATTCTTCCCTGTGTTAGGTCTTACTAGACTGAGGAAGTGGAACTGCTTCTGAATTCAACCCTCTTCTATTCACAACTAAAAAAAAGTGATGTCATATTTGCCGAGTAAGTATTGTTTTTGACGGGTACGTTTGAAGCTGATCATTTCTTCTTGGTATACATCAGGGTCACTACTTATGATTTGTGCCCAGCGATGTAGACATCTGAATTCAACCCTCTTCTATTCACAACTAAAAAAAAGTGATGTCATATTTGCCGAGTAAGTATTGTTTTTGACGGGTACGTTTGAAGCTGATCATTTCTTCTTGGTATACATCAGGGTCACTACTTATGATTTGTGCCCAGCGATGTAGACATCTGAATTCAACCCTTTCTTCACACTGTATTTGATGATGGGAATTGAAGTTGCGTTGTTGACCGTTGAATATTGGCTTGTGTTATATGGATGTTATCAGCCCATTCTTTTTGCGAGACATTAGTACAACATTGACGGCCAGCTGATTATCACTTTCTTCTTTCACTGTGAACTGAAGTTATTGAGTTCACATTGCACACCAGTATTTGTAGTTTCGTAGTGGGGCTAGAGCATAGAGGTGTCATCGACGTATTCCAGCCATATTGAAAAGTTCTAATATTTATATATATATGTATTGAGCATCTTTTAATACAACTGTGTAACCTGTGTAATTCAGCTATGACCCAAAAACTGATGAACAAATATATCTATCTATCTATCTATCTCTCTCTCTCTCTCTCTCTCTCTCTATATATATATATATATATATATATATATATATATATATATAAATTTATAATCAAATCATATCACCCGAGTCAGGCATTTACTTGCCACTGTTTTGCAAGGGCTTACATAGCAGAAAAGTCATGAGAAAGATTGACAGGTTATAGGGGGTGTCAGAAAGTGGGTAAGAGAAAGATGAGAATACTGATGAGAGTGCATTGGAAGGAGAAAGGTGTATGAGAGAGAGGATGCAGGTTTGTGAGATAGGAGATGTCTATTGACTTTACATTTAAGTTCTTGGAGATCATAGCTCTTGGGAAAGCAAGTAAATGGAAGGTAATTCCACAGTCCGGAAGTGCGAGAAAGTGTATATATACACTACAGGCCATAATTATTAGGCGACCACAGATTTGAAAAGAAATGATGTATTTCATAATATTTTTAAGTGGATAATTCTAAAATAAAACAGAATGGTTCTTTTGTTGTTATTCTGCAAAATTTTACAAGTCATAGAAGCAAAGATGAACTTGTCTGAATCACCCTAAGTTTTCTTCATTCTTTCATTGATGCAATTGCAATATAGGTAATTATTGAATATTTAAAAATTCATTTGATGCACATGTTATTGTGCAGTATTACTAAACGAAGCATTCTGTTTTCATTTACAATTATTCACTTGGCAAGAAATATTTAAAAAAATAGTATGAAATACATCATTTTTTTAAAAACTAATGTGGCCTAATAATTATGGCCGGTAGTCTCTCTCTCTCTCTCTCTCTCTCTCTCTCTCTCTCTATATATATATATATATATATATATGTGTGTGTGTGTGTGTGTGTGTGTATATGTATATATATATATGTGTGTGTGTGTATTTATATATATATATGTATATATATATGTGTGTGTGTATATATATGTATATATATATGTATATATATATATATATATATATATATGTATATATATGTATGTATATATATATATAAGTCTAAAGCATGAAACCCAGGGTCACAAACTCACATTAATCCAACAGAATATATATATATATATATATATATATATATATATATATATATATATATATATATCGGCTTTTATGCTCCATTTGGACTTTAACTAAGTTTTAACTTAGTTGACTCACCACCCGTGGAATTTTTTTTTTAATAGGAGTAGATAGATCACACTATCGCCCGGTCCATACACCTCCCACGTCTATTGAACTGGAGTAGAGGCTTGCCCCTTGTTTCCAGTTTAAGATGTGGTTTCCGGCTTTCTCTTCTCTCTCTTCAGACCTTGGTATTGGTGCTTCCGTGAGTTTCCTGCGATCTGGCCGGTTGGTGGCAACGGCGCATCACTGTGACGGTACCGGGTTGGCAGTTTCCTGGTTGATGCTTCCGACTGGTAGTTAGGAGCCCTAACTCTTGCGTCGCGTCAAGAGTGGCTGCTCTGATCAACAGTTGTATAATATCGGGGTTCTTGTAGTGCCATGTCGCGCATGGATAGGTGTCCCTGCAAGCGCTTTCAGTGGGCAACCCTGAGAGGCCACATCTTGTTGCAGCCCTAGCCAGTTTCCCTCCCGCACAGATCGTGGATAATGACTGCCTGTATCCTCTACTCTAGGTGCCTTTCTATAAACAAAAACATGACGAAACAAATCAGGAATGACCCTAAACCAGTTAAAATCAAACCACCTAAACCCTTTCTTTCACTAATATCAGGGGCATTAGTACTAACTTTCCTAGTGTAGAAGCATTCCTGCATGAAAAGTACCCGGACATCCTTGCGCTCTGCAAAACTAACCTCAACTCAGCTATTCCCTCCTCTGACCTCTCCATCCCTGGTTATCTTCCCCTTTTAAGGAAGGATTCCACTGTCCACATGCATGGGCTGGGTGTCTACGTCAGCGAACACTTCCCCATAGCTAGGATGACTTTACTCGAATCTACTAACCACTAATACATATGTCTCCGCTTGTCTCTCCTCAGTTCGGTCAGTTACCTATTTTTCTTTACCGTTCTCCCTCCTCTCCTGACTGCTCCCTACTAGATAGCATTGTTGACGACATAGATAAGGCTATTTCCTATCACCCATTCGCCCACATATTTGTATTTGGAGATCTCAACGCCCATCACTCTGAGTGGCTTGAAAACGCTGTTACTGATCCAGCGGGTATTCACGCCATGAACTTCGCTATTTCCCAATCCCTTACGCAAGTGGTGGACTTCCCCACTCGCTTCGCAAGCACTCCCTCGGGTCATTCCTCACTACTAGATATATGACGCCTGTCAAGTCTCGCAGCTTTGCCCTCTCGGCAACTCCGACCAAGCTGTAGTCTCTCTCAGTATTTCTTTCCACTCTCACTCCCCCCAGGAGCCCCCTACCTATAGGGCTTCCTACCTATACCAAAAAGCTGACTGGGATGCCTTTCGCGATTTCCTCTGCGACGTCCCTTAGGGAAAAGTGTTCGATCTATCAGCTGATGACTGTGCCTCTGAGGTCTCGTCATGGGTGAAAGCTGGCATTGATGCCTTCATACCATGAAGTATTGCCTAAAATCTCATTCCTCTCCGTGGTTCTCTCCTGCCTGCTCAGCCGCCATTGACCACTGGAACCATTACTTCCGTCTATTCCGGAGACATTCATCTGATTACAATAGGCGTCTGTTCAGATTTGCTCGCAATGAGTGCAAGAGAATCCGAAATGACGCCAAACGGTTGTTTGCTGAGAGAATGCGACAGCACATAGCTGACCTCAATTTTGGCTCCAAGGCTATTGGAGGATTTTGCTGAACAATAGCAAATCCTCAATACCTCCTTTTATCCATGAATTTGAGGTTCTCACGTCATCTGCGGACAAAGCTGAATGTTTTGCCCGCAGATTCTCATCCAACTCCGCATTTGACTCATCTGGAGTACACCCACCCGACTTCCCTATTAGAACTGAGTCCAAACTGCACGACGTATATATTACTCCGACAGTAGTATCCCGAGTAATCTCAAAACTCGACCACCATAAGGCGAGTGGAGACGATGGAATCCCGGTAATAGTCCTTAAGAGGTGTGCTCCTGAACTTTCCCCTGTCCTCTCTAAACTGTTTAACTACTGCCTTTCTGCTTCCTGCTTTCCTGCATGCTGGAAGTTCTCAGTCCTTCCTGTATTTAAGAATTGTGGTGAACTCTCGGACCCAGCCAACTATCGTCCTATCAGTCTTCTACCGATATTCGGGAAAGTATTCGAGGCCACAATCAATGCTGAAATAGTTCAACATCTTACTGCCCACAAACTCTTCTCTGACAGGCAATATGGCTTCCGCTTTGCCAGGTCCACGGCCGACTTGCTAACAACCGTAACGGAGTACATGCTCCAGGCGCTTGATGAATCTGACGAGGCTCGCGCGGTTGCTCTGGACATCTCCAAGGCTTTTGACAGGGTTTGGCACTCTGGCCTCCTATGCAAGCTTCGGGGTTACGGTATTACCGGTCGCCTGCTTGACCTAATCCAATCTTTTTTAAATAACCGCAAAATGAAGGTCGTTTTGAACGGGAATATCTCTTCATCCTACAGCACGAATACTGGTGTCCCACAGGGCTCTATCCTGGGCCCGACGCTCATCCTTATTTTCACCAACAACCACCCAGATGAGATCAGTTCCCAAGTAGGCATCTACGCAGACGACACCACAATATACTCCCGCACAAGTAAGAATCCTGTCGTGGCGGACAGACATAATCTCGCTGATGACCTTGAACGGGATCTACACTCTGTGGTGACTTGGGACAAGACGTGGCTTGTCAACTTCAATGCGTCTAAGACCAAGCTTTTGTCTGTCAACCATCACAGGCAACCTCTCCTCTCTCCCATAAGCATGGACCAAGCGATTCTCCCTGAGAGCAACACACTACGCCTCCTCGGCCTTACCCTCTCCTCAGACCTAAAATGGAACCACTATATTGAATCCATAGCTAAATCTACTGCTAAGAAGGTTGGGTCACTATGCCGATCCAGGATGTTTTTTCCACCTGAATCCATCCTGCATATATACAAGTCAACTATCTGTCCGTGCATGGCGTACTGCTGCCATTTATGGTCAGGCGCCCCTGCCGTTCTCCTCAGTGTTCTCGACAGGCTCCAAAGGAGAGTCTGTAATGTGATAGGTACTGATCTGGCGGCTCGACTGCAGCCACTTCCCCACCGTCGAAATGTGGCCTCACTTTGTCTGTTCTATAAATACTTTCATGGCTTCTGTCGGACGAACTTAAGTCACTGGTGCCTCCTCAACAGGTGTATACTCGTGCAACCAGATTGGCAACTGGGTCCCACCCATTCACAGTTAGGTTAGCCAAATGCAGACGACAATTCTACTTCTCCAGCTTCTTCTCTCGCACTTCCCGCCTGTGGAACTCGCTCCCGTATTCTTGCTTTCCTGACGGCTACAACCTCCAGAAATTTAAATGCAATATCAATACTCATCTACTAACCACTGGACTCTAGCTCTCTCCCCACACCCGTATATCATTCCCTTTCTCTCCACCTATGTATCTGTACATCGCACCTGCATTCTCAGCTTTCTATTGCTCCTTTCTAACTAGTTTGTACTCTTCACTCTTTTCTAATTAATCTTTTTACAGTTATGTAGTCCCCAACTTATCAGTGGCATTTCTGCCTTGCTCGAGGTGAAATGATTAAAAAAATATATATATAATTCCAGGTGAAGAGGACTCAAGGTTTTTATTTTTTATTTTGAGTGCTCTCGCATTTATTTTATTATAAATTGCGCTCAATATAATGAGTATTATAGAGCTTAATATAATTATAATTTTATAGTCATGGGTCTATTTTATATTGCGAAATGGAAATTTCTATGTTTCGAGAAGGTTTCTCGTCATCAGGCAATGTTGATGTTAGTTGTGCAGATGATTTACATTTAACATAGAAATTTCCATATCGCAATGTACAATTGACACATAACTCTATAATTATTATATATATATATATATATATATATATATATATATGTAGTTTTGGGTCAAAATTAAAGTAGCTCAGTATCCACTTGTATTGAAAAATGCATTTATAGTGCATAGCTCTACTTGTATCTGTCTTTTGTTACTTCGCATGACCGTTACACCTTGTCAATAAATCATAAATAATGGACTATTCTGTTTTGAAAGTCTGAATATACGGAACTGACATATGATAGCAGTATTTGTTTTCAATGAGAAAAAGAAAGAAAGAATGAAAGAAAGATAGGCGTATTTAACACCCGTTTCTGTGAAATGAAAAATGTTTTTAATTTCAAATTTATTCGTTTGTAAGCTTACAAATAAATTTATTGACAAAAATGTTTGCGAGACAGGTTTTCAGCTAGTATATATAGATTTTCACATCACAAACTATCTAAATGGCTGACTTAAAATTTTTGGCAAATTATGTAAAAAATGTGTGAAATCCAGTTATGAATATGAACATGTCATGCTTTATAAATCAACTCTCACAAACCTTCAACAACAAAAAATAACAAAATAAAATAATAAAGAAAAGTAATGACTAATATTCAGGGTTGTCCAAAAGTAGGTTGACCGTAAAAGATGACATTTATTTTGAGATTAGATATACAACTATATTTCGTAATGGAATTATTATACTAACAATTAACTTTTATGGTCTATAATAATCCAAAAGCGAATACATTTTATCAACGCAGGTGCTCAAACTGTTGATTTAATGCAGATTTCAATTTGACCCTTCATGATTCGACAAACATTTTTGCACAAGTCTATTTTTGTATTAATTTCATAAAAAAAGCAAATCACTAACATTTCTTGGTTTTAGACATTAAACGTTCTCCTTGAGTCCTTTTCAAAAGAAAAAAATAGTTGGGGCCAAGTCAAGTAAATGTCCTGGCCAATCAAAGGAACATATTCAGTCATTTAATTTCTTAAGAAATATTTCATCAAGATACTTGTAGCCATAGGGAGGTGGTTAATGTTTTTTTTTATTCGGCCTTGTGTCATACTTAACCGAACTCCCTACAGCTTACAGATTTTCTCAGAAATTACCATCAGGATTATTAGAAGGTTTTCATAATCTGGTTGGTTGGATGCCGGCAGATTGTAATGTGTGGAATAATGTAAGAATAAAAAATACATTTTTCATTTTAAAATAGCAATGTATTAAAAGGAAAGCATAACACAAGTTGTAGAAGTTAATGTACAATTAGAAACATTATTAAGAAGTTAAGGGTAGAGTTCATGTTCAGTGAGAAAGTTAAAGGTATCAAGATTTGTAGAAATTTTTCGTAGTAGTAATTGTTGAAAGAGTATATGCATCCGTACGTATGTATGTGTTTGTTTGGGTGGGGAAGCAGTAAAGGAAATCAGTACACAAGAGGACGCATGTCCGAGTTGACCTGAAGTTTCTCTTGTTACATTTTAGCTTGTCATCTTTGCTGTTTCCATGTGTGACTGATTGACGCTGACCGGGGCTTTTATAGTCTTTCAGATTTTCGCACTTGATCGCTAAGTTCTTTTAACTTGCAAGTCGCTTCCATTGGTCACAAAATCTGTTTAACACCTACTTGCGAAATCTGGTTTTGACTTTTTCTTTAAGCACATGGTCAGTCCTTTTTCTGTTTGGGAAAAACCAGGATTTTACACGTAATTGTGAATTTTTGTAAAAGCGAAGAAGAAGGCCGATTTTAATTCTTAATTTCTTATTCACTACATACTCACGGACTGCTCTTGAATAATGTGGAGGGGCCCCATCTAGTTGTGTGACACTATCATTGTTTCGTTAGCGTTGAGAAGAGATCTCACCGCTAACCAAACTTAGACAAAACATTTCATTTAACGATTGGAAGCTATGATGCTTTTTGGCGAACTTTCTCTCTCCGTTGTAAAAATCATTTTCGACGATTGTATATAATTTTCGACAACTGTATTCTTGGGAAAAGACAGACATTGTTTTTTCTTTATATAAAGACATTTTACGTAGCTCTCCAGGCATGTTCGACTTGTTCATTTATTTTATTAATTTTTTTTTTTTTTGTGCTGTGTTTATTTTTTTTTTTAACCCACAAGTGTACACAAGTGTCCGGACTGGCTAAAAAGGACAACTAATAAAATTGCAAGACGAGACCTCTGGGATCTAATCACAACGTGGGACAGTGGCCCGTTGTTGCAAAAGACGTCCTGTAACCTGGCTTTTGTGGCGACATCATCGGACGGGATCGTTCCGACCAGCGACTGCGACCAAACCAACCGTACGATCGGGTGGCAGTGTCACAACTGGGATTGTCACGACCGTCAGCGAGAACGAGCGTCACATTAGACAGACGGCCAGCCCGGCCTGAGGCGTCACAGTTGGAAATAAAACATATGTGGGGTTATGCTGTTTTAACTATAGAACAACTTGATCCCATATACTGTCTACCTACTTTTGGATCAATCTGTATATAAATCCGTCAATTTAAAGATTTACCTATTTATTCGAGATGGCTTAGTTGTGACAAGATAAACATTTTCCTTGTCATCGGAAGATCTGTATGCACATTAATGATTGGAGAACGAAAGAGAGAACAAACAAAAAGCAGGAAAGCAATATAAATTGGCAGAATGACCTACACCAACGCCAACCTCAAGATGAACCATTACTTTTATAAGACTGACATGTTTAACAGATCTAATTAGGAAGGCGACTGTCAAATCCGTTCAGACATTGTGCCAACGTGACACGAACTTATTGGCGGCTTCTTGAGATTTCTAAGAATAGCCTTGGTCTGTTTTAGTTCCCAACATTACTTAGCAGAGAGATATTCTCCAAATTGAAGGCAAATGCAAATTCACTTCCCACTGGTCTTCTCCACGTTTCAGACTCCCATCAAAAAATGTCATTCACACATATTTTCTTTTCTCTTTCCTCTCAATGATATTTCCCTGGTCGTGTCAAGATTCTAAAAGGACAGAAAAAAAATTAGACTTGGGCATTGGGCGTCAACAATGGCGCAATCATCGAATGCATGACCAGCAATGTTAAAATAGAGAATATAATTACATTATTGCGTTTTTTCAATATAAAAAGCACACACACATACTAACAAAAACAGGTACACACATTCATATATATATATAATGACAGGGACAGAGAGAGCGAGAGACAGAGATATATAATGCATTATACGAACTTATGGTTCTATCTGATATTATATAAATGTTCTGTAAAATTGCTCAGTAAAATATAGAGCTTAAAAATCTATTATAATATATAAATACCTTAGTATTTAGATTGGCAATGTATATATATGTCCTAATTTTTATATTTATTCATATATAGGGAAATTAAATAAAGGTGTAGAGGCTCATCTCTTGTTCCCTGTTTAGGATGTGGTTTCCGGCTTTCTCTTTTCCAATCTTTTCACTTTTCTTTTTTCTTTTTTTTTTCAATTGGAGTAGATAGACTGAACTATCGCCCGGTTCACACTCCACCCACGTCTGAAATATCAAATACATACACATATATAATAATAGAAATAAGTAGATACTGTCAAAAAAATACATTTTTAAACTTACACCTTTTTAGTAGTTTTTCCTATGCATATTAAGACGGTACACGTGGGTCATCATTATGATATATATATATATATATATAATTAAAATGGAGCAAGAACTAACAGTTGCTTTTATTATTTTTACACAGGCCAATCTTAATTCATTTCATTTTTTCAATGCACAACCGATAATAAATCCACATGCGATTAGTTTTTAAATTACTCATTCTGATTTTTTCAGGTGACATGTCTACTACTCTAGATGTTTACGGTTTTGTATTACTCCTTGCCAGCCTTTAAGATTTGAAGAAAAAATCACTCGACCGGCGGTCGATAGCGAGGAAAAATTTACTCGCCCCCAAATGATTTTACTCGACCGACTCCATTTTCTTAATATTCGCCTTACGTAAACATAGCGTACAAATTACTTACTAATCATTTATTTTTCGGTGCGTGGTTGAAAAGAAGTATGCGTATTTTTTTTTCTTTCTTTCAAATGTTCGTTTTTACTTTTCGTAAGCGGGAAGAAAATATAGATGTTGAGTCATGGATAATATTTTTCAAAATGAGTTTCTATTAATTTGTGAGCGTCTTTAATCTAGACGACAGAAACATTTTGGCTACACTCTGGAAGCGTTAATTAAACGAATGTTTAAACCAACCGGGACGATAAAAGCGAAACAGGAGCTTGACAATCTAAATTCCATTTGTCAGATCTTGCTTTGATGATTGCGGGATGTCACTGTCTTTTGTTTAACCACACATTTCGACGTAAATCAGGCGCCATGCATAAGACCAATGAGTTCAATATGTCATTGTAGGTCATTCTAAGAAACTTGTGAATCTTCAATAGCATACTTTTGGGTTGTAAGTGGAATCAGATTTCCTTTTTCTATATTTGAAGTGACACGTTTAATTGCGAGATCTTGAATCGACCGCGGGTGAGTAAAGTAATACAATTTAATCGTCCAATTAAGTTTTTAATCGACTGAGTCGATCGGGCGAGTGAAATCTCAAAGGCTGCTTCTTTGTAATATTTTCATCAGGCGCATTGATAGTAACATATTTATCACTGTTTCTGTATTCATTTGATTTTGCCTGTAATTTGGCACTATTTTTTATTTTCTTGTACAAACGATTCTATATACGGTTTTTATCTATGGATTGCTCCTTGTGTATGTAGATCATTATATATATCTATTAGGTAATGCTTTAGTGACCGTTGCAAGGTTTGTCAGAGCCTAAATAAGGTGTTTTCAAAGGTTTTCGTAGCTGATCTACTCGAAGCCATTCTTTATCACAAGTAGGGGGAAAAAGTTGGTATGAAAGTGTTTCCGTCGTCATTTTTAAATGTAATTGCGACATAGATTTTTTTTTTTAATCATATCACCCTGAGCAAGGCGGTAACGCTACTGATGTGCAGGGAGCAAGATAGGAGTGAAAAGATTGAAAAAGAGAAAGCCGGAAACCACATCCTAAGCAGGGAACAAGGGATGAGCCTCTTCACCTGTTCAATAGACGTCGGTGGAGTGTGAACCGGGCGAGAGTTTAGTCTATCTACTCCAATTGAAAAAAAAAAAAGAAAAGAATGAAAAGTTCGGAAAAAAGAAAGTCGGAAACCACATCCTAAACAGAGAACAAACGATGAGCCTCTTAACCTGTTCAATAGACGTGGGTGGAGTGTGAACCGGGTGAGAGTTTAGTCTATCTACTCCAATTGAAAAAAAAAAGAAGAAAAGAATGAAAAGTTCGGAAAAAAGAAAGTCGGAAACCACATCCTAAACAGAGAACAAGCGATGAGCCTCTTAACCTGTTCAATAGACGTGGGTGGAGTGTGAACCGGGCGATAGTTTAGTCTATCTACTCCAATTGAAAAAAAAATAAAAAGAAAAGAAAAATGAAAAGATTGGAAAAGAGAAAACCGGAAACCGCATCCTAAATAGGAAACAAGGGATGAGCCTCTTCACCTGTTCAATAGACGTGGGTGGAGTGTGAACTGGGCGATAGTTTAGACTATCTACTCCAATAAAATTACATAAATCTTTTATATACTCTTCTTGTACAGGTGCATTGTTTTTAGTATTCACATTGTCAACTAACTAGTGAGAAATCAGTAAGGCTACTGCAGTAAATAATGGTGCAAATTTAGATTCATTTGTATTAAGAATGCCTAAAAGTACAATGGATGTAGCTGTTATTTCAGCTATTATTGCTACTTTTAACCCTTCGATTCGTACTTTCTATCAATCGATTACATTGTGGATGATATGCAGTTTTTGGTAATCGATAGAATCCTACTCCTTTTGCTAATTCTTGGAATAATTCGCTTTCAAATTGGCGACCACGATCGGTGACAACGTATAGCTTTACGCCTAATCGTGATATTTATGCATCAATGAAAGTTTAGGCTACTGACTTAGCAGTGATTTCTATCAAAGTTTGGATTTCAATCCAACGCGTCGCCCGATCTAGAAGGGTAACTAAATAACGATAAGGCTGATATAAAACTCTGATTATTAAAGTGTTGGCAGTAACGACCAGAATGTCGATACTTGCAGTTTGAAATCATATGATGTGTCTGTGAATCTTAGATTGTTAGCAGACCACACATTCGGTGCAAAATTTCTTCAGAGATTTGTCCATTCTTCGCCAAAAATATGTTGATTTTAATAATTTCGAACAGGTAACTAATCTAAGGTGCGCTCAGCAATGTAAGCTGGTAAATAAGGCTCTACGCATACCTCTAGAAACAAATGGCCTAGAACATTGGTTCCCAAACGTTTTTGTCATTTCCCCCTACACCCAGTTCAACCATCGAGATTTCCCCCTTCATGTATATGAGAAAAAACAGTTAAAACACTTTGAGACTATTTACTAATTTATTTTTCAAATGTACAAATATACTGATCAACACATAGTTTGACAGTAAAGTGGATAGAGAGCAGTTAGTAACAACTAAGCATAGCCATAGAGAGCGGTTAGTAACAAATAAAAGAACTTTTGCTTGCTCTTCTACTTCAGAATTAAATTAGTGAGAAGGATGCTGCTGCTTCTTCTGCACCAGTGTATCAATGTCAGGGTTATTTTTGGCAAGCGCGAAAAGTATGTCACATTCCACCTTCAGTCAATTTCGTGCTTTAGGCTTGATTGTAAGTAAAGTAAGAAAATCCTGACTCACAAAGGTAGGTTGTGACCAACGGAATGAGGATTTTCAGTGCGTTGTTGCTCAATTGTGGGTATGCTCCACCCATATTAACCCGGAATTCTTCAAAGTCTTGTGCTCGAAACTCATCCTTGGCAGAAGAGTCATGTTTGAGCTCCAAGAACTCATTTTGCATGTCCTCAGGGACATCATCCACCTGACATATTGTCAGCCTCATTGAAAGTTCTTCAGTGTTGATACCAGGGAAATACCGCTTGAACTCTTCCCCCAAATGATTAAGGCGAGTTTCCCCCTGGTATCTTCAAATATTCCCCAGGGGGAAATTTCCTCCAGTTTGGGAATCGCTGGAAATAATACATAGTATAGATGTAGTTTTAGGGGAAATTGTATATTTCTTTAATTTTTATATGTCTTTATTTCGTCATCTTGGTTCGGTGCTTGTGCTATCCCTAACAAGTTGCAAGCAATTATTTGAACTGCGAGCACGGACCAAGATAGACAGCCCGCAACTATGTTCTGCTCGCCTCTAAGATATACGATATTAGATATATACATAAATGACAATGAATGAATACGCCTCTGTCGATCGGATTTTCCGGTAGTCTGACAAGGAAATGCTCCTCACAACAGCTTATGATCTGTAAACAGCTCTATATTGACGGAGAGATAAGAGGCTAGAAGCTCTCGATCGAACGTGGAATATTTTGTTTACACCTGTAAAAAGATTTTGGGAAAAGATTCCAATTGGTATGGTTGTTGTCTACTGTATGATGCAAGGCAACGCCAGCAGCATATAGGCTGCTTTGTTATTGAAGCCTGGGGATGAGTTAATGCAGGTATCACAACTTATTTTTTACAGCATTAAAGGTGTTAGATTCTTATTCATTTACATCAAACACTGATTTGGGATTTAACCACATGCGCTATAACGGCAATATAATTTTTCATAACTTTGAATAAGCTTTAGGTAAAAACCTGTCATGCCCCAAAATTGCCTTTGGCTTTCAGAATCTGCTGATTTAGGAAAATTTCTAATAGCTTTAATTTGCTTTTGTGTAGGTAGTAATTTTTTTTTTTACTAACGTGCAAATCTAGAAAAGCTCGTTCCTTTATGTTACATATGCACTTTTCTATCGAAAGGTCTAGGTTAATGCCATTAAGTACCTGTAGTACCTTATTTAAATCTTTTTGTGTGTTGTTGTTCGTTATCGCTAACGACTAGGATATCATCCAGATATATGACCAGAAAACCCACTTTGAAAAATATCCTATCCATGTAATGGTGAAATGTAGTAGGTGTAGACTTCAAACCGAAAGGCATGTATAATGATCCAAAGAAGCTAAACGCGTGTAACTACAGCAGTTTTTGCTACGTCTTCAAGATGCATTTTAATTTGGTGATAAGAGGATATCAGTTCTATCTTGGAAAAGCAAGTTTTATTTGCCAATTGAGCTGTAAAAGAATTGACACTGGCCACAGGATATCTATCGATCTTTGCCATACTGTTTTTGTGGTGCATTGGATATCGGCTCGGAACGAGAAATCGGAGAGCCGAGTTCAAATTTCAGCCGAATTCATTTCATTCAGTTACGCGCAAATACCCTTGGGAAAGGTATTAATCCGTCTATTCCTTCCAGTTATGGGTTAAATAACAGGACAGATTGAGTTCTATAGCCTTGGTCGGCAACCAGTCTACCGCAGAAAGCAATGGCAACCTACTGCGGGATAATCTTCTGCCCAGTCAGTCATGTCTCTTTCAAGACATGATCTCCCAAGCGTGTATCACGTATGGCGCTTAACTGACTGAATCATCGCAAGATCAATAAGTGCCATCTGGCTTTTTACCAAATGTAAAGCAGATGCTCATCCGCTTTTTGAAGGTCTAATTACACCTGCATTGAGTGACTTTTTAAATTCCGCTTCAACAGTGTCTAACTTAGGTTCAAAAGTTGTCTTGCCTTGGCAAAAATCGGTACGTGGATTTCAGTATCTATCTCTATCTATAAAAGTGACGAGGGTGGACGTTGTGTAAGTATTTGTTTGTTTGATAGATTCGACTTAGCTTCTGCATTTTGCGATCTAGCTCGACGGGAGTTGCGCTTAGATGTACGTCAAAATTTTAGAACACTAACGACACCTTGAAAATTTTCAAAAAGCCAAAATTAGAGGTAGAAAAAATGTATATTATCAACCCCACAAAGTCAGGGATCAATAGAGACATTCTACATTGTTATCTATAAAAGTGACAAGGGTGGATGTTGTATAAGTATTTGCTATGTAAATTCATCCTATGTTTTTTTATTTTTATTATTCCTTAAACTACCCGAGTGAAATCAGGCTAAGTTCTATGATCTACGTCTCCATATGTTTTATTATTATCCATTAGTAGGGGGGGATACTTTTGTATTTGCCTATGATTTTGCTAATATGTACGGTCAAATCCATGCTGTTCATTATTAAATTATCTACGGTTCCTATAACCGTTTCTACGGTCCCTTTTCTGTCGCTAATATATTTCTTTTTTCCCAGCCTACAATTGATCAGAATTGCTTTAAAACGTCTAAGCTACGATTGATTAGAATTGCTTTCAAACGTCTAAGCTACGATTGATTAGAATTGCTTTAAAACGTCTAAGCTACGATTGATTAGAATTGCTTTAAACCGTCTAAGCTACGATTGATTAAATTGCTTTCAAACGTCTAAGCTACGATTGATTAGAATTGCTTTAAAACGTTTAGCTACAGTTAAATTGCTTTAAAACGTCTAAGCTACGATTGATTAAATTGCTTTAAAACGTCTAAGCTACGATTGATTAAATTACTTTCAAACGTCTAAGCTACGATTGATTAGAATTGCTTTCAAACGGCTAAACTACGATTGATTAGAATTGCTTTAAAACGTTTAAGCTTCCGATTGATTAGAAATTGCTTTAAACCGTCTAAGCTACGATTGATTTAAATTGCTTTCAAACGTCTAAGCTACGATTCTTGATTAGAATTGCTTTAAAACGTCTAAGCTACGATTGATTAGAATTGTTTTAAAACACATCTGAAAGCTACGATTGATTAGAATTGCTTTAAAACGCGTCTAAGCTACGATTAGTTAGAATTGCTTTAAAACGTCTAAGCTACGATTGATAAATTGCTTTAAAACGTCTAAGCACTGATTGATTAGAACGGCACAAACGTCTAAACTGATTGATTAGAATTGCTTTAAAACGTCCTAGCTACGATTGATTAGAATTACTTTCAAACGTCAGCTACGATTGATTAGAATTGCTTTCAAACGGCTAAACTACGATTGATTAGAATTGCTTTAAAACGTTTAAGCTACGATTGATTAAATTTGCTTTAAACGTCTAAGCTACGATTAAATTGAGAATTGCTTTAAACCGTCTAAGCTACGATTGATTAGAATTGCTTTCAAACGTCTAAGCTACGATTGATTAGAATTGCTTTAAAACGTCTAAGCTACGATTGATTAGAATTGCTTTAAAACGTCTAAGCTACGATTGATTAGAATTGCTTTAAAACGTCTAAGCTACGATTAGTTAGAATTGCTTTAAAACGTCAGCACGATTGGTAAGAATTGCTTTAAAACGTCTAAACTACGATTGATTAGAATTGCTTTAAAACGTCTAAAAGCTACGATTGATTAGAATTGCTTTAAAACCACCAAGCTACGATTGATTAGAATTGCTTTAAAACGTCTGAGCTACGATTGATTAGAATTGCTTTAAAACGTCTAAGCTACGATTGAGTTAGAATTGCTTTAAAACGTCTAAGCTACGATTGATAAAAATTGCTTTAAAACGTCTAAACTACGATTGATTAGAATTGCTTTAAAACGTTTAAGCTACGATTGATTAAATTGCTTTAAAACGTTTAAGCTACGATTGATTAGAATTGCTTTAAAACGTCTAAGCTACAGTCAGTTAAATTGCTTTCAAACATCTAAGCTACGATTGATTAGAATTGCTTCTATGCGTCTAAGCTACGATTGATTAGAATTACTTTCAAACGTCTAAGCTACGATTGATTAGAATTGCTTTAAAACGTCTAAGCTACGATTGATTAGAATTGCTTTCAAACGTCTAAGCTACGATTGATTAGTGCTAAAAACGTTTAAGCTACGATTGATTAGAATTGCTTTAAAACGTCTAAGCTACGATTGATTAGAATTGCTTTAAACCGTCTAAGCTACGATTGATTAGAATTGCTTTCAAACGTCTAAGCTACGATTGATTAGAATTGCTTTAAAACGTCTAAACTGGAATTGATTAGAATTGCTTTAAAACGTCTCAGCTACGATTGATTAAGAATTGCTTTAACGGCTCTAAGCTACGATTGATTAGAATTGCTTTAAAACGTCTAAGCTACGATTGATAAATTGCTTTAAAACGTCTAAGCTACGATTGATTAGAATTGCTTTAAAACGTCTAAACTACGATTGATTAAAATTGCTTTAAAACGTTTAAGCTACGATTGATTAGAATTGCTTTAAAACGTCTAGCTACGATTGATTCAGAATTGCTTTCAAACATCTAGCTACGATTGATTAAGTGCTTTAAACCGTCTAAGCTACGATTGATTAGAATTGCTTTCAAACGTCTAAGCTACGATTGATTCAATTGCCTTAAAACGTCTAAGCTACGATTGATTAGAATTGCTTTAAAATGTCTAAGCTACGATTGATTAAATTGCTTTAAAACGTCTAAACTACGATTGATTAGAATTGCTTTAAAACGTTTAAGCTACGATTGATTAAATTCTTTAAAACGTCTAAGCTACGATTGATTAAATTGCTTTAAAATGTCTAAGCTACGATTGATTAGAATTGCTTTAAAACGTCTAAGCTACGATTGATTAGAATTGCTTTAAACTGTCTAAGCTGCGATTGATTAGAATTGCCTTCAAACGTCTAAGCTAGAGTCAGTTAAATTGCTTTAAAACGTCTAAGCTACGATTGATTAGAATTTCTTTCAAACGTCTAAGCTACAATTGATTAGAATTGCTTTAAAACGTCTAAGCTACGATTGATTAGAATTGCTTTAAACCGTCTAAGCTACGATTGATTAGAATTGCCTTCAAACGTCTAAGCTACGATTGATTAGAATTGCTTTAAAACGTCTAAGCTACGATTGATTAGAATTGCTTTAAACCGTCTAGCTACGATTGATTAATTGCTTTCAAACGTCTAAGCTACGATTGATTAAATTGCTTTCAAAACGTCTAAGCTACGATTGATTAGAATTGCTTTAAAACATGCTAAAAGCTACGATTGATTAGAATTGCTTTAAAACGTCTAAACTACGATTGATTAGAATTGCTTTAAAACGTCTAAACTACGATTGATTAAATTGCTTTAAACCGTCTAAGCTACGATTGATTAGAATTGCTTTAAAACGTCTAGCTACGATTGATTACAATTGCTTTAAAACGTCTAAGCGATTAATTAGAATTGCTTTAAACCGTCTAAGCTACGATTGATTAGAATTGCTTTCAAACGTCTAAGCTACGATTGGTTAGAAATTGCTTTTCAGCTTGTCTAAGCTACGATTGATTAGAATTGCTTTAAACCGTCTAAGCTACGATTGATTAGAATTACTTTCAAACGTCTAAGCTACGATTGATTAGAATTGCTTTCAAACGTCTAAACTACGATTGATTAAATTGCTTTAAAACATTTAAGCTACGATTGCTTTAAAACGTCTAAGCTACGATTAGAATTGCTAAACCGTCTAAGCTACGATTGATTAAATTGCTTTCAAACGTCTAAGCTACGATTGATTAGAATTGCTTTATAACGTCTAAGCTTCCGATTGATTAGAATTGCTTTAAAAAAACGTCTAAGCTACGATTGATTAAATTGCTTTAAAACGTCTAAGCTACGATTGATTAGAATTGCTTTAAAACGTCAAAAGCTACGATTGATAGAGAATTGCTTTAAAACGTCTAAGCTACGATTGATTAAATTGCTTTAAAACGTCTAAACTACGATTGATTAGAATTGCTTTAAAACGTTTAGCTACGATTGATTAGAATTGCTTTAAAACGTCTAGCTACGATTGATTAGAATTGCTTTCAAACATCTAAGCTACGATTGATTAGAATTTCTTTAAACCGTCTAAGCTACGATTGATTAGAATTGCTTTCAAACGTCTAAGCTACGATTGATTAGAATTGCTTTAAAACGTCTAAACTACGATTGATTAGAATTGCTTTCAAACGTCTAAGCAACGATTGATTAGAATTGCTTTAAAAAGTCTAAGCTACGATTGATTAGAAATTGCTTTAACCCGTCTAAGCTACGATTGATTAGAATTGCTTTCAAACGTCTAAGCTACGATTGATTAGAATTGCTTTAAAACGTCTAAGCTACGATTGATTAGAATTTAAAACGTCTAAGCTACGATTGATTAGAATTGCTTTAAACTGTCTAAGCTACGATTGATTAGAATTGCCTTCAAACGTCTAAGCTACGGAATTGATTAGAATTGCTTTAAAACGTCTAAGCTACGATTGATTAGAATTTCTTTCAAACGTCTAAGCTACGATTGATTAGAATTGCTTTAAAACGTCTAAGCTACGATTGATTAGAATTGCTTTAAACCGTCTAAGCTACGATTGATTAGAATTGCCTTCAAACGTCTAAAAAGCTACGATTGATTAGAATTGCTTTAAAACGTCTAAGCTACGATTGATTAGAATTATATTTTAAACCGTCTAAGCTACGATTGGACGAAATTTCAAACGTCTAAGCTACGATTGATTAGAATTGCTTTCAAACGTCTAAGCTACGATTATTAGAATTGCTTTAAAACGTCTAAGCTACGATTGATTAGAATTGCTTTAAAACGTCTAAACTACGATTAATTAGAATTGCTTTAAAACGTCTAAGCTACGATTGATTAGAATTGCGCAAACGTCTAAGCAACGATTGATTAGAATTGCTTTAAAAAGTCTAAGCTACGATTGATTAGAATTGCTTTAACCTGAAAGCTACGATTGATTAGAATTGCTTTCAAACGTCTAAGCTACGATTGATTAGAATTGCTTTAAAACGTCTAAGCTACGATTGATTGAATTGCTTTAAAACGTCTAAGCTACGATTGATTAGAATTGCTTTAAACTGTCTAAGCTTCGATTGATTAAGTGCCTTCAAACGTCTAAGCTACGATTGATTAGAATTGCTTTAAAACGTCTAAGCTACGATTGATTAGAATTTCTTTTCAAACGTCTAAGCTACGATTGATTAGAATTGCTTTAAAACGTCTAGCTACGATTGATTAAATTGCTTTAAACCGTCTAAGCTACGATTGATTAGAATTTGCCTTCAAACGTCTAAGCTACGATTGATTAGAATTGCTTTAAAACGTCCTAAGCTACGATTGATTAGAATTGCTTTAAACCGTCTAGCTTGAATTGATTAGAATTGCTTTCAAACGTCGCTACGATTGATTAGAATTGCTTTCAAACGTCTAAGCTACGATTGATTAGAATTGCTTTAAAACGTCTAAGCTACGATTGATTAGAATTGCTTTAAAACATTAAACTACGATTGATTAGAATTGCTTTAAAACGTCTAAACTACGATTGATTAGAATTGCTTTAAACCGTCGCTACGATTGATTAGAATTGCTTTAAAACGTCTAATACGATTGATTTCTAGTGCTTTAAAACGTCTAAACTACGATTAATTAAGTGCTTTAAACCGTCTAAGCTACGATTGATTGGTACTTTCAAACGTCTAAGCTACGATTGGTTAGAATTGCTTTCAAACGTCTAAGCTACGATTGATTAGAATTCTTTAAACCGTCTAAGCTACGTTGATTAGAATTACTTTCAAACGTCTAAGCTACGATTGATTAGAATTAAAACGTCTAAACTACGATTGATTAGAATTGCTTTAAAACGTTTAAGCTACGATTGATTAAATTGCTTTAAAACGTCTAAGCTACGATTGATTAAATTGCTTTAAACCGTCTAAGCTACGATTAGTTAGAATTGCTTTCAAACGTCTAAGCTACGATTGATTAGAATTGCTTTATAACGTCCTAGCTACGATTGATTAGAATTGCTTTAAAACGTCTAAGCTACGATTGATTAGAATTGCTTTAAAACGTCTAAGCTACGATTAATTGCTTTAAAACGTCTAAGCTACGATTGATAAGAATTGCTTTAAAACGTCTAAGCTACGATTGATTAGAATTGCTTTAAAACGTCTAAACTACGATTGATTAAGCTTTAAAACGTTTAAGCTACGATTGATTAAATTGCTTTAAAACGTCTAAGCTACGATTGATTAAGTGCTTTCAAACATCTAAGCTACGATTGATTAAATTTCTTTAAACCGTCTAAGCTACGATTGATTAGAATTGCTTTCAAACGTCTAAGCTACGATTGATTAGAGAATTGCTTTAAAACGTCTAAGCTAGGACTGATTAGAATTGCTTTAAAACGTCTAAACTACGATTGATTAGAATTGCTTTAAAACGTCTAAACTACGATTGATTTAAATTACTTTCAAACGTCTAAGCAACGATTGATTAAATTGCTTTTAAAAAGTCTAAGCTACGATTGATTAGAATTGCTTTAACCCGTCTAAGCTACGATTGATTGAATTGCTTTCAAACGTCTAGCTACGATTGATTAGAATTGCTTTAAAACGTCTAAGCTACGATTGATTAGAATTGCTTTAAAACGTCTAAGCTACGATTGATTAGAATTGCTTTAAACTGTCTAAGCTACGATTGATTAGAATTGCCTTCAAACGTCTAAGCTACGATTGATTAGAATTGCTTTAAAACGTCTAAGCTACGATTGATTAGAATTTCTTTTCCGAAAACGTCTAAGCTACGATTGATTAGAATTGCTTTAAAACGTCTAAGCTACGATTGATTAGAATTGCTTTAAACCGTCTAGCTGAATTGATTAGAATTGCCTTCAAACGTCTAAGCTACAGATTGATTAAATTGCTTTAAAACGTCAAAAAGCTACGATTGATTAGAATTGCTTTAAACCGTCTAAGCTACGATTGATTAGAATTGCTTTCAAACGTCTAAGCTACGATTGATTAGAATTGCTTTCAAACGTCTAAGCTACGATTGTTAATTCTTTAAAACGTCTAAGCTACGATTGATTAGAATTGCTTTAAAACGTCTAAACTACGATTGATTAAGTTACTTTAAAACGTCTAAACTTACGATTGATTAGAATTGCTTTAAACCGTCTAAGCTACGATTGATTAAATTGCTTTAAAACGTCTAATACGATTGATTACAATTGCTTTAAAACGTCTAAACTACGATTAATTAAATTGCTTTAAACCGTCTAAGCTACGATTGATTAGAATTGCTTTCAAACGTCTAAGCTACGATTGGTTAGAATTGCTTTCAAACGTCTAAGCTACGATTGATTAAATTGCTTTAAACCGTCTAAACTACGATTGATTAGAATTACTTTCAAACGTCTAGCTACGATTGATTAGAATTGCTTTCAAACGTCTAAACTACGATTGATTAGAATTGCTTTAAAACGTTTAAGCTACGATTGATTAGTGCTTTAAAACGTCTAAGCTACGATTGATTAGAGATTGCTTTAAATAATAAATCTAAGCTACGATTGATTAGAATTACTTTCAAACGTCTAAGCTGGGATGATTAGAATTGCTTTATAACGAGTAAGCTACGATTGATTAAGAATTGCTTTAAAACGTCTAAGCTACGATTGATTAGAGGTACTTTAAAACGTCTAAGCTACGATTGATTAGAATTGCTTTAAAACGTCTAAGCTACGATTGATAAGAATTGCTTCAAAACGTCTATAGCTACGATTGATTAGAATTGCTTTAAAACGTCTAAACTACGATTGATTAGAATTGCTTTAAAACGTTTAAGCTACGATTGTTTAAATTGCTTTAAAACGTCTAAGCATTACGATTGATTAGAATTGCTTTCAAACATCTAAGCTACGATTGATTAGAATTTCTTTAAACCGTCTAAGCCACGATTGATTAGAATTGCTTTCAAATAAGCTACGATTGATTAGAATTGCTTTAAAACGTCTAAGCTACGATTGATTAGAATTGCTATCAAACGTCTAAGCAACGATTGATTAGAATTGCTTTAAAAAGTCTAACCGATTGATTAAATTGCTTTAACCCGTCTAGCTACGATTGATTAGAATTGCTTTTTTCAAACGTCTAAGCTACGATTGATTAGAATTGCTTTAAAACGTCTAAGCTACGATTGATTAGAATTGCTTTAAAACGTCTAAGCTACGATTGATTAGAAATTGCTTTAAACTGTCTAAGCTACGATTGATTAGAAATTGTATAAAACGTCTAAGCTACGATTGATTAGAATTGCTTTAAAACGTCTAAGCTACGATTGATTAGAATTTCTTTCAAACGTCTAAGCTACGATTGATTAGAATTGCTTTAAAACGTCTAAGCTACGATTGATTAGAATTGCTTTAAACCGTCTAAGCTACGGTTGATCTGATCACTTCAAACGTCAGCTACGATTGATTAGAATTGCTTTAAAACGTCTAAGCTACGATTGATTAGAATTGCTTTAAACCGTCTAAGCTACGATTGATTAGAATTGCTTTCAAACGTCTAAGCTACGATTGATTAGAATTGCTTTCAAACGTCTAGCTGAATTGATTAGAATTGCTTTAAAACGTCTAAGCTACGATTGATTAAATTGCTTTTAAAACGTCTAAACTACGATTGATTAGAATTGCTTTAAAACGTCTAAACTACGATTGATTAGAATTGCTTTAAAAAGTCTAAGCTATGATTAAGTTAAATTGCTTTAACCCGTCTAAGCTACGATTGATTAGAATTGCTTTCAAACGTCTAAGCAACGATTGATTAGAATTGCTTTAAAAAGTCTAAGCTACGATTGATTAGAATTGCTTTAACCCATTCTAAAACTACGATTGATTAGAATTGCTTTCAAACGTCTAAGCTACGATTGATTAAGTGCTTTTGAAACGTCTAGCTACGATTGATTAGAATTATTCCAAAAACGTCTAAGCTACGATTGATTAGAATTGCTTTAAACCGTCTAAGCTACGATTGATTAGAATTGCTTTCAAACGTCTAAGCTACGATTGATTAGAATTGCTTTCAAACGTCTAAGCTACGATTGATTAGAATTGCTTTAAAACGTCTAAGCTACGATTGATTAGAATTGCTTTAAAACGTCTAAACTACGATTGATTAGAATTGCTTTAAAACGTCTAAGCTACGATTGATTAGAATTGCTTTCAAACGTCTAAGCAACGATTGATTAGAATTGCTTTAAAAAGTCTAAGCTACGATTGATTAGAATTAGCTTTAACCCGTCTAAGCTACGATTGATTAAATTGCTTTCAAACGTCTAAGCTACGATTGATTAGAATTGCTTTAAAACGTCTAAGCTACGATTGATTAGAATTGCTTTAAAACGTCTAGCTACAGTTGATTAGAATTGCTTTAAACTGTCTAAGCTACGATTGATTAAGTGCCTTCAAACGTCTAAACTACGATTGATTAGAATTGCTTTAAAACGTCTAAGCTACGATTGATTAGAATTTCTTTCAAACGTCTAAGCTACGATTGATTAGAATTGCTTTAAAACGTCTAAGCTACGATTGATTAGAATTGCTTTAAACCGTCTAAGCTACGATTGATTAGAATTGCCTTCAAACGTCTAAGCTACGATTGATTAGAATTGCTTTAAAACGTCCTAAGCTACGATTGATTAGGGGTACTTTTAAACCAAATCTAAGCTACGATTGATTAGAATTGCTTTCAAACGTCTAAGCTACGATTGATTAGAATTGCTTTCAAACGTCTAAGCTACGATTGATTAAATTGCTTTAAAACGTCTAAGCTACGATTGATTAGAACACTTTAAAACGTCTAAACTACGATTGATTAGAATTGCTTTAAAACGTCTAAACTACGATTGATTAGAATTGCTTTAAACCGTCTAAGCTACGATTGATTAGAATTGCTTTAAAACGTCTAAGCTACGATTGATTACAATTGCTTTAAAACGTCTAAACTACGATTAATTAGAATTGCTTTAAACCGTCTAAGCTACGATTGATTAAATTGCTTTCAAACGTCTAAGCTACGATTGGTTAGAATTGCTTTCAAACGTCTAAGCTACGATTGATTAGAATTGCTTTAAACCGTCTAAGCTACGATTGATTAAATTACTTTCAAACGTCTAAGCTACGATTGATTAGAATTGCTTTCAAACGTCTGAAAACTACGATTGATTAAATTGCTTTAAAACGTTTAAGCTACGATTGATTAGAATTGCTTTAAAACGTCTAAGCTACGATTGATTAGAATTGCTTTAAACCGTCTAAGCTACGATTGATTAGAATTGCTTTCAAACGTCTAAGCTACGATTGATTAGAATTGCTTTATAACGTCTAAGCTACGATTGATTGAATTCTTTAAAAACGTCTAAGCTACGATTGATTAGAATTGCTTTAAAACGTACTAAACACGATTGATTAGAATTGCTTTAAAACGTCTAAGCTACGATTGATAAGAGGTAGCTTTTAAAACGTCTAAGCTACGATTGATTGGTGCTTTAAAACGTCTAAACTACGATTGATTAGAACTTTAAAACGTTTAAGCTACGATTGATTAGAATTGCTTTAAAACGTCTAGCACGATTGATTAGAATTGCTTTCAAACATCTAAGCTACGATTGATTAGAATTTCTTTAAACCGTCTAAGCTACGATTGATTAGAATTGCTTTCAAACGTCTAAGCTACGATTGATTAGAATTGCTTTAAAACGTCTAAGCTACGATTGATTGAGAATTGCTTTAAAACGTCTAAACTACGATTGATTAGAATTGCTTTAAAACGTCTAAGCTACGATTGATTAGAATTGCTTTCAAACGTCACAGCAACGATTGATTAGAATTGCTTTAAAAAGTCTAAGCTACGATTGATTAGAATTGCTTTAACCCGTCTAAGCTACGATTGATTAGAATTGCTTTCAAACGTCTAAGCTACGATTGATTAGAATTGCTTTAAAACGTCTAAGCTACGATTGATTAGAATTGCTTTAAAACGTCTAAGCTACGATTGATTAGAATTGCTTTAAACTGTCTAAGCTACGATTGATTAAATTGCCTTCAAACGTCTAAGCTACGATTGATTAGAATTGCTTTAAAACACAAGCTACGATTGATTAAATTTCTTTCAAACGTCTAAGCTACGATTGATTAGAATTGCTTTAAAACGTCTAAGCTACGATTGATTAGAATTGCTTTAAACCGTCTAAGCTACGATTGATTAGAATTGCCTTCAAACGCTCGGCTACGGTGGGGTAATTGCTTTAAAACGTCTAAGCTACCGTTGATTAGAATTGCTTTAAACCGTCTAAGCTACGATTGATTAGAATTGCTTTCAAACGTCTAAGCTACGATTGATTAGAATTGCTTTCAAAACGTCTAAGCTACGATTGATTAGAATTGCTTTAAAACGTCTAAGCTACGATTGATTAGAATTGCTTTAAAACGTCTAAACTACGATTGATTAGAATTGCTTTAAAACGTCTAAACTACGATTGATAGAATTGCTTTAAACCGTCTAAGCTACGATTGATTAGAATTGCTTTAAAACGTCTAAGCTACGATTGATTACGAATTGCTTTAAAACGTCTAAACTACGATTAATTAGAATTGCTTTAAACCGTCTAAGCTACGATTGATTAGAATTGCTTTCAAACGTCTAAGCTACGATTGGTTAGAATTGCTTTCAAACGTCTAAGCTACGATTGATTAGAATTGCTTTAAACCGTCTAAGCTACGATTGATTAGAATTACTTTTTCAAACGTCTAAGCTACGATTGATTAGAATTGCTTTCAAACGTCTAAACTACGATTGATTAGAATTGCTTTAAAACGTTTAAGCTACCGATTGATTAGAATTGCTTTAAAACGTCTAGCTACGATTGAATTCAATTACTTTAAACCGTCTAGCTACAGATTGATTAGAATTGCTTTCAAACGTCTAAGCTACGATTGATTAGAATTGCTTTATAACGTCTAAGCACGATTGATTGAATTGCTTTTAAAACGTCTAAGCTACGATTGATTAAATTGCTTTAAAACGTCTAAAGCTACGATTGATTAGAATTGCTTTAAAACGTCTAAGCTACGATTGATAAGAATTGCTTTAAAACGTCAGCTGCAATTGATTAGAATTGCTTTAAAACGTCTAAACTACACGATTGATTAGAATTGCTTTAAAACGTTTAAAAGCTGATTGATTTAAATTTGGCACACAAAACTTGTCTAAGCTACGATTGATTAGAATTGCTTTCAAACATCTATAAGCTACGATTGATTAGAATTTCTTTAAACCGTCTGACTACGATTGATTAGAATTGCTTTCAAACGTCTAAGCTACGATTGATTAAATTGCTTTAAAACGTCTAAGCTACGATTGAAGTTAGAATTGCTATCAAACGTCTAAGCAACGATTGATTAGAATTGCTTTAAAAAGTCTAAGCTACGATTGATTAGAAATTGCTTTAACCCGTCTAAGCTACGATTGATTGAATTGTTTTCCAACGTCTAAGCTACGATTGATTAGAATTGTTTAAAACGTCTAAGCTACGATTGATTAGAATTGCTTTAAAACGTCTAAGCTACGATTGATTAGAATTGCTTTAAACTGTCTAAGCTACGATTGATTAGACTGCTCAAACGTCAAGCTACGATTGATTAGAATTGCTTTAAAACGTCTAAGCTACGATTACTTAGAATTTCTTCAAACGTCTAAGCTACGATTGATTAGAATTGTTTTAAAACGTCTAAGCTACGATTGATTAGAATTGCTTTAAACCGTCTAAGCTACGATTGATTAGAATTGCCTTCAAACGTCTAAGCTATTGATTGATTAGAATTGCTTTAAAACGTCTAAGCTACGATTGATTAGAATTGCTTTAAACCGTCTAAGTTACGATTGATTAGAATTGCTTTCAAACGTCTAAGCTACGATTGATTAGAATTGCTTTTCAAACGTCTAAGCTGATTGATTAGAATTGCTTTAAAAAACGTCTAAGCTACGATTGATTAGAATTGTTTTTAAAACGTCTAAACTACGATTGATTAGAATTGCTTTAAAACGTCTAAAACTACTACTGATTAGAATTGTTTAAACCGTCTAAGCTACGATTGATTAGAATTGCTTTAAAAACGTCTAAGCTACGATTGATTACAATTGCTTTAAAACGTCTAAACTACGATTAATTAGAATTGCTTTAAAACCGTCTAAGCTACGATTGATTAGAATTGCTTCTCAAACGTCTAAGCTTTACGATTGGTTAGAATTGCTTTCAAACGTCTAAGCTACGATTGATTAGAATTGCTTTAAACCGTCTAAGCTACGATTGATTAGAATTACTTTCAAACGGTCTAAGCTACGATTGATTAGAATTGCTTTCAAACGTCTAAACTACGATTATCAGGAATTGCTTTAAAACGTTTAAGCTACGATTGATTAGAATTGCTTTAAAAACGTCTAAGCTACGATTGATTAGAATTGCTTTAAACCGTCTAAGCTACGATTGATTAGAATTGCTTTCAAACGTCTAAGCTACGATTGATTAGAATTGCTTTATAACGTCTAAGCTACGATTGATTAGAATTGCTTTAAAACGTCTAAGCTACGATTGATTAGAATTGCTTTAAAACGTCTAAGCTACGATTGATTAGAATTGCTTTAAAACGTCTAAGCTACGATTGATAAGAATTGCTTTAAAATGTCTAAGCTACGATTGATTAGAATTGCTTTAAAACGTCTAAACTACGATTGATTAGAATTGCTTTTAAAACGTTTAAGCTACGATTGATTAGAATTGCTTTAAAACGTCTAAGCTACGATTGATTAGAATTGCTTTCAAACATCTAAGCTACGATTGATTAGAATTTCTTTAAACCGTCTAAGCTACGATTGATTAGAATTGTTTAAACGTCTAAGCTACGATTGATTAGAATTGCTTTAAAACGTCTAAGCTACGATTGATTAGAATTGCTTTTCAATGTCTAAGCTACGATTGATTAGAATTGCTTTAAAAAGTCTAAGCTACGATTGATTAGAATTGCTTTAACTGTCTAAGCTACGATTGATTAGAATTGCTTTCAAACGTCTAAGCTACGATTGATTAGAATTGCTTTCAAACGTCTAAGCTACGATTGACAGGTGTCTGTTTAAAACGTCTAAGCTACGATTGATTAGAATTGCTTTAAAACGTCTAAGCTACGATTGATTAGAATTGCTTTAAAACGTCTAAACTACGATTGATTAGAATTGCTTTAAACCGTCTAAGCTACGATTGATTAGAATTGCTTTAAAACGTCTTAAGCTAGCGATTACTTTGTAACTTGCT
The DNA here is from genome assembly GCA_037127315.1 of Ascarosepion bandense. Taxonomy (NCBI): domain Eukaryota; kingdom Metazoa; phylum Mollusca; class Cephalopoda; order Sepiida; family Sepiidae; genus Ascarosepion; species Ascarosepion bandense. The sequence goes on along the minus strand of JBBBDQ010000505.1, from coordinate 891,363 downwards.
TTTAAACCGTCTAAGCTACGATTGATTAGAATTGCTTTAAACCGCCTAAGCTACGATTGATTAGAATTGCTTTCAAACGTCTAAGCTACGATTGATTAGAATTGCTTTATAACGTCTAAGCTACGATTGATTAGAATTGCTTTAAAACGTCTAAGCTACGATTGATTAGAATTGCTTTAAAACGTCTAAGCTACGATTGATTAGAATTGCTTTAAAACGTCTAAGCTACGATTGATAAGAATTGCTTTAAAACGTCTAAGCTACGATTGATTAGAATTGCTTTAAAACGTCTAAACTACGATTGATTAGAATTGCTTTAAAACGTTTAAGCTACGATTGATTAGAATTGCTTTAAAACGTCTAAGCTACGATTGATTAGAATTGCTTTCAAACATCTAAGCTACGATTGATTAGAATTTCTTTAAACCGTCTAAGCTACGATTGATTAGAATTGCTTTCAAACGTCTAAGCTACGATTGATTAGAATTGCTTTAAAACGTCTAAGCTACGATTGATTAGAATTGCTTTAAAACGTCTAAGCTACGATTGATTAGAATTGCTTTAAACCGTCTAAGCTACTATTGATTAGAATTGCTTTAAACCGCCTAAGCTACGATTGATTAGAATTGCTTTAAAACGTCTAAGCTACGATTTATTAGAATTGCTTTAAAACGTCTAAGCTACGATTGATTAGAATTGCTTTCAAACGTCTAAGCTACGATTGATTAGAATTACTTTCAAACGTCTAAGCTACGATTGATTAGAATTGCTTTCAAACGTCTAAACTACGATTGATTAGAATTGCTTTAAAACGTTTAAGCTACGATTGATTAGAATTGCTTTAAAACGCCTAAACTACGATTGATTAGAATTGCTTTAAACCGTCTAAGCTACGATTGATTAGAATTGCTTTCAAACGTCTAAGCTACGATTGATTAGAATTGCTTTAAACCGTCTAAGCTACGATTGATTAGAATTGCTTTCAAACGTCTAAGCTACGATTGATTAGAATTGCTTTAAAACGTCTAAGCTACGATTGATTAGAATAGCTTTGAAACGTCTAAGCTACGATTGATTAGAATTGCTTTAAACCGTCTGAGCTACGATTGATTAGAATTGCTTTCAAACGTCTAAGCTACGATTGATTAGAATTGCTTTCAAACGTCTAAGCTACGATTGATTAGAATTGCTTTCAAACGTCTAAGCTACGATTTATTAGAATTGCTTTAAAACGTCTAAGCTACGATTGATTAGAATTGCTTTAAAACGTCTAAGCTACGATTGATTAGAATTGCTTTAAAACGTCTAAGCAATGGATGGAAAACATCAGCGATTACACAATGCCACTAATAAGCAAGCCTTAATGAAGGTATTCTTATTTCTAAATGTGTTTGTCCATAGCATGAAAAACGGTCACCACCATCAGATGAAATGTGAATTAGAGTCTGCTCTAAAAGCATACAGACAACTGCTAAACCAGGCAAGATGGAGACATTTGCAACCGTATTTAATCTAAACTTATTTATAAATGGAACATTGTCTTTCTGTGTGTGTCTGTTACCTATACACTCCGAAACGGCTGAACCGATGTTCTTGAAAATGTACACAGTTGTACTATAAGCGTCTGCGAGTGTTCTTAGCTAGGTTTTGTGTCGAGGTACCCCCGATCAATATGGAAAATCGATAACCGAAAAAATCGGGTTATAGAAGGAGTGGTTCGATTTTAATCAAATTTGATACACTCATAGACAAAGACATGAGAAACGATATTCAGAAGTTTCAAGGTTGCAGTTCTTACAATAGTGCAGAAAATCGATAATATATATATATATATATATATATATATATATAAATAAAAGGCAAGTTGTTTGTGTGTGTGTATGTGTCTGTTTATCTGCCTGTATGTCTGTATTTTTTTCAGCCCTTTTATTTTAGTTTTTGCTTCGGGTTTGGCTCTAAGTAGGTATAATTGTTTTAGTTCTTAGTCTCAGCCATGATACCATTTACTCAGAGGACTTATTTAGCCTTCAAGATTCAGTTTACGACGAAAAAACTTATTTGATATCGATACCAGGAAATCAAAATTTGACTTGCATCCATTCATTTTTCTTTCAGTCTACGGTTTCGCTTTAACTAGAAACAACTATTGCTTTTTAGTCTTTCGTGCTAACGTCCGAAGTGTCTGAGCTCCAGGACCATGCATTACCTTTAAAGCTTTCATTATACCTGAGCAACGCCGGGCTATACTGCTAGTCTATTATAAACTGATTTTTGCAGTTCCTATTTTAACCAGCCATATCTATTACAAAATTGATTTTTTGGCTCCTACTTTAACCACTCGTATCTATTATAAATTGATGTTTGTAGTTAATATTTTAACCGCCTTTAACAAATACAATTTGATTTTATAGTTTCTGTTTTAACCACCTCTGTCTATTACTGCTGAACCAGGCAAGACACTTGCACCCGTATCTATTATGAAATTGATTTTGTAGCTCCTATTTTATCTACCCGTATCTATTATAAAATTGATACACTTTTTTATCGAAAACCTCCGGTATCTTTTTTTTTTTTTTTTTTTAATCATTTCACCCCGAGCAAGGCGGAAACGCCACTGATGTGCAGGGGGTTACATAAATGTAACAAGATTAATTAGAAAAGAGTGAGGAGTACAAACTAGTTAGAAAGGAACAATAGAAAGCTGAGAAAGCAGGTGCGATGACAGATACATAGGTAGAGAAAGGGAAGGTTATACAGGAGAGGGGAGAGAGCTAGAGGCCAGTGGTTAGTAGATGAGTATTAACTTTGCATTTAAATTTCTGGAGGTTGTAGCCGACAGGAAAGCAAGAATACGGGAGTGAGTTCCACAGGCGGGAAGTGCGAGAGAGGAAGATGCAGGAGTAGAATTGTCGTCTGCATTTGGCTAACTTGACTGTGAATGGGTGGGACCCAGTTGCCAGTCCGGTTGCACGAGTAAACACCTGTTGAGGAGGCATCAGTGACTTAAGCTCATCCGAGCAGAAGCCATGAAAGTATTTGTAGAAGAGAGAAAGGGAGGCGATGGTGAAGTGGCTGCAGTCGAATCGCCAGATCAGTACCTATCACATTACAGACTCTCCTTTGGAGCTTGTCAAGAACACTGAGGAGAACAGCAGGGTCACCTGACCATAAATGGCAGCAGTACTCCATGCACGGACGGATGGTTGACTTGTATATATGCAGGATGGACTCAGGTGGAAAAAACATCCTGGATCGACATAGTGACCCAATCTTCTTAGCAGTAGATTTTGCTATGGATTCAATATAGTTGTTCCATTTGAGGTCTGAGGACAGGGTAAGTCCGAGGAGGCGCAGTGTATTACTCTCAGGGAGAATCACTTGGTCCATGCTTATGGGAGGCAGAAGAGGTTGCCTGCAATGGTTGACAGACAACAGCTTGGTCTTAGATGAATTGAAGTTGACAAGCCACTTCTTGCCCCAGTTCACCACAGAGTGTAGATCCCGCTCAAGGTCAGCAGCGAGATTATGTCTGTCCGCCACGACAGGTTTCTTACTGGAGCGGGAGTATATTGTAATGTCATCTGCGTAGATGCCTACTTGGGACTTGATCTCATCCGGGAGGTCGTTGATGAAAATAAGGAAGAGCGTCGGGCCCAGGATAGAGCCCTGTGGGACACCAGCATTCGTGCTGTAGGACGAAGAGGCATGCCCATTCAGAACGACCTTCATTTTGCGGTTATTTAGGAAAGATTGGATTAGGTCAAGCAGGCGGCCGGTAATACCATAACCGCGTAGTTTGCATAGGAGGCCAGAGTGCCAAACCCTGTCGAAAGCCTTGGAGATGTCCAGAGCAACCGCACGAGCCTCGTCAGACTCATCAAGGGCCTGTAGCATGTACTCCGTTACGGATGTTAACAGGTCGGCCGTGGACCTGTCAAAGCGGAATCCATATTGCCTGTCGGACAACAGTTTGTGGGCGGTGAGATGATGAACTATTTCAGCATTGATTATAGCCTCGAATATTTTCCCAAATATCGGTAAAAGACTGATAGGGCGATAGTTGGATGGGTCCGAGGGTTCACCACAATTCTTAAAGACAGGAACGACTGAAGAGAATTTCCAGCATGCAGGAAAGCAGGAAGCAGAAAGGCAATAGTTAAATAGTTTAGAGAGGACAGGGGAAAGCCACCCGTATCTATTATAAAACTAATGTTTGTAGTTCCTATTTCAACCACCCTTATCAATTATAAAATTGATTTTTGTCTCTTCTTCTTTAACCACACCTATCTATTTTAAAGTTGATTTTCGTAGCTGGTATTTTAACTACGTGTATCTATTATAAAATTGATTTTTGTAGCTCCTATTCTAACCACCCGTATCACTTATAAAACTGTTTTTTGTAGCTTCTATTTTAACTACCAGTATTTATTATAAAATTGATTTTTGTAGCTCCTATTTTAACCACCCGTATCACTTATAAAACTGGTTTTTGTAGCTCCTATTTTAACTATCCGTATCTATTATAAAATTGATGTTTGTCGTTCCTATTTCAACCACCCTTATCAATTATAAAATTGATTTTTGTAGCTTCTACTTTAACTACCCGTATCTATTATAAAGTTGATTTTTGTAGCTCGTATTTTAACTACGCGTATCTATTATAAAATTGATTTTTGTAGCTCCTATTCTAACCACCCGTATCTATTATAAAATTTATGTTTGTAGTTTCTATTTTAAGCACGGTTATCAATTATAAAATTAATTTCATAGCTCCTCTTTTAAGTACCCGTTTGTATTATAAAATTGATTTTTGTAGCTCCTATTTCAACTGGTAGCATTAATAGTGGCGAACTTGAGGGAGCTATCGCAGGCCGCCTTGCTGGTTTTCCGAATCGCTAGAAGTAGATGAAGGTCGAGATTTTGGTAATATCTGACCATTCTTATTTGTTTTTGGCCACTTAAACCATGGCTTGCATGTACAAGCCTCCTCTGCAAAATATAAATACGCTCTGCAGAGTTTTGGTTTGTACTAAGTTGAGAAAAGATGTAAACCTATCGGAAGTGTATAATTGTTGTATTATATTTCGGTTCGACAGTTTGGCAAACAAGTGTATCTTGTTGTAGCGGCCTTAGATTGTCGGACAGCCTCCCTAAATCTACCAACGACATTTCTTTATCTGCAGTTATTGCTGGCGTTATCTAAGGATGAAGGGCTCTGCTGAATTTCTGCTGCACTATTTCTTCATTCGCTCTAATTCTTCCGGCGATTGACAGTATCTTCAAATACAATGAGGGACGATCAGCTAATGCGATTGTCTTCATTTGTTTGTCCAGGAGTTCTGGTCTGGTTTTCTCATACGTAGTCACCACAGATTTCTTAAGCTCCGTATAATTCTTAGATTCTAAAACCTGGTCAGAAATGTTTGTAACGATATCAGGTGGCAAAGCACTGACTACGATGTAAAATTTCGTGTACTCAGTGGTCATTTGTTTAAATGAAATTGAGATTCAGTAATAGTGAACCAACCGACTACACGTGTTTCCATAAATTGAGGTTTAACACTGACTTGTGTCTCCATTATATATATATATATATATATATATATATATATGACAAACTACTAAAAAGTTGTAAGTTTAAAAATGTATTTTTTGACAGTATTTCTTTATTTGTATTATTATATTTTATATTTCAGACCGTCCTCGGTCCTTGATGAAGGACCGAGGACGGTCTGAAATATAAAATATAATAATAAAAATGATTTTAAAATTTAAAATTTAAATTAGAAACGTATTTCACGAGAGCGTCCGTGGAGACAGTTTGTTTATATCAGGTAACGCAGAAAGCGATAGTTTTTTTTTTTTTAAATATTTGTACACGTAAACCTATCTTTAATAATACTTATAAATTTTCTTTAAAAAAAATGTTTTTGATAGTATCTAAAACATGTTTAGCTATTGAAATTTGTAAAGATTCAAAACACCTAAGTCTCTATTTAACTCTAGCTTGTGTGTATTTAATTTTAAAATCCAGTATTTTTCTTTCTTTCTGCGTGAGTGTGTAGAACTAAAATCGGAGTCTATTAGTAAACATTTGCAATTTTCTAAAGTGTGACCCGGTTGATTGAAATTTTTTTTTTAATCTTTTCACCACGAGCAAGGCGGAAACGCCACTGATGTGCAGGGGGCTACATAAGTGTAAAAATATTAATTAGAAAAGAGTGAGGAGTACAAACTAGTTAGAAAGGAACAATAGAAAGCTGAGAAAGCAGGTGCGATGACAGATACATAGGTGGAGAGAAAGAGAAGGTTATACGGGGGTGGGGAGAGAGCTAGAGTCCAGTGGTTAGTAGATGAGTATTGACTTTTCATTTAAATTTCTGGAGGTTGTAGCCGTCAGGAAAGCAAGAATACGGGAGCGAGTTCCACAGGTGGGAAGTGCGAGAGAAGAAGCTGCAGGAGTAGAATTGTCGTCTGCATTTGGCTAACCTGACTGTGAATGGGTGGGACCCAGTTGCCAGTCTGGTTGCGTGAGTAAACACCTGTTGAGGAGGCATCAGTGACTTAAGTTTGTCTGAGCAGAAGCCATGAAAGTATTTATAGAACAGAAAAAGGGAGGCCACATTTCGACGATGGGGAAGTGGCTGCAGTCAAGCCACCAGATCAGTACCTATCACATTACAGACTCTCCTTTGGAGCCTGTCAAGAACACTGAGGAGAACGGCAGGGGCACCTGACCATAAATGGCATCAGTACTCCATGCACGGACGGATGGTTGAATTGTATATATGCAGGATGAACTGCTATTGGGGAATATTGGTTGTTCTGTCGCATGCTAAGTTTGTAATTATTGAAACGAAATCTAAAGCTATTACCAGATTCTCCAATATATCCACTATTTGGACATATTGAACAGAAGAGAAAATATATAATGTTTTGGCTGTCACAGGTGATGCGTGGCGGGTGCAATTTGATTTTGGTGTTGGGTACAGAGAATATTGTGTCGTTTACTAAATGTTTACAAATTAAACACCGGAGTTTCTGACATTTGAAATTCCCTGATAGGTTTGTATTTTTTAGATATTTGGTAGGTTGGGTGTTTGTTTCATTGCATTTTGGAGGTTCTTGTAATCATTTTTTAAAAATTTTTGATAAGTGTGTGGGAATATTGATTGTAGTTAAAAACCATGGGAATTCGGTTGTTGTTTTTTCTTTTCTTATATGTGAGAAGTGTGTTACGATTTATGTGGATGGTTTTATTTAGTGCTTCTTTTATTATTTTTATTGGGTATTTACATTTTAGAAGTTGCTTTGTTAGGTTGTTAATGTTGTTTAGAAAATCTGGATGGTCTGAGCATATGCGTTTGATTCTTAGAAATGAGCTGTATACAATAGATTTTTTTAATTTAAGGGGATGACAGCTGATAAAGTGTATGAATTTATGTTGGTTTGTGGGTTTGTTGTATAGACTGGTGGAAAGTGTATGTCTGTTTAATTTTATTATGACGTCTAAGAAAGGGACGGATGTGTATGATTACTCCATGGTGAATTTAATTGTATTGTGGAAGTTGTTGCAGAAAGTAAAAAAAAGTTTTTTAATTTTTCTAATCCATGAGTCCATAATCAGAAAATGTCATCAATGTATCTAAAATAATGTGATGGTTTATATTGTGCATTTTCTAGTATCTTTCTTATATATATATATATATATATATATATATATATATATGTGTGTGTGTGTGTGTGTCTATGTAGGCAGCAAATTTTCTTTTAAACATGTCAGATTAAATAAATTGCAAACACTATGTTTGCTTATTTTTAATAAAATCCGTTCATACTCACGGATAATCTTTTGCGTATTACAATTAAAAGATGTCAGAAATGAGCTGTAACATTGACAGATGTTATTTTCATTCATCTTTTAGGGTACCCAAGTACTTTCAACATTTTTCCGAGATCATCTTCAGGGGTGTGAGTTATGGTAACAAATGTAACCGGAAAACTGTGTAGCTGAAAATGACTGTACATTTTTTTCTTGCTTCAAATATAACGGTTGACAAATTGCTAACGTTCATTAGAACGAGAAAAATATCCAAAATGACCTCCTGGGAATAACGGGTGCTGTCATCTTGGATGTGTGGACGGTTATAATGGCGCAGAATCGTTAATTGGATATAATACCGTTAAGAAATGAGTGAATTAACCTCTTCACCTCCAGTTATTTATCACTAAATCATTGTTATCTTTCTGACAAAATTGTATAAAGTAAAAATATATCTGGCTTTAAATAACCTGCAAGGATTGATAAGCTGTAGAAAACAAAGTAAATGCAAAACACTGCGCCTCCTCGGGTTAACTCTCACAACATAGACCTCAAGTGGAATGACTATATAGAATCCATAGTTAAATCCGCTGCTAAGAGTATCGCTTCTCTGTGTAGGGCCAGGAAGTTATTCCCGTCTGAAACCATCCTGCACAAATATAAATCTGCTATCCGTCCGCGCATTGAATACTGCTGCTATATCTGGTCGGGTGCCTCTGCTATCCACCTAGGGGTCCTTCACAAAATCTAACAGAAAAAATCTGTAATGTGATCGATCTCGACTTGGCAGCTCAGATAGAGTCACTATCACACTGGCGAAATGTGGCTTTCCTGTGTCTTTTCTACAAATACTTTCACGGATTCTACTGCGATGAACTTAGCTCCCTGGTGTCCCCTATATATGAATTTACTCGAGCAACAAGATTAGCAACTAGGTCCAAATCTTTTACTGTAAAACCAATAAAATGTAAATGCAACTTCTACTCTACCAGTTTCTTTTCTCGCACTTCCCAACTGTGAAATTTCCTTCCATTTACTTGCTCCCCTGACACTACAATCTTCAAGAATTTAAATGTAAAGTCAATAGTCATCTCCTATCTCATTGACTTGCATCCTCTCTCTCATGCTCCTTTCTTCGTTCACTCCACTCTCATCAGTATTCTCATCCTTCTCTTACCCACTTCCTGACAATCCCTATAACCTTCCACACTTTCTCATAACTTTCATCCTATGTAACCCCCTGCACAACAGTGGCAGTAAAATGCCTTGCTTGGGGCGATAGAATTAGAAAAAAAAGTTACTGATAGTAATTTGGGATGCATTTGATAGCATTAGCAAATTTTTAATTAATTTTCTTTTTATCAGTAGATAATTGATCCCTATTTTTTTTCGAAAGTTAATCTCAAATTGGCAGTATCGAGATTCAAAATTTAGCTTTCCTCTTTAATTAATCTTTCAAAAGTAGCCAAATTCAGCAATATTGCACCTATGCGTGTGGGTGTGTAGAGTATATCTGCTTGTGTTTCTGTGCTCCTACGTATGTCTAGCTGTTTAAACACATACTTTTCAATTTGCATGAATTTCTTTATAACCCTGTGGATTTAGACCCACGTACGAATTCTTGTTTTAAATGTATATATATATATATATATATATATATATATATATATATATATGTGTGTGTGTGTGTGTGTGTGTGTGTGTGTGTGTGTAAGAAAAAACATCTTCTGGACTATGATGTATCATATCTCTAATTATCTCTTACCCCACGGGAATAGATATAACATACTTTATGTAGACATTGGAAAATTTTTTTATGATTCCCACATATTATTAACACTCATATACAACCCTAGTTTTGGTAATCGTTAATCCAGAAAAGTTCCATTTTCCTTATGTTGATATTCAAGAGATTATGCTGTGACATTGACTCAGTTCATTCTAATGAAATATGGGGATGTTGCATGGGGTAAAAAATTTTAGTCATCAGGTTTCATTTAATTATTGGCTTCCAGTCACGATGAGTCCCAAAACAGGTTTATCGTAGGATACGTAATACCGAATTATGGAAATAACTCCAAAAAGATATGAATATATGTTAACGAATCTGTTACATATATACATATATTCACTTAAATTCTAAATAAATGTTAACCTCAAATGATAAAAAAGGTAAAGTTGCCTTCCATAACGTAAGCAAAGTACTATGAAACAGAACAATTCTCCATTCTAATTACGTTTTATTAGAAACAAAGAAAAACGTGCTTAACCTCAATGCAATACAAATCCTGCTGTATTTCTCTATATTTCTCAGATGGGGTAATCTTTACAGTATTTATATTATTCGAACTATTATCCTTATCTTTGTTGCTATTTGTATGACGTTCCGACTGTTGTATGCTCTGGCTCCGGCCTTCTTCAGGTGCTAGGAATTTCGAACCGAACCCTTTATTACAATCACTGAGGTGTTTACTCGTGCAACCAGACTGGCAACTGGGTCCCACGCTTTCACAGTCAGGTTAGCCAAACGCAGACGACAATTCTACTCCTGCAGCTTCCTCTCTCGCACTTCCCGCCTATGGAACTCACTTCCGTATTCTTGCTTTCCTGACGGCTACAACCTCCAGAAATTTAAATCCAATGTCAATACTCATCTACTAACCACCGGCCTTTAGCTCTCTCCCCTCCCCTGTATAACTTTCCCTTTCTCTCCACCTATGTATCTGTCATCGCACCTGCTTTCTCAGCTTTCTATTGTTCCTTTCTAACTAGTTTGTACTCCTCACTCTTTTCTAATTAATCTTTTTACATTTATGTAGCCCCCTGCACATCAGTGGCGTTTCCGCCTTGCTCGGGGTGAAAAGATTAAAAAAAATATTATCCGCTTTCCTTTCGTAGTAAAAAGAAAAAAAAAACTAGAGAAAACCATTAACATCAAAAATACTAGATAAAACCATTAACTTAAAAAAAATGTAATATGAACTCTGGCAAAAAAAGGTTGCTGGACATTAGTCATAAAAATTCAGTTATTCTTGTTCTTCATGGCTCAGTGGATATAGACGTCGGTTAGATTCTGTGACTCAAAGAGTTGGGTGTTTAATACCACTGCTGAATGGTGAACAAGTAACTTGCAGAGAGATAACTCATGACTTCCAATCGGGTATTACTACGTAGGGAATGAGGATGATATACCCTAGTAATTGTAATAAAGTTTTCAGTTCGAAATTCCTAGCAACTGAAAAAGGCCGGAGCGTACAATGGGCTAAGCGTCGTATAAATGGCAACAAAATACTATAAATCCTGCTATATTGCAGTGAATGCCTTTATTATAAGTACTTCATTGGTAATTGTTCTGATGAACTTTCCTCTGTGGTACTTAGACACTATGAACTTAAACGAAGTACTAGATTGGCGGTAAGGTCTCATTATTTTACAGCTGAAATTGCTACATTTAACCGTAGTTTCTTTGCTAAGATTTTTTTCTCTTGCACTTTTCGTTTGTGGAGTTCTATTCTTGCCTTGTTTGATTTGAAATTATTTAAAATAATGCTAGAAACTATCCTTACAAACGAAAAGAACTGAAGCAAAAGTGATGGTTCTACAGAAGGATTCTGAGAATAAGAGACACGGAACATATGAGCAACGAAGAAGGTTTAAGAAAAATGTGATCGTGAAACAGAGACTGGAAACAATAGTAATGAGATAAAATAGTATTACGTAAAAGTTGTGGTGAGTCATTGTCGCACACGTTCTGAATTTATATGGCCCGTAAAAGAAATAATTTACAAATAAATAGATTATAAATTTCTTTATCTCGAGAAATGCTGACGAAGAATCTCTCGGGTTTATGTTATTTAGCGTCTTGAGCCAATGCGAAATTAAAATCAGCTCATATTATCATCAAAATATTTCCGCAAAAAAATTCTTTTATTGTATTCTTTTTGAGAATTTTGTTGGCTTATTAGAACAACATTTTGGCAGATAGACTGAGTGTTATATAAATCACTATTTAACTAGTTTCTGTACATTCTTGTTCAGTAAAAACTCTTTGGATTCTAACGCAATAGTTGCGTCATAGAGTAATTTGTCAAAGTTAATGATAGCTGGCATTCTCGCGTTTGCATTAAAAGTGAAGAGTACAGAAGAAAAAAGTGCCTAAACACACGACAACGCACACATCGGAATGCTGATGCTTGAAAACACTTCAGGTACTTTCTCTTACATTCCTGCACACACATGCTTTTGGCTGTATAACCATACAGATATACGTACCTGACATTAGTTAAAGCGGCCAACACGCTGCTATGTGCCCAAACAACACATCCACAAATATCTCCAGAAACGTACTTGAAACATTTTTGTCAGGCTGAGAGAGGACACTTTTGAGAGCACTCAATGAATGCCATAGAGAAGTGGAAAAAAACGAATTGATGATATAAAATTTTTAAAACCAGTATCATCCTAAGCAAGACAATGCTCCTAAAACCCAGTTACAGAGTGTGAAAGGAATGAGAACAGAAATATTAATAACAAGCGGGAAAATAAAAGACTGATTAGGAAGACAGTAGATAAAAATTGACATTGCATTTAAATTTTTGCAGATTAAAGCTGGTTGTAAAGCATTGAGTAGGAAGAGATGTTCATCAGCGAGAATCGCGAGAAAGAAACTATTAGCATAGAACTTAAGGCTACAACTAGACAGTCAGTCAGTCAGTTAAGTGCCATACGTGATTCACGCTTAGGCGATCATGTCTCGAAAGAGACATGACTGACTGGGTAGAAGATTATCCCGCAGTAGGTTGCCATTGCTTTCTGCGGTAGATTAGTTACCGACCAAGGCTATAGAACTCAATCTGTTCTGTTATTTGACTCATAGCTAGAAAGGGAAGATATGTATTATATTCTTAAGTAGTAATAATTGGGGGATTAGTTTTATATTGTTGTGAAGTAATAAACTGATCCCCCACTTTATACCCAGTAGTAGCCTTAATCATGTTTCCAGCTATTATATTCAGTCAGTCAGTTAAGTGCCATACGTGATTCACGCTTAAGCGATCATGTCTCGAAAGAGACATGACTGACTGGGCAGAAGATTATCCTGCAGTACGTTGCCATTGCTTTCTGCGGTAGACTGGTTGCCGGCCAAGGCTATAGAACCTAATCTGTCCTGTTATTTAACCCATAACTGGAAGGAATAGACGGATTAATAGCTTTCTCAAGGGTATTTGCGCGTAAGTGAATGCAACGAATTCAACTGGAATTTGAACTCGGCTCCCCGATTTCTCGTTCCGAGCCGATATCCAATGCACTACAACGCACATCCACAAGCACGATCTTAAATTGTTGAGATCTCGACGTCAGTCTAGTATTGCTCTTAAATCCATAAAGTCTAGGTGCCAAAGGAAGAAGCTCATCCGAAAAATTACCATGAAAGTATTTATATAAAAAAGGCACAGAGGTACAACTTTATGGTGGTGGGTAATTGACTGAAACCTAGCCACCAATAATATTGCTGAATCTTCTTTGGATATTATCAAGAATCTAAAGTTAAATAGCAAGGGCATTGGACTATATGTAGCAGCAATATCCTAAGCATGGACGAAAGGTAGACATAGATATGAAATATAGACTCTGAAGAGAAAAAATGTTTTGCACAATACTTTCGACTTTCTTAGAAACTGACGTAGCAATGGATTCAACATAGTCTGTCAACTTCACGTCAGCTGAGAGCCTTAGCCCGAGAAGGCGCAACGCCTTTTCTTAGGTTTTAGCATGATTATTTCAACACAATGTTATTATTCTTCTTCTATATGCCCTGTTCCTTCAGGACGTAGGCGATCATAGATTTCCACGTCTCCCTATTCTTGGTGACTCTTAGCAAGCCTTCTCCTGTTACACCACGCAACCCTCGTTCCATCATCCACCTGATCAGGTCCTTCAAATATTTTATCCGCTGCTTTCCCCTGTCTTTCCCCCCTCTATCTGACCTGTTATTAACAGGTTCTCCAAGCCCTCCTTCCTGATTGCATGTCCCAGAAATTCCAGCTGTCTCTTCATAATGCTCAGTATTAATTTCTTAAGGTCATTATTAGGAAGGTTTATTTTTTACATACGACTACAACTTTTGACGACTTCGGAGTTTGGATAATGATTCTTTTTTTTTAAACCATTTATCCTGATAAATAATCATAAATTTTGGTCGCCTATGGCTAGACCCACTGAATTGGACACACAATGTCGCGTACAATAATCATATATTTAATTATCAATCCCGAATTGGCAGCTGACTTTCAGTCAATATCTCACAATCGGGGGACTTCCATCTGTCTTTTCTAAAAAATATTTTCACGGCTTCTGCTCTGATGAACTTATCTCCCTGCTGCCGCTTCTACATAAATTTACTCGGGCTACTAAATTGGCAACTAGGCCTCACCCTTTTACAATCAAAACAGTCAAATGTAACCAGCACTTCTACCCAACCAGATTCTTTTCCTGCACTTCCTGCCTGTGAAATTCTCTTCCGTATACTTGCTACCCTGATAGCTACAAACTCCAAGACTTTAAGTGTAAAGTCAATTTCCATCTTTTATCTCCTTGATTCCCATGTTTTTCTTTATCTTTTCACAAACACACCCTGTATTTAGTTCCTCTTTCTTCGCGCTCCCCTATCATGTAACCCCCTCCGCACTAGCAGCAGTACTAACTTTCTTGGGGTTAAATTATTATATATAAAAAATATATTAGCAGTAAGCGTAAATTATATACACAGCAGTATCTCCTATATAATAACTGTATTTAAGGTATTTTTGATTTTACAGATTTATACAAGAAATATCATTTCATGGATAGATATAAAGACTTCAAAATATTTTTTTGGATACCACGCCAAGGGGGAATAAACAAAGCCAATATGTTATCATCGTGACTCCCAGTTTAAAACCAGCATAGAAAGGATGTGTATCACAGCCAAATGTTCGTGATATGGTAACAAGTTTTGATAAAAAAAAACATAACATTTGCAGATGACGGGAGTGGTGGGGTGCGTCTAATGTATCTTTAGTTTGAATAAGTCCAGTCCGTTAAGACGACCACATTCTGTGGGTGTTTAAAAATATCTAAATATGTCTCCCAAATTACCTTGACTGCGATACCCTTCAAAATAAAAAGAAACTGTCAAAACCCTGTTATGCTCATGTACAGAGATACAGAGTATGTTTGCTCGTTATGGCCAGGAAACAGAAAAGCAAATCCATGGTACGAAACGGAATTTTTACTGTAGTCTGTTCATTGGAAATAAAGAAAAGAGTAATGGAGTGTTATGTGATATATGTCCTCCAATATGGCAGCAAGAGCTGGATAATCTCTTCAAGGGTGAAGCAACAGATGTTTTTTTTTTTTTTACAGAAATATACTAAAGATAAAATCGACTGAACCTGTGTACAACAATGTTTCAGAGAGAATGCAAACGAAAAGGAAACTTATACTTAACATCAGAAAAAGACAGCTGAAGTTTCTGGAACATTTAATGAGGAAGGAGGGCTTGGAGAATCTTATGCTGACCGGATGGATAGAGGGAAGGAACATGCGATCAACATAGTTTTAGAGAGGATGTAAATGAAAAGGAAACTTATATTTAACATCAGGAATAGACAGCAGACATTTCTGGTACATTTAATGAAGAAGGAGGGCTTGGAGAATCTGATACTGACGGGATGGGTAGAGGGAAGGGACAAGTGAGCAACAATGTTTTCGAGAGGATGCAAACGCAAAGGACACTTATACTTAACATCAGGAATAGACAGGTAAAGTTTCTGGGACATTTAATGAGGGCGGAGGGCTTGGAGAATTTAATAGGCACAGGAAGAGTAAAAGGGGAAAGCAGCTCGAGATATACTTGTTGAGCTTGAGCAAGTGGATAAGGGAACGTGATTTGGAAAAGATACCAAGAGAAAAAACTGTTAAGAGCGATAAGGAATAGAGGCAAGTCGAAGTACATGATTGCCTACGTCCTGAAAAGGCACAGCACAGAGAGAGAGAGAGAGAAAGAAAGAGAGAGAGAGAGAAAGAAAGACAGAGAGAGAGAGAAAGAGAGAGAGAGAGAGAAAGACAGAGAGAGAGAGAGAAAGAAAGACAGAGAGAGAGAGAAAGAAAGACAGAGAGAGAGAGAGAGAGAAAGAAAGAAAGAAAGACAGAGAGAGAGAGAGAAAGAAAGACAGAGAGAGAGAGAGAGAGAAAGAAAGACAGAGAGAGAGAGAGAGAGAGACAGAGAGAGAGAGAGAGAGAGAATTGACGAAAAATCTTAACACCTTCAGTCAAGTCAGATCAGAAGCCAGGAGGCAAGGGAGCCAGGAAGTATGGGTGCCAGACTTCATGTAGCATCGTTGTTTTATTATTGTTATCATTACGATTATTATAACTAGTAAAAGCATCATTTATTAAGAATCTTGTAAATTTTGACAATCACGTAACCTTCAACGAGTCCTTGGTATTGTTAGGCTGCTGATTGGTTTCACAGTCGATGACACTTCAGACAGAGTAGTTGAGGAGATTCGAATCTGAAAATCACATGTATGTTATAATGACCATGTATATATTAAGTAGAATTCAGCACACCTTATATATATATATATATATATGTGTGTGTGTGTGTGTGTGTGTGTGTTTGTATTTATATACGTATATATGTACGTATGTGTGTGCGCAAGCAGATGTACAGTAGGGTGCACACACACACACACACGTACACACACACACACACACATATATATATATATATATATATATATATATATATAAACTTATTTATAAATGGAACTTTGTGTGTGTGTGTGTGTACCTGTTACCTATAGACTCCGAAACGGCTGAACCGATTTTCTTGAAAATTTATACAGTTGTACTATAGTACTGCGAGTGTTCCTAGCCAGGTTTAGTGTCGAGGTACCCCCGATAAATATCGAAAATCGATAATCGAAAAAATTGGGTTATAGAAGGAGTGGTCCGATTTTAATCAAATTTGATACACTAAGAGACAAAGACATAAGAAACGATATTCATAAGTTTCAAGGTTGCAGTTCTTACAGTAGTGGAGAAAATCGATAATATATATATATATACATAAAAGGCAAGATGTTTGTGTGTGTGTGTGTATGTGTGTGTGTGTGTGTGTGTGTGTGCGAAGCAAAATCTAAAATAAAAAGGCTGAAAAAATACAGCCTTTTTATTTTAGTTTTTGCTTCGGGTTTTTCTTTAAATAGGTATAATTGTAGTTTTTAGTCTCAGCCATAATACCATTTACTCCGAGGACTTATTTAGCCTTCAAAATTCAGTTTACGACAAAAAAACTTATTTGATAGCGATACCAGGAAATCAAAATTTGACTTACATCCATTCATTTTCCTTTCAGTCTACAGTTCACTTTAACTGGAAACAACGATATCTTTTTAGTCTTTCATGCCTTGAAGTAAACTCAGGTAATGTATATTTCAACAAGAAATAAAAGGTTGACACAACACTACAATAACAAAACAATGAGGAAGTGTTCCTGGCTTCGATCAAATCAAAATGAAACAGATTACTCATTTAGTTTCTCTTAATTTAGAAGGTTTCGGTGTTCGACAAAATTGGAATTTATTTGATCAGTCATTTTCACTCGTTGATGTTAGTCACTGGCAACAGGTTCCACTGTGTATGTATATATATATATATATATATATATTGTGTGTATATTCACAAGTATATATACCAATGGTATGAAATATAAAAAAAGGAACATGTCTCTGCTTGGATAGATACATAATTAGGCAACTATATCATAAGAATGTATAGATGTGTATGTGCGTGTCTGTTATATATATATATATATATATATATATATATATATATATATATATATTAAAATAGGATTAATTCAAGGATGTTGAATGACCATTTCGATATGAAAATCCCCACGGGGGATAACGCATCACCTCAGCAACAAAAAAATCCTTTCAGAAACTTTTTGGTTATTGAGGTGATGTGTTATCCCCCGTGGGGATTTTCATATCGAAATGGTCATTCAACATCCTTGAATTAATCCTATTTTAATTAATATTTGCTCTGTAATATTTTATTACATGGAGCTCTCTTCCTGTATCATTTTTTAATATTAAAATAAAATTTTTAATATTAATTAGGATCGGGTTTTTGGAATTTACCTTCCTGCTTTTTCCGCTTGTATTAAAGTATATATATATATATATGTATATATATATATATATATATATATATATATATATATATATATATGTATGTATGTGTGTGTGTATGTGTGTGTATTTATATGTATATATTAAATTTTTATTACAATGCATATCACTACACAAAATGTTTCATGTTTCAAAACAATACTGTTCTTCTTTAGGTGATATGTTAAAATAAATGGTGAAAATGATTTATTTTTTAAATATACGATGAATTCATGGTTATTCATAAAAATTAGGTAGTAGTAGCTGAAGAAAATGCTTTAGGTGTATCAATATTGTTCAATCAATCAATATATATAACATAATTCCTTGAAGTTAATATAAAACTAAAAATCAAAGAATTTATCACTTATATAAAATCTGTTGTAATGGAATGTCCAACACTCCCTATGTGGGCTGATTATATTAGTAGCGAGCACAAGAGATACTTATTACTTATTTGGCAATTGCAAGCCTGCCACTAGTATCCCATTTTTTGCCGTATTATATTTTCTTTACAATAAACCTCTCTTCTTTCATCTACGCACGTGTTTCTGTTCTTTCACTCGATTATCTTATCTACTTGTAACCACTTTAAAGAATATAACAAAACCTACCAGTAAGAAGTCTTCTCTTCTGAAATATCCAATTCCTGGAATACATAAAACAGCAGTAATAACAAACTTCTTAAATAAAGCACATCAAGATTCCTCCTCCGAAAGAATATGAACGGACTAAAACTCATAAAAGAAGCATTAGTTAACAATAGTTTTCCCATCCCGACTTCTTGTTTCTTCTTTTATGTACCTTGTCCCTTCAGGACCTAGGTGATCATGGCCTTCCACGTCCCCACTATCCCGGGTGGCTCTTAGCACGTTTTCTCCTGTAACGTCTCTCAGCCCCTGTTCATTCATCCACCTGTTCAGGCCTTTTAAATATTTTATCCGCTGCTTTCCTCTGTCTCTTTTTCTCTTTATCTAGCCTGTTAGTATCAGGTTATCCAAGCCCTCCTTCCTCATTGCATGCCCCAGGAACTTTAATTGTCTCTTCCTGATGCTCAACTATATCATAAATAAACAAATTATTCTTAGAAAAAATAATTAGTAGTAAAAATAGTAGTAAAAATATTAATATTAAAAATACTGCAACCAGATGCACAATAATTATAATCGGGATGAATTCGCTATACAAAAAATATTAACCTTGTAGTCACTAATCATGATAACCCTATCAAATCTAAACTGGTGATGACCAATATACTGTATGAATTTCAATACCCAGTATAAGACTTTCTCGTTATAAATCAATTATCTATATTGGACACACTACCATTACTTAGAGATAACGCCTTATACACTCCTGATCAAAAATTTAAGAACACTTAAAAATCTTTAAAAAGATATTTTTTTTACAGATAGATTTTAAACCCCTACCACTTAAGTTTACCAATACTACAATCTAAAAGGTTATGGAAACAAAAAGCTACATTCCAAACATTTTATTTAGAAATTTACATTTTTATAAAATGAGGCGATTTACACATGATCTAAATTATAAGTCCAGGTGTATAAATTGTTCCAATGTTTTTAGTTCAGTTAGAGATTAGCAATCACTGCGTAAAGGTGTTACCATGCCTAAAGCAAGCAAACTTACCAAAGTTGAGCGTTCTCGATTTCTAGAATTCCATAAGCAAGGTTTGTCACAGCGGGCGATCGCAGCTAAAGTAAATCGCAGTAAAACTGTGATTTGCAACTTTCTAAAGAACAGTGAGAATTATGGAAAAGCAAAATCCTGTGGTAGGCCTCCGAAAATTTCTCCTGCATGGAGTAAGAGAATAAGACGGGTTGTTATGAAAGAGGGGGGACTTTCTTCTAGTCAAATTAAGGCAGTCACAGATGCTGATTGCAGTCCCGTAACCATCAGACGACACTTATGACAAAAAGGCATGGTAAATAAAAAGCGTAAACAAATTCCTCGGCTGCTTCCACGTCACAAGGTGGACCGCTTAAAGTTTGGTTGTGAATACCAAACATGGGACGTTGAGAAGTGGAAGAAAGTCCTGTTTTCTGATGAGAAAAAATCAATCTAGATGGTCCTGATAACTTCTAACGATATTGGCATAACAAAAACATGACTCCTGAAATTTTCTCCACGTGTCATAGTTGTGGAGGGTCCCTAATGGTATAGGGTGCCTTTTCTTACAGAGGGACGATGGAGCTCCAGGTGGTGAAGTGTTGATAAACAGTGGCTGGTTATGTTAACATGCTACAAAAAGCATCATTGATGACGGAGAGCCATCGTTTGTGTGTGAATGGATGGTTATTCCAACAGGATAATGCTTCAATCCACGCTGCAAGACGGACCTTTACCTTTCCACAAGAAAATGGTGTCCATCTCTTAGAACATCCTGCATGTTCACTAGACTTGAACCCAATTGAAAATGTTTGAGGATGGATGACAAGAGATGTTTATCGAAATGGCAAACAATATTCAACAAAAAATGAACTTCGTGAAGCCATCTTCAGAACTCATCAAAAGCAGTGGAGGTAGAACACATTAAATTTGGTTGTTGAATGTTTTGATACACTTTTTGTACAATTTCGTAGAATTTTTATCTCTGGTCTTATAATTTTGATCATGTGGGAGGAGTTTAAAATCTATCTGTAGAAATAATTATTTTTAATGATTTTTAAGTAGTCTTAAAATTTTGATCAGGAGTGTATGTCACTTATCAAACTGAACTGCCATAAAAATAACAAACCAAAAAACACACTTATCTCATAATTTACAAGAAGACTTAAGAAAGATTTTGGTAAAAAATGCAAGAATACCATATAAATCCCAATATCAAAAACATTTCTATATTAGAAGCACTATATATCAAACAATACTTTCCAACCATCAACCTTTCATTAACTAATAGTGAAAATGAAGTATTGAAAGTTTTTCTTTTTACGCGAATTCCAGTCGCGTGGAACTTGTAAGAGTTTGGAATGAACGCTTCTTAAAGAAAGAAAAACACAAAATATATTACTACGCCAAAAAATGACGATAAAATAACAACAGGCTGAAAAAAATCAGACGATTCAAACATTTTTTTCTTTTTTATGGCAGGTTCTATTATTTATTTATTTATTTTTCAATGATTTCACCGAAAGCAAATTAGGACCGCCACTGGTGCCAAGAGTGTTAAATAGAAAGAAAAATCAAGGTACCGGGGGGTATCGAAAAAAGGATAAAAGATAAGATTCTAGGACAGAAGATGGTAACTGACGTTGCATTTAAACTTTTGAAGATAGGAGATTGTAGATATCAGAGAACCAAGTAAACATAAGCGTGTTTCACAAACGCGAAGTGCGAGAAAAAGTAGCTCTTCATTTAACTATTTTAACGGTAAACAGGTGGGACCTAAATTTCATTATAGTAGCACGGGTAAATGCATATACTCATGAAACCAAGAAAAGAAGCTCCTCAGAGTAGTTGTCATGAACATGATTGTACAAAGAGACAGAGTAAGCCAGATCATTTCGATGAGATAGAGACTGAAGTCGAAATGCCAAATGCCAGTCGATTACATTGTAGATCCTTCTTTAAGTTCTGTCGAAAACGCTGAGGTAAATCACAGAACCACTGGACCAGATATAGTAACAGTATTTAATGCACGGACAAATGGTAGATTTATAAATGTGCAAGATAGATTCTGACGAGAAAACTTTTTCTGGCGAAACATAATGACACAACCTTCTTATAGATTCGATTTATAAACATAAATGAGGAGACATTTAAAAAAATGTTATATCTAAATCCCTGTGGTTGGTGGTTAATTCGACGAAAAGGTATACATTTTCATTTAGTTGTAATGAAAACTTTTATTTCAATCAAGCAAATTATCATGTTAAAATTATATAAAATGGCTTCCATATATGGCCAGATAAATTCGTGTTTTTTTACATAAGGTATTTCGAATTCATATCGATACCTTTTGAAAAAAAAAATTAGCTGCTTTTTCTTTTCGTATTTGCAAAGATTTAATTTCAAAAATCGAAATCTGAATATTTGCCAGATATCCCAGAGTGAGGTATTTAACTACTGAATATCAATTGCTTACTTGCAAGTACTCTGTATGAGAGAGTTACAAATTCTTTTTACGTAGTGTGCAGAAAAATACATTTTCAGAAACAGCTTCAGGATGTCAAATACACAGTTGGAGGTTTTCAAGGACGATTTTTCCCAGAAGGAAGGATGCGATGGAATAAATGACGTCTAAATTAAGTAAGAATAAATATAACACTGGCATTTCATTTAATCAGATATACATTTCCAAAATTAAAAAATGAACATCTTGAAATACTTTAGTATCCTATGATATTTTAAGAAAGTTACGTCAATGTGTCGCGCCAGAAAGATTTTTCTCGTCCGAATACATCTTGCACATTTATAAATTTACCATTTGTCCGTGCATTGAATACTGTTACTAAATCAGGTCCAGTGCTCCTGTTATTTACTTCGAGGTTCTCAACAAAATCTAAAGATAGATCTACAATGTAATCGACCCTGACTTGGCAACCCCACTTCACACTTCTTTCTCACCGACAATTTGGTGGCTTCTCCCTTTTTTATCTACAAATATATTCATGACAACTGCTCTGACGAGCTTCTTTCCGTGGTTCCATGAATATATGAATTTACCCGTGCTACTATACTGGAATTTAGGTCTCATCCTTTTGCCGTTGAAATAGTTAAATGTAACTACTTTAAGAGATTTTTTCTCGCACTTCCCGCTTGTGGAACACGATTATGTTTACTTGCTTCCCTTTTATCTACAATCTCCAAAAGTTAAAATGTAACGTCAATTAAATTAATTCAATAAAATCGCTCTTGGCTTCTGATGTGGAGCCAAAAGTGGATCCACGGAAATATAACAAATTCTTTATATAATATAAATAAATTATAAATAAATTCTTTATAACCTTATAATAAATTCTTTATAACCTTTTCTGTAAATACATCTTTCTTTAACCTACACGAGGTGTAGGTTAAAGAAAGATGTATTTACAGAAAAGGTTATAAAGAAGAAGATACAAATAAGTAGAGCTTATGAATCAATATAGTCCTTGTTAGTCGACTGCGGTCATGCGCACAGTGCTACTATCTGCTCCTCACACTTACTGCTATTACGTACTTATTAATATAGCAGTGGGTGAGTCCATGTTGAGGTGAGTATGGGTTCCACATTGGCAACCGGTTTGTCGAAGAAAGTAATAGTAGCATACTGCGAGAAAATATTCTGCTTAGTCAGTCATGTTTCGAAAGAAACATGATCGCCTAAGCGTGTATCACGTATGACAATTAACTGACTAATAGTCAGCTTCAACCACGTCTTCCAGAGGACTTCTGAATCTCCTGCATCTCTCCTTGTTTAAGTTGGTGAATGCTGCTACAATACTTTCATTCAGTTTATCTTTAATATTACAAAAGGTTTTGTTGGTTTCTCGCTTAACTGTGCCTTACACATAATAACCAAGAGGGTTTTAGTCTTGAGAGTTATGTGGCCAAAATTAAAGTGTGATGTAGCTGAAGAAATTGTCTGATAACTATAACTGGGTTCCCTTGCTTTGGTGGCAAGACGTAGAGTTCTATTGCTAGAATAAGTCGTCTAGCAGCCACCGTCTTAAACTCAAGCAGCACAACCACCTCAAGGCACTTGATGTAGGCCTCTGTCTTGAGTCTCTGGGATCACCAACAAATTCAGGAGTTCTTTTCTTATCAAAACGATCAGAATGAGTTTTATGAGCTGCCGTATACTTGTAAAATACCATTAGACTCATTCAACTCTGTATTGCCTTCAGATTGGCAACCAAATATTTAGAAATATGCATATTCAAGGGTCCGGTGCGAATCCCAAGCAGTTCAGTATGCTGTTTTTCAAATTTTTGGCAGAGTGAATTGCTTTATGGTGTTTCTTTTTCATAGACGGGGACCAATTGGCCCGACTTTAATGTGCACTTGACAATATCAAAAACAACGAGAATGCACAAAATTTAAAATATAAAATGGCAACAATTTACCCATCACCCCATGTATTTCAGTTCTTTTCAAACGAATTGGAACGTCTGAGATAATCCGTATGAACAGTAATGCGCAACCATCTTTACTGGTAGCCTGTTCCATTTAAAAGTAGTTTTTTCTCTATCACCAAAAACTTATTTCATCATTGAAAGTGTTTCAATAAAAAGTAATTCAGAGTTCTTCTTGGTCTTCTTCTTCTTCTTCTTGTACCGTCTTTCATCAGGACCTGTGCAATCATGACTCTCCGCAACTTCCTTTCTTTTGCAGCTTTTAGTTTTGTCTTTTCGCAATTCATTTCACCCCATGTTCTGCTGTCTATTTACACATCCTTATTAGATTCGTTGCTCGTTGCTTCCCTCTGTCCGTTTTGCTTTCGATATGTTGTGTGTGTCAAATTCTCCAAGCTGTCTTACCTCATCATGTTCCGCAGACATTTTATCTGATTCAAACTATAACACTCTTTTTGTTTCTAATTCCTTTAAAATTGCTTCGTTGTTCTGTGTACGATATTACCATCATTCTTATGCAAAACCACATTTCTGTTACCCCAAGCACCTTGTGCATCCGTGAAAACACTGTCCAACATTAACTGACATAAAAGAAGACCGGTATTACGTAATAATTCAGTACTGTCTTTGTTTCTAACAAAATTTTCTTTGCTTGGCAACGATTCAGATAATCACTCAGACATTTTCTCTTGCAAATTATTACGATAATTGTAAATTTGTTTATAGACAAGCAACTTTTCTTAGGAGCAATTCTCACTAAGATCTTTGGCTCTTTTGAGAATATTCCTGAATATTGCTACTTAATAATGATACAGACTTTGACGATAAAATTGATTTCTATAGATATTTTTTTCTAAAATATCGCTTGCTGTTCATAGACATAATCGTTAGTTCGCTCTCAGACTGACTCGACGTTCGCCGATGAGTGAATCCCAGGATTGTGAAATTAAACTGTCATACAAAATACGTTTTTTTTTATTGCAGTCTTGTCGTGATGTGCGTTGTGGCATAAAGGATATTGGTTCGAATTGAGAACACAAAGAGTGGAGGGTTCTATTTCGAGTCCAATTGTCTTTATTTATTTGCGCCCTTGGAAAAGGTGTCCATCTCTTTTCTCTCCAGCTATGGGTTGAATAGCAGTACAAATTGGGTCCTGCAGACTTGCTTGGCAACCGGTTTGTCGAAGAAAGTAATAGCAGCATACTGCGAGTAAATATTCTGCTTAGTCAGTCATGTTTCGAAAGAGACATGATCGCCTAAGCGTGTATCACGTATGACAATTAACTGACTAGTAGTGAGTCAATGGAAAAACGACATTCGGCTAAAACCATGAAGATTTCCATATTTTAACAATTTTTTAGGCCTGTCTCACTTCGAAAAATCTGATCAAAATAATCAGTTTCAATTTTTTAAAATAGAACAGGTTTTCTTGGAGTAAAAACATGCAAATTTCTACAAAACTCAAACACTAGAAATACTCCATTCATTTTCTAAATAGTCTGCCTGCCTGCCTGCCTGCCTATCTATCTATCTATCTATCTATCTATCTAAGTTTGTTCAGATCTATCTATCTATCTATCTAAGTTTGTTCAGATCTATCTATCTATCTATCTTTGTTCAGATCTATCTATCTATCTATCTATCTATCTATCTAAGTTTGTTCAGATCTATCTATCTATCTATCTATCTATCTAAGTTTGTTCAGATAGATCTATCTATCTATCTATCTATCTATCTATCTATCTATCTATCTATCTATCTCAATATGTTCACATCCATCTATTATAATATATTTATATTTTTATATCTATCAGTTTATCTCAATATGTTAATATTTATCTTTTTTTCTGTGTCGAGTCACTTTAGGACGTAGGCGAGCATAGCTTTCCACATCTGCCTATCCACTATGGCTTTTAGTACGCTTTCTCGTTACCCCACCCAAATTCCACTCTGCCAGCCACTTGCTCAAGCACATCAAGTATGTTACGCGTTGCTTTCGCCTGTCTGTCTTTTTCTCAATGTGATCTGGGAGTATCAGATTCTCCAAGCCCTTCTTCTTCATTACTTGAACAGATAGATATGAGTATAGACATATAAATAGATACGTCAATCAGTTACGTACCATACGTGATACAGACTTGGGCGACCATGTCTCTTTCTCCGGCAGTAGATCGCCATTACTTTCTATAGTAGAATGATTGTCAACCAAGGTTATAAAACCCAAACTCCCCTGCTATTGCCCTGATAACTTGAAGGAGAAATGATGGATTAATAGATTTCCCAATGTATTTACGTAAGTGAATGTAAGAAATTCGACTGGAATTCGAACACTGCTCTAGGATTTTCTCATTCTGAGCTGATATCTATTACGCCACAACGTACAAATAGATACGTAAAGGATAAATAAACAGATTTTAATCAAACCAAGATAGATAGATAGATAGATAGATAGATAGATAGATAGATAGATAGATAGATAGAATCAAACCTAGATAGATAGATAGATAGATAGATAGATAGATAGATGCGTGTTATCAGTTCAGTTAAACTTTGGGAACGAGTAAACAATAAGTCATGGTGAGTGCAATACTAATCAAGGTAAATGCATGAAACTGGAAATAAATAAATGACAAGTGTTTAAAACCACATGCTCATAAAAAATAAGCGTGAATTAAAATATATTTTGTTTTAGAATTGCATTTTGTCCTTTTATTCAAGGAGAACATATCAAAAGTCGAGCCCGAGTTGAAGAGTCAGTAGGAAATATTTTTGATTCTTTTGTATCCGTCTCAAGAACCAACCGAGTGTTGCTGTAAGCCAAATGCGTGAAATTAGTCGCTACATCTGCCGCCAACAAACGGTATATTTGGCCCTTTTTACTGATGCCTTCTGGCTTTTATTAATTAGAGAGAACTGGTTCTACATTTCATAACGTTTATATCTTGCCATATTTGCTTGAAAGTAGCCCTCCCTTAAAGGGCATTTCGAAATATGACTGATTCCCGTTTGCATAGAATCGATAACAGGCTGATGTCGGTACGAATTAAATTGGACGAAAAATCTAAATGAGAAGGCAAAATCCAGAATCAGTGTTGCTGGCCAATGAGGGGAAACAGATTTTTGTATATTTGTATTAATTAGTTCTTCTTTGTGTGTGTGTGTGTGTGTGTGTGTGTGTGTGTGTGTGTGTGTGTGTGTGTGTGTGTGTGTGTGTGTGTCATATCCCCTCAGAACGTAGACGATCAGGGTGATCCACAACTTCTTGTTCTTTGTCTTTTTGTTATTTCTCCTAAAACCAACCCTGACATCCATTTAGTTAAGCTCACTTTCTTTTGTTATTATTGCCTAAAATATTTTGTGTGAGTGTCAGATTTTCCAAACCCTCTTTCCTCATTACGTTTCTTATATATTTTAGCTTTCTTTTTCTGGTGTTTCCTTTCTGTTTCTGTACACTTTTTCGTTCCGCATACATTTGGTTCGTCTGTAGAATGACATTATTTTGCTTCCAGTCTATTCTTCATTACTGAGAATATTTTTCAGCATTCTTTGCCATATGAGAGGACAAATATGAGATAACAATCCAGTACTCTTTTCGTTGTAACGAAGTTTCCCTGATTCTTAGAACTCTGCTGCTTAAATTTTGGAATGCATCATTGGCTATACCAATGCGGCTTCAGAATTCAGAGTCACACTCTTGGCGTTAGGTAAGTCAGGAACGCCTGAGATTTTTCGCCTTGAAAATAATGTGTGTGTTTTTGAATACCAAAGGGAACAATAATTATTTCGCTTTTAAAATAGAATTTTTTTGTAATGTTTTCACCGCAAGCAAGGCTGGATCGTCACTTGTGCGCATGGGCAACAGGAAGAGAAAACAAACAAAATGCAAGGGATTTCAAAGAAATTTATAAGAGATGGATGCCAATCAAGTAGATAGAAGATGGCAGTTAACGGTGCATTTAAACTTTTAAAGATTGTGTCTATCAGGGAAGCAAGCAAAACGGTAGAAAGTTCCACAAGGGCTGAGTGCGAGAAAATAAACTGATACAGTAGAAGAGAGAGTTATATTTAACTATTTTGACGGTAAAAAGTTGGAATCTAGATACCAATTTAGTAGCACTTGTAAATACATGTGGTCAGGCAACCAGGGAAAAAAGTTTTTCAGAACAATTACTATGAAAATACTTGTAGAAAAGACAGAGGGAAGCCACATCACGTCGGTGAGAAAGTGACTGAAGGCGGTCTGCTAAGTCCGAATCGATTATATTGCAGATCCTCTTTTGAATTTTGTTGATAATTTCAAGAGCATCCGACCACGTATGGCAATAGTATTCAATGCACGGACAAATGGTAGGTTTATAAATGTGCAATTATTTTCTTGTGAGGATTAATATTTATGATTTGATTTAAACAAATAGTCAAAATCGAATGTAATTTCATTTTTCTAATCGGTTTCGGAAATTAGCTATCAAAGCGGCCTCTAATCTTTTCGCCGCCATAATGAATAAATTCACACATTTTACCTTGACAATGAAACAAACTATTGTTCTACACACCATAAATTGAAATATATGAATGTGATTCGTCTGATTCAGTTTCTAAACAACATAAGCAGGGAGAAAGGGTAAGATAAGAATTAAAATAAAATCAATGACTTTAATAGAATAATATAATAAATGAAAATATCGCTGGTATGAATTCGTCTAAGAAATTAACAAAAAATACAAACAATCTAAACTTATTTATAAATGTGTGTGTGTGTGTGTGTGTCAGTTACCTATAGACTCCGAAACGGCTGAACCGATTTTCTTGAAAATTTACACAGTTGTACTATAAGCGTCTGCGAGTGTTCTTAGCTAGGTTTTGTGTCGAGGTACCCCCGATCAATATGGAAAATCGATAATCGAAAAAATCGGGTTATAGAAGGAGTGGTCCGATTTTAATCAAATTTGATACACTCATAGACAAAGAGATAAGAAACGATATTCAGAAGTTTCAAGGATGCAGTTCTTACAGTAGTGCAGAAAATCGATAATATATATATATATATATATATATATATATAAAGCAAGATGTTTGTGTGTGTGTCTGTTTATCTGCCTGTATATTTGTATTTTTTTTCAGCTCTTTTATTTTAGTTTTTGCTTCGGGTTTGGTTCTAAGTAGGTATAACTGTAGTTCTTAGTCTCAGGAGTTATTTAGCCTTCAAAATTCAGTTTACGACGAAAAGAACTTATTTGATATCGATAGCAGGAAATCAAAATTTGACTTACATCCATTCATTTTTGTTTCAGTCTACGGTTTTGCTTTAACTGGAAACAACTATTGCTTTTTAGTCTTTCCTGCCAACGATCAAAGAGTCTGAGCTCCAGGACCATCGATTAGTTTTAAAGCTTTTATTACACCCGAGCAACGCCGGGCTATACTGCTAGTTATAAATATTTAAAGTTAGCATGAGTCGAGTGAAATCTTGAGTATGCCTTGTAGGTTCTCCTCTGGATATTCTTGATGTTGAAGAAAGAAGAAATGGCCTGCTATTTTTTAGGATGGTACCCGTCAGGTAAGATGAGGTAATCTGCGATGTCCAACTTCTCGGAGAGTAACAATGCGTATAACTACCATCTATTTGCACATAAACGTTAAGTAAGTAACTGGCCGTTTCTCTTTGGTCCTCCTTTAATATGCCCCGTGAGTTCTAGATTTCCCGGTAAAGTTACGTTTTAAATCCCGTCTCTATTCCCTTTCAATTTTTTCCAAAATAGCATTATATCTGTGCAAATGTATATGCTGAACTCAAATCAACTGTTAGTTATTGAAGAAACTTATCTTTTTTATCTAAATGTTCATAAAAAAAAGAACTCTATCTTGCACTTGTTCTCTCCCGTAACTCTTACGAAGTCATGTAATTAACTGCAGAATGACGAACTGCGTAATGCAACGACTTTTTGGCATATTTTGCTCTATTTTTCTTCATTTACTGATACTTCCGGCGATGTACTTCCGAGAATTAAAGTAATGCGCTATTGTATTTCTACGCTTATTGCTCTCAAAACAGGAAGTACATTGCCGGAAGTTTTAGTAAAGCACGAAATTCGACAGAAAATTGTTTCCTACGTAGAACGTCATTCTGCAGTTAATTACATGACTTCGTGAGAGTCACGGGAGAGAAAAAGTGCGAGTTATAGTTCGTTTTTTTTATGGACTTTCAAAGCAAAACAGGTAAATTTCTTCAATAAGTAATTGTTGATTTGAGTTCAGCATATACATTTGCACAGAAATAATGCTATTTTGGATAAATTTGAAGGGGGAAAGCCGTCGGTACCTAAAACAAAAATTTACCCTTTTCCCAAGCCCTCATTCCTTATGGCGTGCTCCGAAAATTCAAACAGTTTCTTTTAAAGCTTTTTAGCGCAGATTTTCTATATTTTTTATTTATTTTGCATTTGAACCGTTTGACAAACGACGTCATTTATGAGTAAAATTCACATAGTAACATCTCTATTATATTTCTTCTTGTTCCTACCTCAATCCGTCAGTTCATTAGTTAGTTCACACGACCTTTACTCCCTGACAATACTTCATAAATAATAGACTATTTTGTTTTGGTCGCGTGAAATCACGAACCTGACATATCAGAGAGGTTACTTAGTTTCAGCGAGTAAAAGAAAGACTGATGGAAAGCTAGAAGTGTTTAACGTCTGTTTCGTGAAATGGAAAAAGCTTCACAATTTCGAATTTTTTAATTTTTACATCCTTACTTATAATCTAATTTATCAATAGTTTGCATAACAGGTTTTCGGATAGTATCTCACTCTCTTTCTCTCTATATATCTCGCTCTCTCTCTCTCTCTTTATATATATATATATATATATATATATGTATATATATTCCATTTTTAAACGAGTTATTTCTCTACAGAGGTATCTACCATGAGTCGTGTCTTCAGGCGACAGAAACCTAGGAAGCGAAATAACTCGTTGAAACATTGAAAATATTCAAAAGTTCTACAATATGATTGTATGGAACACTTTTTAATACAAATGTGTACTGGTCTAAACCTATTATGACCAAAACCTAAGTATTAAACAATCAATATATATATATATATATATATATATATATATATATATATAGTGTATCGAGGCAGTAAATAATTTTCTAAACAGATACTGTTAAATATAAGAGACAATGAATGTTTATTATGTTTAATCATGAGCCTTTCTAAACGTCGTATTTTGGCTTTAATTTCAGTTGGATAATTTTTGATTAAGTTGGTTTTAAGCTTTCGGCTCATATGAGCCATCTTCAGAGAGGCTATTAAGACAGTAACACGATAACATCCACCATCAGCGACAATTTTATCTTGTGTGGACATAAAACTCCGCTAAGCAACGGCAATAGTTACCATAAATAGCAAACGCAGTTCTCAAATTTGCAATGCGGTTCTATGACGTCACACCGCGTGATTGCGCGAAATGACAACAGAACCATATATTCAAATCCAATTCACAGTCTCTTATATTTAACAATATATATATATGTAAAGTGAAATCCTTGATATTTGGTGAAGTAAATTCTAAGAGAGACTACTTACAAAGGGAATTCAATGTTAAAATAACAGAATATTATAATCAAGAAACAAAGTTGGATATTTTTCCAAATTCATTGGTAATATTATATTTCTCAGCTCTCACTGCTTCTTTCAAAACACTATGAAAGCATAAAAATAGACTGTTACAGAAATATATACATAAAAATAAACTTTAATAGAAAGATATACATTATGTATTGTTTCTTAATAGAAAATACATTATGTATTGATGTTAATGAAAAGATATACATTTTGTGTATCATAATGTATTTTCTATTAACAACAATACATAATGTATATCTTTCTATTAGCATCAATACATTTTGAATAAAAAAATTATTACTATAACGAATTTTTGAAGGGAAAAAATTATAGCCATAATACATTTCTGAAAGAAAAAAAATATTACCAGCAATACATATTTGAATACAAAACTAGAAGACATCTTCAGTTTTTTAAAATAAAAAATAAAATTTTCTTAAAAATCTCACTAAATCAACTTTCTCACTATAACTGAAAATAAATAAAAACACCTTAAAACCCTACCTTTTTGGCATTAAATAAACCACAGTGGTTAGTATGCCGTTAAGCAAAACTCAACTCAAACTCAGCATGTAGGCGATCATGCATTTCCACAACTTCTGATCACTTGTCGCTCTTAATACCCTTTCTCCTGTTATCCTACTCAATCCCCGCTCAACCATCTGCGCAAGTCTATCAAGTATGTCATGCGTTACTTTACCTTGTCTCCCTTCCCCTCTCTCCGGCCCTTTGAGCAACACGTTTTCCGAGCCGGTTTTCCTCATTATATGTCCCAGTTTCCTTCTTATGTCCATTCCCTCCAAAACCTCGTCGTTGCTCACGTGTTTCTTCCATGGTATAAGTCCATTACAAAAGAGGCGGAGATAAAAGGGAAAATTAAAAGTTCCAAGTTAAAAAACAAAAAAAAAAAAACAAGATCTCAGAAGCCATATTTAAATATCCCTTGACATAGGCTATTAGTGTTGCCTTTGAATGTTAATGTATAAATTATATATATGAATACCAGGACCTTACCCGAGAGTGCAGCTTCATAATAATTGGCACACTTGAGACTATATACCACCGGTATTTGCGAGGATGATAAGTTATGAGCAATGAAAACCGTCATCGTCATCCTTATTATTATTATTGTTGTTGTTGGTTTAACCTAAAAAATGCTACTGAATGATAAATAACTAAAACAGTAGTTCGAAAATGGAACAGTAACATTTACAATACTCGCCAGCTGCTAGAAGTAGATAGCCACTGTTAGTGGTGAACTCCTAGACAGCAATCTAAGTATTTAGCTGCCTCCCCACTCAAGAAAAAATGTGGCAGAAGGCCTTAATCCGACTCAGATAGCTCGGTCAAAAAACTGAATGTCTACTTTCCCTCAGACGCGATTGGGTTACTCTCCGTCCGAAGACAGAGAGTCCAACAATGTCAAGAAAGCGTCTGGGTGACGTTAATCTCTAGGCGGCAATTTAACACCATCTCACAATAGTATCCAATGTGTTTATGAGAACTGGGGCATACCTATTAATGTTCATAGGTATATATATAACACATCATCATCATCATCATTATTATTATTATTGTTATTATTATTATTATTCCCTAGTGTTTGTGTTGTATACGGATTTCGTTCCGGGTCCATACCAGAGATCTAAGATGAGAAATGTTTTCATTAACTTTTCCACTTACCATTTAAAAAAACAGGATCACGTATATTTTATATAGATATAACTCCCTGTGAAGTGTCAGCTACATTTTGGATTTCAATTTTTGTCTTTCTTTAGGTTATAAGCAACTAGCAATCCCGCCAATGTGTCTATCGTAACCTTTTCCAATCAATCAGAGTCCACTAACAACAACTAGAATCATTGATGTCTTGATATGACACATTTTTGAGATTTCTACTTCAAGATCCTTGCATTTTGATAGTTTCTGAATATCTTGAAAGATGCAGTACAATATTATTATTATTATTATTATTATTATTATTATTAGATGTGGTACAAGGCTGAAAGTATGGTTACCCAATTACGATGGAATTCACAACTCAGTTGTAATAGGTTTTAGCGAGACAAGCTGGCTAACTATTACACCACGTCGAGGTGCCCCTAGTGCTTGTGAAATAAGAAAGAATGAAAGCGCCACCATGATAATATATGGCGTCCCACATGCATTGGTGCCTATTTGGGAAATATGATTTGAAGTTGAAGGGCAACGTTTTCACAACGAGCCAAAGAAAGAGATAGAAAACGATCACGTCTACGTCCCTAAGGCCACAAAACCAGGCAAGCACACGCCTCCTCATCGACGTTTCACTTCCAGGTGACCATAATAACATGGTCTAAGAAATTGACAAACGAAAAAAAAAAAAATACACCGACCTCTAACATTAAACTGGGACAATGGCAGACATTCAGGCCACTATTGTCGCACTATTGTCCTTCATCAAGAAAATCAGAATAATGCTTAATTTTACATCGCAATGCTCATTCTTTTCTCTCTGATGACGTCTGACTTGATGGAGAACACGTATAACGCAAAATCTCTAGTGGAAAATGAAAACCGTTCGAACACAGACGGAAAATAAGAACAATATAAAGGAAGCCAAGATAGAAATAAAAAACCAGCTAAGTCAAATACAAAGTATTACAATGGAGGAACGTGAACAGCTCCCAAAATTCCAACCAACAAAACAAAACCTCCGAACTATTAAATTGTACAATGCAGCACTGAAATCAATACTGGATGAAGACCCGAATACAAATCTTAACGAAGTAATATATGCATCAGCAACAGCAGCAACAAAAAAATTAAACATCAAAATAAAAACAAGGCAGTCACGCAGACGTGAAGATCCACCTTGGAAAAGAAAAATCGAAAAAGAAATCGAACAACTAAGAAGTGAACTGTCAGTACTGGATGAACTGAGTAGAGGAATAAATGTAAGAACTAGGAAAAGAAGAAGAGCCGAAAAAAAATATAACATCAGAAATGAAAATGACGTCTTATCAAATAAAGAAAAAATAAAGCAAAAAATCCAACTGAAGGCTCAAAGAATAAGACGCTATGAAAAAAGAGCAAAATTTTACAGACAAAACAAGATCTTTCAGACTGATACAAAGAGATTTTACAGGGAAATAGGTAAAAAAAGAATTGAAGTGACAGTACCCGCCCCCAGAATGGAAGAAGTCACACAGTTCTGGGAAAAGATATGGGCTTGCCCTAAAGAACCTAGCAAGGAAGTACATTGGATTACGCAGGAGATAGAACGAATGAAGAATAAACCCGAACAGACATGGTCTGGAATTACAGAAGATGATGTTAAATTTGCACTAAAAAAAGCACACAATTGGAAAACTCCAGGTATAGATAAAATTCCTAACTTTTGGCTATATTATTTAAATGCAGCACATAAAAAAATAGCCAAAGAACTCCAAGAAATGGTTGACGATCCCACTAAAATTCCTGCATGGATGACAAAAGGAATTACATTTCTTCTACCCAAGAATGGTGACACAAACAACCCGAAAAACTACAGACCAATTACATGTCTTCCGACAACATATAAACTACTAACATCTATTTTAACAAAACAAACATATTTATTCTTAGAAAGAAATGACATGATACCGCTTGAACAAAAAGGGTGCAAACGTGGCTGTTATGGCTGTAAAGACCAATTGCTAATTAACAAAATGATCCTGGAAAACTGCTACAAGACAAAGAAAAATCTTAGTACTGCCTGGATAGACTACCGAAAGGCATTCGATAGTGTGCCACATGAATGGATTTTAAAGACTTTAAATATATACAAGATATCGCCCGTCATCATCAATTTCATCAAACAATGCATGTCTATATGGAAAACAACCCTTTACCTCAATCATATAAATGGAACCTATAAGTCTGATGAAATAAACATCAAAAGAGGTATATTTCAAGGTGATTCTTTATCTCCCTTACTATTCTGCATATCATTAATAGCACTAACCAGTCAACTTAATAAGACAGAATGTGGTTATAAAATAGGCCAAAAGAAAATAAGCCATCTATTTTACATGGATGACTTAAAGTTATATGCTAAGAATGATAATGAGCTGGAAGGTCTTCTGCAAACTGTAACATGCTTCAGCGAAGACATTGGAATGAAATTTAATTTGAATAAATGTGCTAAAGCTACATTTTTACGTGGATCAATACAAGAAACATCCTCAATTAGCCTAGACCCTGCTGTAACAATAAAAGAATTGAAACCAGAAGAAGCTTATAAATACCTAGGTGTAAATGAGAGCGAAAACATTCACCATAAAAAAAATGAAAGAAATAGTGCGTAAAGAGTACTATAGAAGGCTACGAATGATATTAAAAACTGAATTAAATTCACAGAATAGAGTTATGGCCATTAATAGCCTTGCAATCCCAGTTGTCCAATATAGCTTCAACATCTTAAACTGGACTCTAAACGACATCAGGCGAATGGATACTAAAACAAGAAAGCTTCTTTCTAAGCATAGGATGCATCACCCAAAGGCTGATGTAGACCGTCTATACATACCCCGTAAAGAAGGTGGAAGGGGTCTTATTCAGCTGGAATTGTCATACAAGACAACAACTATTGGCTTACTAACATACATAGAAACAACAAAGGATTGGATGATACAATTAGTAAGGCAACATGAAGAAAGAAAGAAAAAATATTCAATAATAAAAGAAGGCAGTAAATACAAACAAGAATTACAGTTAGTAGATTCTGTAGAAAAGCAAAACAGTAGCCAAGAACCAACTATTGCGGCAAAAAATATGAAAATGAAAGCCAAAGATAAAGCTCTTGAAAAGATGAAACAGCGCTGGCAAGACAAACCTCTGCATGGCCAATATCCAGTACGTGCCAATAAATCCAATGTTGACAAAGTTAATACTCATCGATGGTTACGTGCATCTGGATTAAAGTCTGAAACTGAAGGATTTATACTTGCAGCACAAGACCAAAGTCTTTTCACGAGAAACTTTCAGGCAAATATTATGCATAATAATATGGATCCAAAATGCAGGTTTTGTGATAAACACCAAGAAACAATAGACCACCTAATCTCAGGCTGTTCTGTGCTTGCCCCAAACGAATATAAAAATCGCCACGATAGAGTTGGGCAATATTTACATTGGGCAATGTGCAAACATTATGGAAAAGCTGTAAACAAACACTGGTATGAGCATCATCCAGCACCGGTTACAGAAATAGAAGATGTAACCATTCTGTGGGATTACACCATCTACACAGACAGAAAAATTGAAGCAAACAGGCCAGACATTATTGTTAAAAACCAGAAGGAGAAAACTTGTCTATTAATTGATATGGCTTGTCCAGCGGATTGTAACATAGCAACCAAGGAATTTGAAAAACTGTCAAAATATAAAGACCTGGAAATTGAAATAGAAAAAATGTGGAAATTGAAAACAAGAGTTGTGCCAGTGATAGTAGGTGCACTTGGAATGATAAAAAATGGAACAAAACAACACATTGAAAGAATCCCTGGAAACCCCAGCTTAAGAGATATACAAAAAATTGTCTTATTAAGTACAGCCCACACACTAAGGAAAACGTTATCTATGTAATGCTGGGGATGATAGGGAAGATAGAAAAACATGAAATGGAGTCATAACAACACGCCACTACCTGCCTTAGGTCTCCCCGCAGACTTGGTTGGTAGTGAGACCAATGCAGAAATCGAAATATGATGAAAAATGACATAATAATAATAACATATGTAGATATAATAGTATTAATAATAAAAATAATAATAATATATGTAAATATAATAAAAATATTAATAATAATAAATAATAATAATATGGAAAATATGTAAACAAACAGTGGTATGAACATCACCCAGCACCAGTTACAGAAATAGAAGATGTCACCATTCTATGGGATTACATCATCTATACAGACAGAACAATTGAAGTAAATAGGCCGGACATTATTGTTAAAAACCAAAAAGAAAAAACTTGCCTAATAATTGATATGGCTTGTCCAGCGGATTGTAACGTAGCAACAAAAGAATTCGAAAAACTGTCAAAATATAAAAACCTGGAAATTGAAATAGAAAAAAATATGGAAATTGAAAATAAGTAACCTACCAGTGATAGTAGGTGCACTTGGAATGATAAAAAATGAAACAAAAACACATTGAAGGAATCAGCTTAGGAGATATACAAAAAATGTTTTGTCAGGTACAGCCCACACACTAAGAAGAACTTTGTCTATGTAACGCTTGGGTTGTTAGGGAGATATGAAAAAACATAAAATAGAGCCATGACAACACACCACGGCCTGCCTTAGGTCTTCCTGCAGACTTGGTAGGTAGTGCGACCATAGCAGAAATGGATTTATAATGAAAATTTACATAATAATAATGATGATGATTTAAACTGTAAAAATAGCCTGAAATGTATAGCTTGGGCTATTTGCTGAAGGTTTTTTTCACATGAACAACTCAAAAATGCTTTTTCTTTTTCTACTTAGTAAAAAAGTAAAACGGTGTTGTCGAAAGACATAAAAAAGGTAAAGATAGGCAATATTGGAACATTATGCTAATCAAATTATTATCAGACTGTTCAATCAGCATTTAATGTTCGAACATGACTGCGCATGCGTGGTTGTATGCGCACAAACATTATATACAAATATGTTGCTGATGAAAAAAAATGAGTGGCGTTAAAATATATGGCGCTGCTTGATTAGCGTCTTGTATAAAAAACAAAAACCAAACATGAAAAAAAAAAGCCATCTTTGCAGAAGGACTGAGTGGATAATGTTACTTTTCCCTCAAAACTTTTAGCAATCGTACGAAAAGAAAATCTCAGTTATTGATTTCTAATAAATAATTCATTATACCAGAAAAAAAGATGGCTTAGCTACCTTAATATTACGCTGCTGCCGCTGCTGCTGCTGTCGCTGCTGCCGTGGCTGCCGCTGCTGCTGCTTATTATTATTATTATTATTATTATTATTATTATTATTATTATTATTATTCTCCTTATTCTCCTCTTTATTCTTCTTATTCTCCTCTTTATTCTTCTTATTCTCCTTCTTAATCTTTTTCTTTTTTCTTCTTCTTTTTTCTTCTTCCTGTCTTTGTTGTTGTTGTTCTTCTTCATGATCATCATCTTTTACGCCTTCTTCCCCTTCTTTACTTGGCTCCTGGACATATTAATGTGGCACCCAATAAAATCGCCTTCGTTGATACGAGAGAAGCTTAATCACAATTTTTTTCTTTCTGTTTCTACTCCCACTTAACTTAAAAGTGGATGGCGTACAAGTCGACCCCATGAATTTTAACTCAAAGTTGTGAGTTGGATCTATACGTAACGTATAAATCGACCCCCATACTTACAGGCTATCATTGGTTTAAAACTTATACATACCCATAAATGAAGGGTCTTCTATATTTAATAAACTGTTATTGTCTCATCAAACTGTCATTACTAATTATAAAATTTCGCAGATGACAGACATGCCACACCTTGTTTTCTGAATGGCCTCTTCAGTTAAAAAACCCGTCGGGCAGTTTTTACACTAGACGCAATGCGAGCTGTAACGTCAACGGAATAATAAATTTGTGTTAATATTTTATTGTTTTATATTAATTTTTATGTTAGTATGCCAAATATGTCCAACAAACAGAAGTTTTAGTGGAATATATTTGTGGCAGCCTGTTGGGGGTAGTTTATGTGCGCTGTGGCGCAGGGGATATCGGCTCGGAACGAGAAATCGGAGAGCCGAGTTCGAATTCCAGTTGAATTCCTTGCATGCACTTACGTGCAAATACCCTTTTGAAAGGTATTATTCCGGCTCTTCCCTCTAGTTATGGGTTAAATAATAGGACAGATTGGGTTCTATAGCCTTGGTCGGCAACCAGTCTACCGCAGAAAGCAATGGCAACCTACTGCCCAGTCAGTCATGTCTCCTTCGAGACATGATCGCCCAAGCGTGTATCACGTATGGCACTCTGACTGACTGACTGACTGACTGACTGACGGTTATTGTTAGAAGTGCTGTCCTACTTATTTACGAAATTCGGTGGTAGTGGTTTGCATTTCATACTCGTCATGTAAATTACACCTTGTTTTAGAAATACACTTTTAAGCTGAAAACTCGACTTATACGTTGCAATTTACAGTTATTAAAATTATTAATATTATTATTTTCAAAAATAATAATAACTAATTGAAGATACTGATTAAATACGAAAAAGGAAAGATAGCTTCTTATCGATATGACAAAACCACCACATCAAAATACATTTGTTAAAATATATGATAAAATAAGTAAATACAAAGTTATTGAAATGGAAATAAGGCGAGACTATAAAACTATTACTATATCTGTACTAATGGGAAGCAACCTTACCCCTTTGTGATGTCATTCACTTGACGTCAATCATATTTTTGTCAGCCACTGATTTTCAAGTTTTTTGTTGTCCCTCTATTTTTTCTATTTTTGATGCCGATCATATCTCTGATCTTCGTGAATTTTAGAGAGACCGTATATCTAAGGTGTCTTACTGTAACGTTGTGAGAACTGTCTGTGTGTCTTAAGCTAGAAGTAGTCCCAGTTTTCATTTGTTCTTTTTTTTTTATCTTTCGTAACTTTACTGTAGCTACCATTTCTAATGAGTTCATCTAGTTATCCTGTGTTTACCGTTACGACAATCACTTCAGTCGCATTGCCTTTGTCAGCTGGTAGCATGATGATGTTGTCATTCTTCAGCAGGGTATTGATTACCAGCCTATCCAGTTCTGTGATGTTTGATTTGGGAAGCTTGGTTTTCTCCAATGTCTTTCCATGTTAAGTCATCCACCCTAGCCTGAGACATGTAGCATGAAATGGCACGTGTATCTAGAATAATCTAGTCCGGTAGACAAAATATAGAGTTTAGTTCGAAATTCCAATTACCTGATAACAGAAAATTCTCATCATCTGAAGAAAGCCAGACCGTAAAATTGCCGAAACGTAGGAGAAAATGGCAACGAAGATGACATTAGTCCGAACAATGTATATAGTGTAAATATATAGACAAATATTCCACACATACATATTAAAAAACAAAGCAAGAGAAAAGCATAAATTTGATATATTTACACCATTTATTTGAAAGTTATTAAACTTCTTTAATTGTTCTGCTGTGACTGCAGGTAAAGTGATATTGAAGCAGTCAAAATAGCAAACACTTATATGGGAATATGTACATCAAGTCAACAGTACTGAGATCAACTTCCAGGACAAACGGTCTGAGGCACAGAAATTGGTGCAGGGTAAAGAGAGGAAGACAAGAAAGGAAGAGAATGTTGGATTGCGGGTTGCCATCTTTGGTGTATGAACCACTACAAAGAAACTTAAGAAAAAACGTAGTCACAGCACTAAAGAATTATCTCCCATAGATTGCCAGCATTTTGCATTATGTTTTAAAGCAGAAAATTGTTAAATCTGAGTATTAAAAAAAATTTAAAAATAAGAATTATAAAAATGTGTGTGTAAACAGATTTTTGATGCGTATATATATGGAAGCATGTCTACGTCTATAAAGTGTTGAATGCACCGGTTCTCGTCCGATCACCGAATTTAAGCAACATCGAACCTGCTCAGTACTTAAATGGGTGGGCCATTTGGGAATAACAGGTGCTGTAAACGTAAGGACTAAGAATAGTCCAGCGGACCTCCAGCTGCCTCGTAAAAAACAGTTTGTTACAGAAACTGCAACAAAACGTTGCTGCTCTATGCACCATTGGGTGTTATGGATAAATGATGATGATGAGAATATTTGGAAGCATAAAGTGTTGTCTAGTTAGAAATTCAAAAGAAATCTGATTTGACTCACGCACAACATTGAACTAACTCTGTGGCCAAACCCACGTAACTACTTAGACAAGCAGTTAAAGAGAGATAACTGATACTAAAATATCCGGAAGATGGATGCGCTGTGGAACTAGAACAATCTACCCTATTGGACAAAATGAAGGGTTCATTTCAGAAGTCTACAACAGCAAAAATGTCATGAGTAAGTTAACCAAAATGAGGACTACAGTCTGAAAAATGCAAATAGTATAAGCTAGCAGTATAGACCAGCGTTTCCCGGGTGAAATGGAAACTTTAAAACTAATCCATGGTCCTGGAGCTCAGACTCTTTGGACGTTGGCACGAAAAACTAAAAGGCAATAGTTGTTTCTAGTTAAAGCGAAACCGTAGACTGAAAGAAAAATGAATGGATGTAAGTCAAATTTTGATTTCCTGGTATCGGTAACAAATTTTCTGCACTATTGTAAGAACTGCAACCTTGAAACTTCTGAATATCGTTTCTTATGTCTTTGTCTATGAGTGTATCAAATTTTGTTACAATCGAACCACTCCTTCTATAACTCGATTTTTTGGATTATCGATTTTCGATATTTATCGGGGGTACCTCGACACAAAACCTAACTAAGAACACTTGCAGACGCTTATAGTACAACTGTGTAAACTTTCAAGAGAATCGGTTCAACCGTTTTGGAGTCTATAGGTAACGGATATACACACACAGACACGCACACAGACAAAGTTCCATTTATAAATAAGTTTAGATAGATAATGATAATACCTCATCTCAGAAGTATAGACAGATAAAAGATTAGATATGAAGAAAATGGATTTAATATTAGAAGCCCTTTAATTACCCACTAGGTAAAAAAATAGAATCGTTAACCTAGTGGCATAATAATTGTGAGTTTAGTCCCTGTGTCAGGAAAAACAAAACGCGTCTAAACGAAACAGTACAAGGTCTGATGTGCGTTGTGATAATAACAAAAGAAGGAGGACACTACTCGTAAATTCTTATTTAGGTGCCGTGTCCCTTTAGAATGTGGGTGACCATGCCGCTCCACAACTTCCTGTTCCTGTAGTTCTGAATAAAATTTGTCTTTCTGTTGTTTCTTCTCAGCCCTGTTCCGTCATTCATTAACTCAAGTTCATTATTGTTGTGGACCCAGGATAGGTCCGGAAGAAAAACACGAACTCGGCTATTAATGAAATATATTTAACGACAGAACAAATACAAAGGGTGTTACGCGTCAGTCGAACTGCTAAGTATTAGACCGGGGTGACTAAAAACATTAACTCAACTCAACCCCGAGAGGCATATTAACCCGGTATTCATAATAATAGGAAGAATTCATTATAGTCCAAAAAGAGTAGGTTCCATAACAGTTATGTTACGCATTGTCTTCCTGTGTCCTTCTTGAACTAACCCGTGAGTATCAGAGATTCCAAACCGTCCTTCCTCGTTATATGTCCTAGAAATCGTTTCCTGATCGTAAGTATTATTTTTCTTTTTTGTATCCATTTCCTTCAATACTTTCTCGTTCACAGGTTCAATCTATAATATACTCAGCATCCTTCTGTCAAACTGCTTTTCTTATGCTTAAAGTCTCTTTTTTATCTTCGAGGAGACTGTGCAGAACTCACAGCCGTAATGGAGGACAAATATAGCTTAGTAGTTTAGTACATTTTTCCTTATTTCTAGCTAAAGTTTTCTATATCTTATTACTCTGCTTAGTTTTTGGCATCCTTCCTTGGCCATCCCAATACGCCTTCGGATCCCAGTGTCACTCTTTCGGTTCTCTGTTAAAACAGTTTCATTTTGGTACATCCGATTTGCAATTCACACTTTTGCCTCATCTTTTGACGAACAACCATGTATTCTGTCTTCTGACAGTTAATATTTAACCCTTTCTTTTCGCATTGCTTCACTATCTGCAGGAGCTTTTTTTGTTTTTGTGTCTTTTATCAACACTGTGTCATAAATGAAAATTCCTCACAAAAAGGAACTGAATCAAAAAATGGTTTATTTGATTTTGGCTTCCTGGTGCCTCTGCAACAGGTGTTTACTCGTGCAACCAGATTGGCAACTGGGCCCACCCATTCACAGTTAGATTAACCAAATGCAGACGACAATTCTACTCCTTCAGCTTCTTCTCTCGCACTTCCCGCCTGTGAAACTAGCTTCCACATTGTTGCTTTCTTTACGGCTACAACCTCCAGGAAATTAAAT
The DNA here is from genome assembly GCA_037127315.1 of Ascarosepion bandense. Lineage (NCBI taxonomy): Eukaryota > Metazoa > Mollusca > Cephalopoda > Sepiida > Sepiidae > Ascarosepion > Ascarosepion bandense. The sequence goes on along the minus strand of JBBBDQ010000505.1, from coordinate 847,536 downwards.
GCAATGTCAATACTCATCTATTAATCACTTGACTCTAGTTCTTTCACCACCCCGTATATCCTTTCCTTTCGCTCCAACTTTGCAACTGTCATCACACCTGTATTCCCATATTTCTCCTGCTCCTTTCTAACTGGTTCGTCTTCCTCTTCACTCTGTTCTACTTAATATTTTTACTCCTATGTAGCCCCCTGCACATCAGTGGCATTACCGCCTTGCTCGGGGTGATACGATTAAAAAAAAATCAATAAATTTCTCCAGTGATCATCCGAGGACGTCAGTCAGTAGCACAGAACAATTATCATTATTCTTTTTTAGATTTGGAAGAGGGAAACTGTATTTTTTTCTTTTTCCATTTTTAGTGACCAACCAGTTAGTTATTAAGATACATATCTGAGATCTCACTTTTTTTTTTCTTTTTTCTAATTACCACTCACCTATTTTAAACATGTTCGGTTCGGTCCAGCCCAATACGCTTTGGAAATTTAAAAAATGACAAAATCGACGGATGATAGAGATGACCAGCTATGGTCAGAATGTGATAAAAGTAACAAAGAATAGACAGGTGATGTACAACTGTCCTTTCTTGAAATAACTCTGATATTTTTAATCCTACCGTCCGACTGTAATCTTTTGCAGGGTGATTAGAAGATGAGAGACGAACAGCATGATGAATTGGTGGACTTCTCAGGACACAAGTAAAAGCACAAGTAAGATGACGGAAATAGTCCAACTAGAAATAGTTATGTTATTAATATGGTTATATTGATCTTTCTATTCTGATGAAGGCAGCTCGAAGTTTTGAAGCAGTGTGGTTTTGGTTCACGAGCAATAACTATATGTCCTATATTCATGACTCTTGAGGAAAAAATGAATGAGTGAAGAATTTTTTAAACTTATGAAAGTATAAAGACCTTTCACTGTTCATTTTACGGGCTACTATTAAATTCTTGTGCGTTGTGGTGCAGTGGATATCGGCTCGGAACGAGAAATCTGAGAGCCGAGTTCGACTTCTAGTTGAATTACTTGCATTTACTTACGCGCAAATACACTTGGGAAAGGTATTAATCCGTTTCTTCCCTCCAGTTACGGGTTAAATGACAAGACAGCCTGGGTTCTATAACCTTGGCTGGCACCAAGTCTACAGCAGAAATGGCAACCTACTGTAGGATAATCTTCTGTTCAGTCAGTTATGTCTCTTTCGAGACATGATCACCCAAGCGTGTATCACGTATGGCACTTAACTGACTGATTAAATTCTTCCAATAACAACTACCTGTATTTCTGTTATAAGGTATGCTTTCACTTCTGTCGTCCTCCACTACCTCAAACAAAAGGCAAGTAAGGAAAGACAAATCAATAACATAAAGAACAATAACACCAACTGGACCTTGAGAAACTGAACAGGCGCTAGAAATAACTGTGTCAAATAAGGGAAATCGCATCTCTTAAAGACTTCAAAAGCAGAAGTAACAATCACATGGAAATCGAAGAAAGATCTATATATATAAAAGGCAAGATGTTTGGTGTGTGTGTGTCTATCTGTCTGTCTGCATGTCCTTTATACAAATCCACAATTTTTATCCAATTCTCACCAAACGTCAAACAGATTTTCTTTAGGTTTCCTGTCAGGTTTTGGGTTACTCATTTTTTCGATTCTGCCACCCCAATATTGGGAATCGATACCCCGATATCCGATCAGGTCTGATCAAGATCAGGATTTCAGCCCTTTTATCGTGGTTCTTGCTGCAGAATTTGCTTTAACTTGGTAAATTTATAATTTTTAGTCTCAAACATTAGTAGATCTCAGACGTCTCATTTTCCCCGTTATCGGAAATCGATATCCTCAATATTCTATCGAATCTGAACAAAAACCGATATTCAGCATTCAATATGGCTCATTTTTTCCAATTTTACTCCCGATGGGTGCGATAGGTTTTCATGGACTTACTTAGGTTAGTTTATCCTTGGAAGAGTTGTTTGACTCCAATATTGGGAATCGATACCCCGATATCCTATCGGGTCTGATCAAAATCAGGTTTTCATCCCTTTTATTTTGGTTTTTGCTTCGGGGTTACTAGGAATAAGTAGGTATAATTGTAGTGATTAGTCTCAGCTATGATACTATTTACTCAGAGGGCATATTTAACCTTTAAAATTCAGTTTGAGACGGAAATCTTATTTGACATCAATACCGGAAATCAAAATTTGACTTACATCCATTCATTTTTCTTTCAGTCTACGGTTTCGCTTTGACTGGAAACAACTATTGCTTTTTAGTCTTTCGTGCCAACGTCCAAAGAATCTGAGCTCCAGGACCATGGATTAGTTTTAGAGCTTTCATTACACCCGAGTAACGCCGGGCTATACTGCTAGTTATTAATATAATCAAGATCATGACGCACGATACCATTTCAAACTAAAGATTAGAAAGGAAACCTAATGTTTGTATTGGAAACAGCAATATCAGTTACTGGACATGAGAAACATATTTTCTTGAAAAAATGTTTAAATATGAAGATTTATTTATTAAGAATACACCTTTAAGTGCCGAATCTAAGTGCATCGTCAGTGTTATTGCTCCTATATCACTAAAAGTTTCGGGTTTCTGTAAACAACGGACTTCCTCGAAAGGCGACCCGACCGAATATGATCAGTATTCGGCCTGCACCCAGACTAAAAATTTACTACTAGCTTTAGGATGTGCATGATATAAGTTCCCCTAGAAAACGGCAACCAATCATGACTTCACTTGGGTTATTCGATGTTTTAGATCGGGTATGCTCGGTTGTACTAAACTTCCTGCATACGATCAAGACAGGGTATTCTTTGGAGGAAGGGAAGAAAACAAACCAATATATATATATATATATATATATATATATATATATATATATATATATATATTAATAAAACGATTTATCATATTGGCTCGTCTTACAACTTACTGATCTTTCACTCCCATCCCTTTTAACTTCTTTATCATATCCTATTTATTTGGTCTTTCTCTTTTATTTATTCTTATTTTCCTTAACTATGGTTAACAAAATACTTACAATAGAGTGATTAAAAGGACTTAGACTATTTACAAAAAATTCTGCTAAAATGCGGTATGAATTATTCCGGATATTGATTGATACTCTAATAAATTTTATTCAAAAACTAAAGGAAATAACATTTAACAAAAATTGCTTAAGAATAAATTAACCAAAATATTTACATTTTAAATACTCGTTAAAAAAACATATTAGCCTGTAAATTTAAGTTAAAATAAGTTACTCCCCCACAAAGATATCTTGAAGAGAAGAAATTCGTTTAAAAACTAAGAGAAATAACATATAATTAACATTGCTTAAAGTAAATTATTCAAAATAAATTTAATTAATTTTGAACAACAGCAGCATCGAGTATTCGACCAATGAATGCTAAATGTTTGCTTATAAGGAAACGAATAATATTTCCATTACCACAGAGTCTATTCTGACAAAGAGGAAGATCATCGATTTAGTTGTGATAGGCTACAAATACATTCAATAGTATTGTGAGCTAGACGAATTATAAAGCAAAACGTTGAGATAGAAATATTCATTGTCTGAAAGTTAAACATGAAGGTGAGTTACCTTCCACGCTGCAAATCTTTTCCAACAAACGAAAAGTTGCTAGCCTCTCAATAGTCAATCACTATTATCATGACAAATGTTCAAACGAGCTACATTAGAGAGTTCATTAGTTCAGACCTTCACAGCTAATAACCGCCAGACCATTAAATAATCCTCATTTTTTTCGTATTTCTTAGGTAAAGAAGAATTTTTATTTAGACAACTTCTTCGCCATAACTGTTACTCTTTTGAACAGGCTCCCACGAAGTTGCTTCCTGATCGTAATCTCTTCAAGAATATGGTCAACCGATATCTGTCCTATATACGATGTCAGCAGGTAACGAAATTAGGTGAGGTGTTTGAGCTATGGGCGAAAGAGAGATAAGCGAACCGTGTTACCATGGGAGTATATAATTGTAATCTTAGCTTTCTGCAACCATTTAATCATGCGGGAGTTGTGGCATGACAAATTGTGGCTTCTTCACTACGACAATGAATTTGCTCACAACACTATCAGCGTCCGGCAGCTCCTGACCGAGAAAAAACTTGTCGCACCGGAACAACACCTCTGTTCACCTGAACTTGCTCCGAGTGACTTTCTTTTCTTTCCCAAGCTGAAGGGGATCACCAGCTGGACCAGTGTTGAGGGCACGGAAGCAATGAAGAGGGCCGTAACGACAGAGTATCCAACAAGAATCCTTTCAATAGTGGATAACAGCAAAGGATGAAAAAGTGCATTACACTCGTGGAGGATTACTTTGAAGAGGAAACCAATTAGTTACTTGCTCGGAATTTAAATAAAATTTTATGTCAATAGTCCCGTTACTTTTCAGACAGATCTCGCACATTTAACTGGCCCATTTTGTGTCGGGTGGGGACCAAAAATCATCTCTCATTTGCGTCTCTGTCCTCGAAGACAGAATGTGGCTCAGTTGTAGCTCCGTCCGCTAGGGCAAAGGTGCATCTGAGAAAAATTAAACTGTGCAGATGTCCGGTCCCGGGGAACAGTGTCCCGCGGCTGCGCCACCCCATTGCAGCAGGGGGTGGACCAGGTGCTCATCACTGGGGCCAGTTCAACCGGCATTTGAGGGGACTGGGGAATTTTTGTTCATTCGGCCGTCTGTAGGCGGTCGAGCAACCTCCGTTAAAAAAGACCTTGTGTCACATCTAGCATCAGTGGGGGAGTGGGGTAAATATCTACCTTCAGACAGACCTCATATACACGTAATATGCATATCTTCCTCCGTCTCTACGTTGTTACAAAGAACTTACTTGAGTGGCTCTTGTGGTTTGTCTCAGGTGAACCATAGTAAAAAAAAATATTAATTCTGCTCGGTTTTGTGTCTTGTTATAATATTTTGGTCAATCTAGACTTATACTGGCTGTATTTTGTAGTTTGTAGCCAGCAAGATATGAATTTCAAATCGAACGTATTCAATCGACTTGTGTATTTTTTTTTTAATTGTTCAATTCCAGGTTTGTTTTGTTCGAAAAAGTCATATACGCTATTTTAGTGGGTCAGTGTTATGCTATTCCTCAGATAATGGACTCTCTCTCCTATATTAATAAGAGTTAACAGGAAGTTAACCCGAGAAGTTCTTGAGAAATTCTAGAGAGTTCTTTAGAGTTCTATTGGAGTTCAGTAGAACTAATAAGCAGTTGATATAAGTCTGCAGTTAGCCGAATACTAAGGAGTCAGTTTTCAGTGGAAGATTACCAAGTTCCTAACATTTTGGGTGCGTTAAGTCGATTAGCAACCGACATAGCACGATTATAGCATTCAGTGCAAAAACTACTCCACAACAGTCAGATAAAAAGCGAATTAACTTCGAATAATTGAATAATTCGAAATATTTCCCAACGAGAATGTCGAAATGATTACAATCTACCGTGGGGAATGGAAAAAGGGTTCGCTTCAAAATTCAACAAATATCAGCAGATACAGGTAGATACCTGAAGAATGCAGACATGTCATCTATAAAGCAGCGGTGGGTGTGTATGTAAGGTTGCATATCTAGACGAGGCCAAACCTTTTCGGGATGGTTTTGACTAATCCTTCATCGACTCTTCCTGGAATGGTGGAGTAATAGATAGTAGATTGGCTGAGATTTGCGTGATAATACACTTCGGAAAGGCATGAATCCGCCTTTATTTTTGTTATGGTGCTCTATCTACATTGGAATGATTTCTTCCGAGACTTCCGAAAGTTGATAGTTCGAATGGACACTTCTATCTGCTGATTAATAAAACTCTTATTTTCTATATATGTTTGGTTGGTTGGTTGTTTTGTTTTTATGGCAAATCAACCTCGGCGGGTCATTTATTGCCAACTAAATCTTTATTTATTTATTTCTGGTAATACCTTTTTCTTTCAACAATTTATTGTTATTTTGATATAAGTTTTGTGTCTAGTAATACTTTTTTCTTTTCTAGTATCAAGATTCTTTGGGATTTGTTTTTAAGGGCAGGGTCCCCAAGTCCTACCCTGTTATTTAACCCATAACTGGAGGGAAGGGACGAATTAATACCTTTCCCAAGGGTACCAGTGCTTAAGTGAATGCAGGCTATTCAACTGGAATTCGAACTCGGCTCACCGATTTCTCTTTCCGAGCCGATACCACAGCGCACATCCGTCATTAAAAGCTTACAGCACCTGGTATTCCCAAGCGGTCACCTATCTAAGTACTGACCAGGCTAAACGTTGCTTAACTTCGGTGATCGAGCGAGAACCGGTGTATTCAACGTGATATGGCCGTAAGCCTGTATATATGTCCTGTACTTCCAATACACTGGTTCATCCTACCTTCTTTTCGTGTCTATATTCCTGGCCTTAATAGACTAGAACAATCTTCTAAACCCCCCCACCTATGCGTAAGCAGCAGCACAGACTGTATCTTATAGCCTTGGTTGATTACTAGTCTAGCAGAAGGAATCTCTAAATTCAAACTAGGCTGAGAAATTATGTGCTCTGTCAAACTATCAGGAAACACTACTGATTTTACTGCTGAAGTACACGTACAACCCTCAGATATTATGAGATTCAGTCAGTCAGTTAAGTGCCATACGTGATGCATGCTTGGGCGATCATGTCTCGAAAGATACTTAACCGACTGGGTAGAAGATTATCCCGCAGTAGATTGCCATTGCTTTCTGCGGTAGACTGGTTGCCAGCCAAGGATATAGAAACCAATCTGTCCTGTTATTTAACCCATAACTGGAGGGAAGAGATGGATTAATACCTTTCCCAAGGGTATTTTCGCATAAGTGAATGCAAGGAATTCAACTGGAATTCGAACTCAGCTCCCCGATTTCTCGTTCCGAATCGATATCCATTGCACCACAACGCACAATCACTTATGAGAAAATACTTGCAAATGAAATATTATTTTAAATGGTCACTTTGTAGGATTGTAGAAAGTACCTACATTTTATGGCCTTAATTTCAAGACAAATCTATTGTTAGATTGGCTACTGATGTGGTACACCGGTTGAATCTTTTATACACTTATTCTTCTGTTGTCATAAGTGTTCTGGAAAGAAAACAAAAACAAGAAAAATTCAATAAAAAGCAATAAGTACCTATTCAGTGTTTTTGAATGATATAACACGATACCGAGGCATAATTTGACAAATCCTTACTGCCAAAGCAGGACTGCCCGTTATCACCTGGCTATACGTGAGAGGTCCAGTATATAGTTAAGACCGGATTTAAGCGATGATAGTTGTCAAATGTTATATAATCAGTTAAACAATGTAAAGCCGCGGGTGTAGTTTTATATATATATATATATATATATATATATATATATATATATATATATATATATATATTATATCGATTATATGCACAATTATAAGCAAGTCAAAAATTCTATCAATAAAAAATATATTTAAGATTCAAATCTGAAATCTCTAAGAACATAACATGTCTGATGTGTTGTAATTGCTCAACCACGAATGACTTCGAAGTGGATATAGCCGAATTAAGCCTTAAAAACACACATATTTGATTGATCGTAAATATTCATATCTGCCCTGAAAGTATATCGTAATGTACACAAATATAAGCCAACAATGTTACGGAAAGTTCTGGATTAACAACTGTCATATTTAATTTATTCATCTCCTAACGAATGACACATTTTCCTAACAACATTTCTCAAAAATATTCCGGCCGGTAGAGTTATATATATATATTAATATAATCTTTAATTACAAAGAGAATGTATAATCAAATATGAGTATTTACTAAAAATAATGTTTAAACAATTAAATTAAAATAATTGTGCATCGTTCTTTCATTCAAGCTTTATTAAAGACGACTGATAGGGTGCAAATCGGATGTGCGTTGTGGTGCATTGGATATCGACTCGGAACGAGAAATCGGAGAGCCGAGTTCGAATTCCAGTTGAATTCGTTGCAATCATATACGTTGGGAAAGGTATTAATCCGTCTCTTCCTTCCCGTTATGGGTCAAATAACAGTACAGATTGGGTTCTATAGCCTTGGTTGGCAACCAGTCTACCGCAGAAAGCAATGGCAACCTATTGCGGGATAATCTTCTGCCCAGTCGGTCAAGTCTCTTTCGAGACATGATCTCCCAAGTGTGTATCACGTATGGCAATTAACTGACTGATAGGGTACACCACTTGAATTTTTTATGCAGTCATTTTTGTGTTCTGGAAAGAAAGCAGAAACACAAGAAATATTGAAAATTGAGTACATATTCAGTATTTTTTTAATGATACAACACGATACCGATGTGTAATTTAACAAATACTTCCTGACATTTAACCACTCTGTCCACGTTGTGTTTTTTGATCTCGGACCGGCCAAAGAAGGACTACCCGTTATCACCTGGCTAGATTAGTTCCGACCTGTGTGAGGTCGAGTATATAGTTAAGACCGGATTTATGCGATTATAGTTGTCAAACGTTATATAATCAGTTAAATACTGCAAGGCCTCGGGTGCAGTTTTTTATATATTTTTTAAATCGATTATATACAAAATTATAAGGAAGTCAAAGCTGGTGACAGTTGGCTTTTATTTCAATAATACATTCAGTAACAATGTACCGCAGACTGGGTATACTCAATCGTCTTTATTAGCACGTCGATCTCAGTTCGACCGTCTCGTTCAAATAATGGGCCCCGAATACTCTAATTTCGATTTCTACCTGGGTTTTATTAAAAAGGCACAAACCCGGGGAGGGAAAGGGTAGTTAATGGCGCGTTCAATTTGCCCTGACGGTATTATTCCTAATAGCTCGAAACGAACACAATATCAGTTATCCATTTCGACTGAGTCTCTGGGCCCTTCAGAATTTACTCTCTCTCTCTCTCATCGCTTGCCTGTCTGTCCCAAAACCTCGGTAGCCGAAGAAAGGAAATCCTCAAAGTCTAATTTTAACCTCGAGCCAACAATTTGTCATAACTGGATGACAATATAATAACTATAATTGTATTACTCTGATTCAAGCAATTCAGTTACTTTTCCCGACAAAAATAAGAAGACAATTATTTTAAAAATAATCTTTAAAATTAATAAAAAAAAAATAATACCAGCAATCTGGAAAAAGGGTTAAAATGAGACATGTATATATACAGTGCCGTACTAGACTAGTGGCAAGGTTCCACGAGTCAAAATATAACCGCATGTTCTTTGTTAACAGTTTCTTCTCTCGCAATTCTTTGTTGAATTTTCTTCCTATTTTTTGCTTCCCAGTTAACTTTGTTCTTAAAAAATTAATATATTGTCGTCTTAATTATTTTAGTTCTTTCTCCTTAATAACGTAATTTCTCATATTCTTTCCCGGTCAATAAACCCCTTGCGTTTTAGTGGTTTGCTGGCTTTCAAAGTTCTGAAAATGTTCTGTAACTTAGTGTGACCGTACATATTTGACAAGCAAGATTTTAAAAGACAATAATAGATACATGACACTTTGGTTACTTAGGTAAGTTTTTTCATGCAAACCAAGTGAGACATATATATTATATAAACTTATTTATAAATGGAACTTTGTTATAAATAGAGAACTTCTTTGGTTTTTGTTCTTGGTGTGTGTCTGCGTGTGTGTCCGTTACCTCTAGACTCCGAAACAGCTGAACCCATTTTCTTGAAAATTTACACAGTTGTACTTGTGAGTGTTCTTAGCTAGGTTTTGTATCGAGGTACCCCCGATAAATATCGAAAATAGATAATCGAAAAAATCGGGTTATAGAAGAAGTAGTTCGATTTTAATCAAATTTGATATACTCATAGACAAAGACATAAGAAACAATATTCATAAGTTTCAAGGTTGCAGTTCTTACAATAGTGCGGAAAATTGGATATTGATACCAGGATATCAAAATTTGACTTACATCCATTTATTTTTCCTTCAGTCTACGGTTTCGCTTTAACTGGAAACAACTATTGCTTTTTAGTCTTTCGTGCCAATGTCCAAATAGTCTGAGCCCCAGGACCATGGATTAGCTTTAAAGCTTTCATTTTACCTGAGCAACGCCGAGCTATACTGCTAGTTGCAAACATAAAATCATCTATCTACCAGTCATTATATTATTTAAAGAAATAATAATAATTTATTTTAGCTTTCTTTTCATATGTCAGTCAACATAAAGAAGAGGTAGTTAATTTTAGAAGACACGAGCAAACAAAGCTAAAAAGATCATTTTTCGAGATGTTGATAATATTTATTACCAAGAACAAAAACAAAAAGAAGTTATCTATTTATAACACGGCTTCCATCTAAGTTGACTTCTGTCTGAATTTCTGGTAGAAAAATAATCAGTATTTTTATTATTTACACTCGGACTGTTATCATCTTCCTTATCTTCGCTGTTATTGTTACGAAGTTTCGACCGTTTGACTTTGCTACCTTTATCAGCTTTTCGATTCGAGTGACCTTCTGTTGTGGAGTAGTTTACGCTCTGAAAATTATAATCGGGCTATATCGGTTGCTAATCGACTTAACACACCGAAAATGTTAGGAACCTGATAATCTTCCACTGAAAGCTGACTCCTTAGTATTCGGCTAACTGCCGACTAATATCAACTGCCTAGTAGTTTTATTGAACTCCAATAGAACTCTAAAGAACTCCTATGAACTTCCCATAAACTTCTCAGGAATTTCTCGGGTTAACTTCCTGTTAACTCTTATTAACATAGGAGGGAGAGTCCATGATCTGAGAAATAGGTGTGTTTCACCATAACACCTTCCTAATCACTTATTTCATCTAACTAAGCTTGTCGTTATGTTTTTCCTGACGATATTTATCAATACCTCGTGTAATTCATTTGTAACGCTGCTCAGTTTGCTCTATCCTACCTAGAGATTGAACTCGTGATTACTAAGGTTTTTTTCTCCCGTTGGACAATTCTGAGTGTAGAACTTGGAGCACTAAGACAAATTTGATTACTTCTGAGGCAGATGGTTCTGGTTTTAGTACTTGACAATGGAATTACAATAGAACAGATAATGAAATTTAAAAAGATATTTGGCAAATACATTAAATCTTTCATTGAAAGTGTTCAACCGTTGATACGATGCGAATTGGAGTAGATAGACTAAACTATCGCCCGGTTCACACTCCACCCACGTCTATTGAACAGATGAAGAGGCTCATCCCTTGTTCCCTGTTTAGGATGTGGTTTCAGGCTTTCTCTTTTCCAATCTTTTTACTCTTATGTAGCCCCCTGCGCATCAGTGGCTTTATCGCCTTGCTCGGGGTGATATGATTAAAAAAAAAAAAACTTCTGAGAAGCCTTATATATGTGTATTTGTGTGTCATTTGTGCTTATAATATCCGGTCTGCTTTTGATCTGTTACGGTTTAAGACGTTGTGTAGAATCGTCAGCTGCCGTTGACACACGCTGAAGAAACTGTAAACCATTCGGTTCTCTGTCGTCTTCGTTCAGATCACATATAAAGTTTCACCGCTTCTTATTTAGGTTAACACGAACAATAAAAGAAGTGAAGAAAAAAGTTTTAGAAAAGAGAAAAAAGAAGAAACAAAGTTACTTTTAGTGAAGAATAAGAAAACAAATGGAAGTCAAATGAAAAAAGAATAAAAGAAGAGGAAAAGAAGATATGTCTCGTAGCGACAAATTTAGATAACCAAGAGAAAAGTGCAAATAGAAATGAGGAATTTGTATTGTTTTGTGTCAAATACAAAAGAGAAAAAGACTAAGATTTTGGAAAAACGTAGTTATAAAGTTAAAGAAACAGGAAATGTTTTATTTAACTGCGGAAAGAAAGCAGAGTGGAAAACAACAAATTGGATTCATTTTTCCTACTTCGACTTTTAAAAGGATAATGGTCTAACATAGTTTAACACATTCCGTATATAGTGAACTAAACGTTAAATCTTGGTAACGATCTATTACCTTATGTAAAAGTCAATCAGAAATATGTCTTCGATAAAAGAATTAATGAATTAAAGGAAAACGTATTCGGATGTGCATGCAGTGTAGTGGTTATCGGTGGAAACTCTGGATTGGTCATTCCGGGTTCAGGAATTTCTTTTCATACAAATACCTTGAAAAAACGCAAGGATAGATCACTTCTCTCCACAATTGATAAACGGACTGAGCTTTATTTCGTCGGCAAGCAACCAATGTAGAACAAATTTGAATTCAAAACCGGCTAGCAACTCCAGACAATATAACAAATTTGTCTATATTCCTGAGATGAGATAGTATTTACATTATTCGGACTACTGTCCTCATCTTTGTTGCTATTCGTACGACGTTTCGGCCTTCTTCAGTTGCTAGAAATTTCGAACCGAAAACTTTTTTTTACAATCAATGTGGTATATGAACTCCATTTCTTGCCTAGTGTTTCTTCTGGGAATCATGAGTTATCTCCCACTAACACTGTAAGTTACTTGTTCACTACTGCTGTATCCTCGTATTAAACTCACAACTTTTTGGGTCAAGTCACATCTCTATATTCAGTGAAAACCTGTGTCCTTAAGGACTCAATTTGAAATTCCTAGCACCTAAAGAAGTCCGGAGCATAAAACGACCGAGACGTCGTACAAATAGCAACAAGGATGAGGACAATAGTACGAATAATGTAAATACTGTAAATACCTCATTTCAGAAATATAGACAAATAGAATGATCTATTATTAAACGTCGTACAAATGGCAACAAAATTAGGACAATAGTCCGAATAATGTAAATACTGTAAATACTAGTTCATCTCAGATATATAGACAAATAGAATGATCTATTATAGAACGTCGTACAAATGGCAACAAATATGAGGACAATAGTCCGAATAATGTAAATACTGTAAATACTACCTCATCTCAGAAATATAGACAAATAGAATGATCTAGTATTAAACGTCGTATAAATGGTAACAAAGATAAGGACAATAGTCCGAATAATTTAAATACTCTAATTACTGCCTCATCTAAGAAATATGGACAAATAGAATGATTTATTATTAAACGTCGTACAAATTGCAACAAAGATGAGGACAATAGTCCGAATAATATAAATACTGCAATATAACAAATTACTTGTCTAAGAAAACACAGCAGTAAAGTATAGCGTGGTAAGGTTGTAGCTTTACAGATTTGTAAAACAGGAAGCTGCACCCGTCTCAAAAATTCATATCTACATTTTCTTTCGTATTAGAAATATAAATAAGGCAATTTCGAAAGAGGCAATGTGTTATATTTTACTCGACGTTAATCCCTACTATACTGAACGTGGATCCAATCGAGCTATCAGCTTAACAAGTCCCATAACAAAATCCGATTCTGATTAATAGAGGGCACAGTAGATCCAGGCCAATGATTGGACAAGAATAATGCAATATCGTCAAGGACACTGGAACAAGGAACGCGATATTTATGGTAATCATACCATCAGAAATGGCAATACGGATGCAGAAGGACGTGTACTTATGTTTTATGGCCCACGCAAAGACATTTGACAAAGTACACCACAAAAACTCGATAGAGATGCTCGGCAACCTTGACATATTCGGAAAAGACATTAGAGTAAGCAAGAAAATATACTGGTAGCAAACCCTTCTATACGGACAGGAAACAAGTTCAGCAGATATACAAAGATAGAAAGGGGTGTAAAACAAGGATGTGTTTTCTCGACAGGTCTATTCAAACTATACAGCGAGACAAGTTTGAGAGTTCTAGAAATTATACCAGGATTCGTCATTGGCGGCTACAATCTGAACAATATAGGATAGTCAGATGATACAATAATAATAACAAACACGGAAAGGAAACTACAAAACCTCGTCCAGAAGCTAGCTAAAGAAAGCAGAAAGAAAAGACGACGTACAAACTTCAAGAAAACTGAATGCATCGTCATAAGTAGAAAGAGAAGCCCAAGATGCCTACTGCAGGCTGTGGATACTAAAATCAAGCAGGTACAGAAATTTCAATATTTGAGATGTGTTCTAACAGAGGTTGAAAAGTGCGACACTGATGGCCAAAGTTGCATTCTAGAAGCCGAGTAAAGTATTCAGAGACAGGAAAGATTTCGCTGAAGACACAGAAGAGAGTACTGGATTGTTACGGGATCTCTGTCTGTCAATATGGCAGTGAATGCTGGACAATCTCATCAAAGATTAAGGAAGAAGTTGAAGCAGCTAAAATAGAGTTCTACAGAAATATGTTGAAAATACCATGGTCTGAACATGTGAACCCCTTGGTGATGTTTTGGAGAGGATAGAAACAAAAAAGAAAACTAATACTTAACATCAGGAAAAGACAACTGAAGTTTCTGCGACAGGTAATGAGGAAAGAGGGCTTAGAGAATCTGATACTCGCAAGACAGATAAAGGGAAAGCAAACTATTTTCTATTCTAAGCCAACATCCACTGTGCCATGACCCACATCCACTCCCTTGTACACTACACTGAAGTTATTAAAGTACGGTTACCATAGATAAAAGTCCATTAGGACAATTACCATGAAAGTTATTATAGAAAAAAACAGAGGGAAGCTACTTTATGGTGGTGGGAAAGTGAATGCAGCAACAGTTTATTTATTCTGAACGAGACTGACGCCATGCATGATAAACATATCAAATTCTAGACTTAAGGTAACTATTTCAAAGCTTTTTTTTATTATTTCAAATTACTTTTATACCAGCATCTATTCTAAATCTATTCGAATCTTTTAACGATTCTTGCAATTTATCCGATGAGCATTACATCAGTAAAATGTTTCCAACCCCCGCTTAAGTTTATTTCCATCCCTTTCCTAGACATATTTCGTGGGATAATTTTAAAGTTTGGTGTAAATAATGTATGGTAAATTACATTCATTTCTTTCACTACTTTTCCTATCTTTATTTTTCATCTGCGTCTTTGTGTAGTCGAATTATTTTAATTTTGTTATCGCAGATATTATCAATAACATTCCTATCATTTTTTCTTAATACTCACTTCACGCAGTGAGCAAAGAACTGCCTCAGGTTCTACCGAGTGTAATGCTTTTTCATAATCAACTTAAACTAAGTTGATTTCTTGTATCATAGTATTTGTTTTTCGATCGGTTGATCTAATCTTTGTAAGTTGTCTATTGTTGAGTAGCCACTTCTAAAATGTGTCAATTTGTATGGTTGACTGCAATCTCGGATGCTTTTTAGTCTATTTGCAAGTAATTCTTCTGTTCAATAATAATATATTGGATATATATTGTTAAGCGCTGGGGTGCAGTGATTATCGACTCGGAACGAGAAATCGGTGGATTCAGTTTCGATTCCAATTGAATTCGTTGCATTCATATACGCGAAAATACCCAGAGAATAGTATGAATACGCTTTTCTTTCCAGTTATGGGTTAAATAGCAGGACAGGTTGTGCTCCATAAATCTTTCGAGACATGATCTACCAAGCGTGTATCATGTATGGTACTTAACTGATTGACTAAGTAATCATTAGTTTCTTCATTTTTCTATAAAGTCGAATTAATATCTTTGAATTTGTGTCTCATTTGCTGTTGACCAAAATATACGGAGTTTTTATGAGATGTCTTTCCACTTGTATGGCGGCGAATGCTGGACAATCTTCTCAAAGCTGAAAGAGAGACCTCAAGAAACAGAACTGAGGTTCTACAGAACGATGCTGAGGGTTCCATGGACCGAACATTTCTGGGGGACGTGATGAGGAAGGAATGCTTGGAGAATTAAATATTCACAGGGCGGATAGCGGGAAAGAGATACAGAGAAAAACAGCGCATAACATACTTGATGGACTTAAGCAAGTGGATGACAGAGAAATTTTGGGTAGAAATTACAAGACAAAATATATTAAGAGCTACAAGGTACAGGAAGATGTGGAAAGCCATGATGGCCTAAGTTCTGAAGAAACACGGCATATACAAGAAAAAAGAAGTTGCAGTCTTTTTATTCTGATGAATATCTGTATCTATATTCTGACGTGCCAAATGTCATAATCTAGATTTTTTTTTAATCATATCACCCTGAGCAAGGCGGTAACGCCACTGATGCGCAGGGTGCTACGTAAGGGTGAAAAGATTGGACAAGAGAAAACCGGAAACCACATCCTAAACAGGGAACAAGGGATGAGCCTCTGCACCTGTTCGATTGACGTGGGTGGAGTGTGAAATGGGCGATAGTTTAATCTCTCTACTCCAATTGTGCAAAGAAATGATAGGTAGTGCATCTGTGTATAATGATGTCATGGCACTTAGCTGACTGAAACATTGCCGAAGAGTGAAGGTAGTTAAAATAATTGCGGTGTCATGGGAAAAACAAAACGTGCTTTTGCTTTTTTTTTTTCTTATTGTTGACACTTTTGTCTATGTTTTTCGAAAGAAGGAAGTTGTTGAGAGCCATGATTGCCCTGTGCCTGACAGAACATAGTGTTTAGAAGAAGAAAACGAAGAAGAAGAATGGAAAAAGTTACTGCTGTTGCAGCCACTCAAAACTCGTCATTTTTATTTCATTCATAATTTTCTATTTTCAATTCATAAGCGCCAATTTATTTGTTTCTGCAAAACTCAATCCTCCGGGCAAATAGTCTAAGCAAATCTCTTGTAGCAAATACGTTTGCTGCGTCACGTAACTTGAAGGTGTCAGATTGCCCAGAGGGGAATGGACAAATCATTAATGAGCTACACGAAATAGCACCACGTAACCATATTTAGAAATCAAGAATATTATTTTTAAAAAAACGTGAAAAAAGCATTCAGTAAAAGATAAAAAATTTATTACAGGAATCTAATAAGCTCCCCTCTAATATATATACTAAACCACCCATAAACCCGTTGGGTTTCTTTTTAACACAGTTCAAAATACGAAAGGATGAGGTAACAATATTATCAGTTTTATTATTAATCACACATTTTATTTTGTATTTAAAGACGGTAAAAATATTGTTTGTTCCACTGGGCTTAAAACATTTTATGAAAATTTGAATAATATCTTTAAAAAGGTGTCTTCCTCAAAATAATGAGTATATTCTTATTCATTTAATTTTCAGTAAAAACAATGTAATATAAATATATCATGATTTAAAGTCTGCAAATCAATTATTTTACAATGTCAATACATATGTTTTACTTCTTTACATTAAACGATAAGTATTTCTATAAATGTATTTTGAATAATAAAAATAAAAATTAATGCTAAATATAGTAAAAAATGGATTTGTAGTTTTCACACTGAGTCATAGCTTAAAATGGGTGTAGATTTTTCTAAATAATTACTTTGAATAATGAAAATTAAAATTAATGTGAGAGATGAGGAAAAAACTGGATTTGTAGTTAACACGTTGCGTTAAAAATTGGAGTTATAGCTTAAAATGGGTGTAGACATTTTCTAAATAATTACTTTGTAATAATAAAAATTAAAATTAATGCTACAGATGGTAAAGGAAACTGTATTTGTAGTTAACACATTACGTTAAAAATCTATATGCTGAACTCAAATAAAGTGTTATTTATTGAAGAAACTTACCTTTTTTATCTAAATGTCCATAAAAAAAACGAACTATATCTTGCAATTTTTTCTTTACCGTAACTCTTACGAACTCATGTAATTCTCAGATATTAAATTATTCCTTCTTGCTTTCGTTTGTAGGTCCAATTCGTAGTTCGCAACTACGTCTCCTTGTCCTGTTCACAACCATATATTAAACAGTACGAAGAAAATATGAGAACATCAAGAATAAATGGCAAGTTATTAACCGATGGGAGCGAGTTCCACAGGCGGGAAGTACGAGAGAAGAAGCTGCAGGAGTAGAATTGTCGTCTGCATTTGACTAATCTAACTGTAAATTGTTGGGACCCAGTTGTCAATTTAGTCGCACGAGTAAACACCTGTTGAGGAGGCACCAGTGACTTGAGTTCGTCTGAGCAGAAGCCATGAAAGTATTTATAGAACAGACAAAGGGAGGCCACATTTCGTCGGTGGGGAAGTGGCTGTAGTCGAGTCGCCAAGTCAGCACCTATCATGTTACTAACTCTCCTTTGGAGCATGTCGAGAACACTGAGGTGAACGGCAGGGGCGCCTGACCATAAATGGCAGCAGTACTCCATACACGGTCGACTGGTAGACTTGTATATATGCAGGATGGATTCAGGCGGAAAAACATCCTGGATCGACACTTTGACCCAACCTTCTTAGCAGTGGATTTAGCTATGGATTCGATGTAGCGGTTCCATTTGAGATCAGAATAGAGCGTATGAGCGAAGAGGGGTAGTGCATTGCTCTCGGGGAAAATCGCTTGGTCCATGCTTATGGGAGGCAGGAGAGGATGCCCGTGATTGTTGACAGACAACAGCTTGGTCTTAGATGCATTGAAATTGACAAGCCACTTCTTACCCCAATTCACCAAAGAGGGTAGATCCCGTTCAAGGTCAGTAGCGAGATTTCTTACAGATGCGGTAGTATATTGTGGTGTCATCTGCGTAGATGCCTACTTGGCACTTGGTCTCATCTGGGAGGTCGTTGATGAAAATAAGGAAGAGCGTCGGGCCCAGGATAGAGCCCTGGGGGACACCGGCATTCGTGCTGTAGGATGAAGAGGCATGCCCATTCAATACGACTTTCATTTTGTGGTTGTTTAAAATAGATTGGATAGGATCAAGCAGGCGTCCGGTAATACCGTAACCCCGTAGCTTGCAAAGAAGGCCAGAGTGCCAGACCCTGTCGAAAGCCTTGGAGATATCCAGAGCCTGATTTATCAAGGGCCCGGAGCATGTACTCTTTAACGGTTGTTAGCATGTCGGCAGTAGACCTGGCAAAGCGGAAACCATATTGCCTGTCAGAGAAGAGATTGAGGGCAGTAAGAAATTGAACTATTTCAGCATTGGTTATGGCCTCGAACACTTTCCCGAATATCGATATAATACTGATAGGGCGATAGTTGGATGGGTCCGAGTATTCGCCACAATTCTTAAATACAGGAACGACTGAAGAGAACTTCCAGCATGCAGGAAAACAGGAAAACAGGAAGCAGAAAGGCAGTAGTTAAACAGTTTAGAGAGGACAGGGGAGAGTTCAGGAGCGCACCTCTTAAGGACTATCACCGGGATTCCGTCGTCACCGCTCGCCTTATGCTGGTCAAGTTTTGAAATTACTCGGGATACTACCGCCGGGGTAAAATATACGTCATGCAGTTTGGTCTCAGTTCTAATGGGGAAATCGGGTGAGCATACTCCAGATGAGTCAAATGTGGAGTTGGATGAGAATCTGCGGGCAAAGCACTCTGCTTTCTCCGCAGATGACGTGAGAACCTTAAATTGTTGTTTTTATTTCTTTTTTCTTGTTTTTTTTTTCTTTCTTATTTTTACTCAAATTTTCAGTGATTTTCTGCGTGGTAAGTGTATGAGAAATCGTTTTGTTTTTTTTTTCTCTCCTCTTCTTCCTTTTTGTCTTTAATATTTTTCTTGGTTGCTTTTTTTTCTTTTTACTAACTTTTTCGACGTTATGCTCTGTTGGTTAAAGAATTGTTCCATTGTTTTGAGGTTTTTCTATTTATTTTCCTAGCGATACCATTCTTCCTAAGTTAGGGGAAATTGCCCGCTTAATACTTGGCAGTTGACCCCACCCTAACCCTCTGAAATCTTTAACTTTCGTACATGGCCTGTCCTTCTATTCAAATTTGGGACATAATGCTCTCTCTACACAAACAGCAGTTAAATAGATCTCAATTTCTCTGAACAAAACAGAGTGAAAATATTGTTTTTAATTCTTTTTTTGTTTGTTTTTTTCTTCCTTATTTTTACTCAAATATTCAGTGATTTTCTGCGTGGTAAGTGTATGAGAAATCGTTTTTTTTGTTTTTCATTTTTTCTCTACTCTTCTTCCTTTTTGTCTTTAATATTTTTCTTGGTTGCTACTACCTCTTCCAGATTGCAGCCTTTAGTATACAAATAAGAGACATTTTTGATTCCAGAGTAACTACAATATAGCTGCTTTGCCTACATTGACGACTAATATATATATATATATATATATATATATATATATATATATATTATTAAAATTTCAAAACGGAAAAGTAGGAAGTTAAATTCCAAGAACCTGATCCTAATTAATATTAAAAATGTTAACATTAAAAAATGATCCAGGTGGTGAGCTCAATGTAATTAAAATTACAGAGCTAATATAAAGTAAAATAAATTTCCAATATTCAGAAACGACATGAAATCCCTAAAAGACATTTTCATTGTAAAATTGTCCAAAATCTAAATATAGACATCGATTTTTTTTGTGAAGTAATTTTTTTTACTTCCGCCGGAAATTCTTAACCTTCAATTTTTTTTATTTCTTTTTTTTGTTTCTTTTTTATTTCATTTTGAAATGTGGTAGTTGCCGAAGAGATGTGAAATCTCTCTTAGGGATTTCATGTTGAAATGATCATTCAACATTTTTAAATATTGAAAATTTATTTTACTTTATATATATATATATATATAATCTGCAGACAGGCCTGTTTCGCCGTATCGCAGGTCTTCAGTGTAGCTATATTAATTGTTTGCTTCAAGCTGGAATCGAACTCCGACTGATTCGCCCTCAGACGGATACCTTACCACTTCGCTATCGGCAGGTTATTTACAGGATGTAAACAAACAGCCAGTTAGTTAGTGATTTGCAAAAAACCAATGTAGTATATAAATTCATATGTCCATTTAGAGAATGTATCTCTAACAACCTCAATAATATCTACATCGGCCACACCACAAATTCGCTCTCACGGCGTCTGACGTTGCACTTAAATAAAAATTCAAATATATTCCGTCATTTAGAACAACACGGTTATCAACGCACACTTCTGAGAAAAACGCTTGTTGATAACACGTACATACTCAAACAAGAAAATAATAAGCAGAAACTAAAAATCCTCGAAGCACTCTACATTAAACAATTTAAACCTGGTTTGAATACAATCAATTTCGATATTTCCAACAACGTACTCAAATGTCTGTAATCAGACCAGGGACCACAACACCACTATTTTGTCACTGTCTTCGGCCATCCGCCACGGTAGGGATGGACTTATATTTTCAATTCAATTATCTTTATTGTTAATAGCTTAAATGTTCTATGTTTACTGTGTGTTAATATTTACTCTTTGATAGTGGCTTATGTGAGCCGAAAGCTTAGACCCGATAAAAAATTCAACAAATACTGTGATTTTTTGTTGTCTTTTAACGACATCACCATCAAGTATATCAGACGGTATGAACGGATCCTACACAAAATTAATAGACAAAACTTGTCTATATTATTCAATGAAACCTGCATTAATGAAAAAATGCTGCCAAAATACACACAATATATATATATATATATATTAATGTATATTTAGACAGCAATCTTTCATTTAAACATCTTTCGTTGTAAACGACCGACAGGAAAGATTTTATTAATTTTTATTTAATTTTACCAGTATTCTTACCTTTCCTTTCTGAAGATGAAGATGAAGAGTGCAAAAATGTTCCATCATTTTCTACTTTCCAAGCGCTTTCAACCACGTCACTGGCCAGTTTTAAGGCTGTTATTTTTTTTTTTTTTTTTGCTGTTGTTATTATATTCTCATGTTTGACTTTAATGTAATTTATGTGTTTTTTGTTTATGAAAAGAAGAGATCTTTAAAGGTACCACGTGATGTGTACGGCTGGTCATCGAATAATTTAAAAAAATTCAACCGAAAAGTCAAAACGATGGTAGCGTAACCGGTTTAACCGGTTTAAATTTACTTTTTGGTGGATAGCCGTGTTTGAAATATACGATACTTTAAGGAAAAACGGTATATATCAGGTTTGTCGGCCTGCGCATTCCAGAAAATTTAATAAAGAAAGTGTAAGGACAAATAAACCTGCTTTTCAACAGGATGTATAAAACCCTAGGATGGAACAATCATATGGGAGAAAGCGGAAATACTGCAACGATGGGAAGAATATATAAAAGATCTTTTCCACGATCAGAGACAGCAACCAATAATACGCAAAGACGGGGACGGACCAGAAATATTAAAGTATGATATGGAATCTGCAATAGCCAAACTGAATTGAAACAAAGCAGCTGGACCAGATGGCCTAGCCACAGAGCTGTTGATAACCCTGGAAAAAATTTGGTATAGAGAAAATTACAGAAATAACAAATGAAATTTATAATAGTGGTGTTATACCAGATGACCTCAACAAGTCGATCTTCATAGTACTAAGAAGCCAGGAGCAAACGAGTGCGAACTCCACAGATTCATCAGTTTACTGAGCCATATATCAAAATTGATCGTCCGAATCCTGATGAATAAAGCGAGAGCAGAATCAGGCCAGAGATAGAACAAGAACAGTGCGATGTCGTCAAAGACACTGGAACAAGAAATGCCATATTTATTATTAGGATGCCCTCCGAAAGGGCGATACAAATGAAGAATAGATTGTACATATGTTTTATCGATTATGCAAAGGCGTTCGACAAAATACGCCACAAGGAATTGATGGAGATGCTCGGCAGCCTTGACATATTTGGGAAAGACTTAAAAGTAATCAGGAATCTTTACTGGCAGTAAACCACTTGTATACGGGCAGCTAATGAATTCAGCAGATATACAAAGATAGAAAGGGACGTAAGACAAGGATGTATCTTTTCACCGGATCTGTTCAACTTGTACAGCGATAATAAAATGAGGACTCTAGAGGTTTTGCCTGGATTCGTCATCGGAGGCCACATTTAAACAACCTAAAGTGCGCAGATGATACAGTGCTGATAGCAAACACAGAAAGGAAACTACAAGACCTCCTACAGAAGGTAGCTGAAGAGAGTGATAAGAAAGGACTACAAATAAACTGCAAGAAATCCGAATGCATGGTCATTAGTAAAAATGGCAGCTCAATATGCCAAATAACAGTCGGGGATACTAAAATCAAACAGGTACAAAAATTTAAATATCTGGGAAGTTTTATAACAGAAGACGGAAAGTGTGACACAGAGATCCGAAAAAGAATTGGCATGGCAAAAAAAAAAAAAAAAAACATTCCAAAAGTTGAGTAAAGTATTAAAAAACAGGACCATTTCGCTAGAAACAAAGAAGAGAGTACTGGATTGCTATGTGTTGTCAGTTCTTCAATATGGCAGTTAATGCTGGACAATGTTATCAAAGATGAAGGAAAGACTTGGAGCAACTGAAATGTAGTTCTACAGAAAGATACTACGAATATCATGGATCGAACATGTGAGCAATGATGAGGTCTTAGAAATGATGGAAAAAAAAAGGAAATGAATACTGACATCAGGAAGAGATAGCTGAAATTCCTGGGACATGCAATGAGGAAGGAAGGCTTGGAGAACCTGATACTAACAGGCCAGATAGAGGGAAAAATGAGACAGGAGAAAGTAGCGGATAACATGTTTGAAGAACCTAATCAGGTGGATGATGGAACGAGGGTTGCATGGTGTAACAGGAGAGGGCATGCTAATAGCCATCAGGGATAGGGAGACGTGTAAAGCCATGATGGCCTACGTCCTGAAGGGACAGGGCTCATAGAAGAAGAAAAATCTGCGGCAGAGTTTGAGCATGCGTACTTTTTCTTGTAGAATACACAGTCTGATGCGACGTGCTTTGTGTACCGCTCATACAGAGAAGATCAAAGACCCTCACAGTTCTATTTACACTTTTAGGGAATGCAAACTTTCTCTTCGCCTACGTCCTGAAGGGACAGTTCACATAGAAGAAAAAGAAACGTTCTCTTTCAGTTATTCTCGAAGCCCATATTGTGCCAGTTTCATACCCTAAACAAAGCAATTTCTGAAGAATTCACGGATAATCTTCACTTGAAATTATTACCAAAATTAATTTTATTTGGTCTAAAATCTAAAAATCATTTATATTTTCCCTACTTCAGGAAATTTTATTCACAGATAATCTTTATTTGATGTTATTCACAAAATTAATTTTATTTATCTAATATCTAAAAATCATTCATATTTTCCCTATTTCAGGAAATGTTATTCATGGATAATCTTTATTAAAAATTATTCACAAAATTAATTTTTTATCTAATATCAAAAAATCATGAGGATGATATACCCCAGTGATTGTAATAAAGGGTTCGGTTCGAAATTCCTAGCACCTGAAGAAGGCCGGGGCATACAACGGCCGAAACGTCGTACAAATGGGGATAATAGTCCGAATACTGTAAATACTGCCCCATCTCTGAAATAAAGACAAATACAGTATTCATGTTTTTATTTTTAGCCATCTTTTAAATGAATCAAATAGAGAAGGTACTTTTCACCATTTTTCTGCCATTTGCCACACTAGATCATTCCGTTATCCAACTCCCTTGTGTATCGTTCGACACCATGTTGAGTTCTTCACGGCGTTTCTTGGCCAATGCTATTTTTAGTGGTGCCAGATTCCTCTAAGAATAACTTTTTGAATTTTATATAAATATTCTTAAACACCCATACTAAAAAAAAAAAACAGTGTATGTCTTTTTTAACAGGAAGAGCAAGAAATGGGTTCAAAGTAGTTTGACCAGAATTTAAACTGGGTTCGACAATTCCATCAGTTCTATGAAGCTGAAGGTTAATTTCAGAGCCCCTACCACATTTGATCATCACGAGGCATTTTTAAATGAGTATAAGAGAAGGGTGTAAGTGAATAGATAAAAGGCTGACCGTAGACTTCGAGCGGTTTAGATTGGAGTGATTTCGGATGTGCGTTGTGGTACAGTGGATATCAGCGCGGAACGAGAAACCAGGGAGCCGTGTTCGAATACCAGTTGAATCCATTATATTCACTTTCGCGCAAATACCCTTGGGAAAGGTATTAATCCGTTTCTTCCTTCCAGTTATGGGTTAAATAACAAGACAGACTGGGTTCTATAGCCTTGGTCGGCAACCAGTCTACCGCAGAAAGCAATGGGAACCTACTGCGCGATAATTTTCTGCCCAGTCAGTCATGTCTCTTTCGAGACATGATCGCCCAAGCGTGTATCAGGTATGGCAATTAACTGACTGACTGATTTCGGAAGTACACTTTTAGGCGTCTGGTTCACATAGTTACCGTCCATTGAAAAAGCTGGTATTTTAGTGGAACGTCTTTTTTTACCATTTAAATGTGTAAAGCATGAATATATGAGTCTACTCTGCTGGGTAGATTTTAGCTGTCAAGGTCTGAATATATATATATATATATATATATATATATATTTATTTATTTATTTATGTATATAGTAAATAACCTAAAGCGCCAACAAACCTACCAAGGTTTCACCTAACCGGATCTTCAGGGGAGATTACTTGTTATAGATTATTCGTCTCAGGTTTTTTCTTTGGGCTACGT
The DNA here is from genome assembly GCA_037127315.1 of Ascarosepion bandense. NCBI lineage: Eukaryota > Metazoa > Mollusca > Cephalopoda > Sepiida > Sepiidae > Ascarosepion > Ascarosepion bandense. Next base: position 822,132 of record JBBBDQ010000505.1, on the reverse strand, counting down.
ACTTTGACTGATGTTCACGTGCTTATCTCCTTTTTTACAACCATTTTTTCCTTCCGCATATATACTCGGAGGGGTTTTCGAAACGATTATAGTGATAGGTTTACATTTATATATGTATATAAAATCAACCGCAGACAGATCTGTTTCGCTGTATCACAGCTCATCAATACGGTTAAACAACCGATTGCTTTTGCCCAGGATTGAAACCCGACCAAATTGGCGTCAGTCGGCGATTCTACCTCTGAGCTATATGCGCTCGGTATAAGGACGCAGTGATGTATCATACGCCAGTAGCTAGAGTGCTCTAATTAATTACTGAATGAGCGATGAGTAAATACCAGAGTAGCTGCTGTTTTTCAAAGTCTGCCATTCATCCAGGGTGCTCAATCAGGGTGTGAGAGCGTAAATTGTCATCCGCAGAAAGATCTGTTTCGTTGTAACACAGCTCATCAGCACGGTTTGATATTCGATTGCTTTTACCCAGGATTGAAACCAGACCGAATTGGCGTCAGTTGGCGATTCTACCACTGAGCTATGGGCGGTAGAAGAAGGCAGACTTTTAGCCTGTGATGTATTATGCGCCCGTAGCTAGGTGCTGTAATTCATAACTGAATGAGCGATACGTAGCTATATATAAACTTATTTATAAATGGAACTTTGTCTCTGTGTGTGCATGTGTGTGTGTGCCTGTGTGTGTGTGTGTCTGTGTGTGTGTCCGTTACCTATAGACTCCGAAAAGGCAGAACCGATTTTCTTGAAAATTTACACAGTTGTACTATAAGCATCTGCGAGTGTTCTTAGCTAGGTTTTGTGTTGAGGCACCGCCGATAAATATCGATAATCGAAAACATCGGGTTATAAAAGAAGTGATCCGATTTTAATAAAATTTTATACATTCATAAACAAAGACATAAGAAACGATATTCTGAAGTTTCAAGGTTGCAGTTCTTACAATAGTACAGAAAATAGATAATATATATATATATATAAAAGGCAAGATGTTTGTGTGTGTGCCTGTTTATCTGCCTGTATGTCTGTATTTTTTCAGCCCTTTTATTTTAGTTTTTTCTTCGGGTTTGGCTCTAAGTAGGTATAATTGTAGTTCTTAGTCTCAGCCATGATACTATTTACTCAGAGGACTTATTTAGCCTTCAAAATTCAGTTTACGACAAAAAAACTTATTCGATATCCATTTCAGGAAATCAAAATTTGACTCACATCTATTCATTCTTTTTTCAAACTACGGTTTCGCTTTAACTGGAAACTATTGATTTTTAATCTTTCGTGCCAACGTCCAAAGAGTCTGATCTCCACGACCATTGATTAGTTTTAAAGCTTTCATTACACCCGAGCAACGCCGGGCTATACTGCTAGTATCTTTATAAATATATTTATATCGAGAAGCATTGACAAGTATGAAGAAGAATTTAGAAAATGCTAAGATTTTAAATTAATGTCAGAAGATATGATTTGTTTGTTTTTACCGTTTTTATATATTTTAGAAGACATCATTAAATGTATATTTTGTTAATACGAAAGAAAAATAAAGGCGAGAATAGAAATAGCCTCCGGGTATTTTATCGTTACATTTCAGGAAAACCAGTTGTATGAACAAGAAATACATTAAACAGACTCGGACACAAATAAACGTCAAAACTAAATTTGACTATTTTTATATGCCTATATTGATATTTTAGACTGGGGTATACGCAAACACACACACATATATATATATATATATATATATATATATTAACACCCTCATGTGTGCATCTGTGTTGTATGCTTCCATTTGTATGTAGCATATTCATCAAGAAAGAAAATAATTTACACAAAAAATTCTAGTGAGCGCGGCCATCAAATATTTTAAAATGTTAATCTACGCTCAGGTTTTTTCTTCAGTCTCACCTTTCCATATAGAAACAATATTTACCAAGAAAATATATACAACTAACGTATACCCCAACAAAAAAAAGGCTAATTTCTGTCATTTCAACATCTCATAATGCAACATTGTACTGCACAACTAAATTCTCTTTAAACGTGAACTATGATGATGTTTAATAATCTCAGGTAATCATACGAATATTTATGAGCATATTTTCTTGCAGCCAATATTTTTGTTAATACATATTTTATTTAAAATAAAATTCATTTCAACACTGTGTCTTTACATTACAAAAATAACCCCGTCGGCGAGAAAATATAATTTTACTCTTGTCTTCTTTATTTACTCATAAGCACGTATGTATATGTGTGCATATATATATATATATATTACGGAAATTAACGAAGATTAACGAAATGGTATTTAAACAACCGACAATTTGAAATGATTTGTTCGAACATTATTTTTGATCGATACTCGTATTTAAGTAGATATTCTGTTTTATAATCAAACAGTATATATATATTTATTTCTACCGGCCTGATCATTTACGATCATTTTTTTATTACGAAAATATGGTTCGAATGCTGCCGAAAGACACATGTTTCCGTAACAAAAACATATAGTAAATAATCATATTTTGTCGAAATAAATGCATATACTGTTTGATTATAAAACAGAGTATCTACCGAAATACGAGTATTGATCAATAATAATGTTGAGACAAATCATTTCATTATATCTATATACATTATTTGTGAAAACATTACGGCACCATTCGTTATTGAATTTTGAGTCTTTTATCGAATGTTCCAGAATTCATTTACAATATATATATATATATATATATATATATATATATATATACCATTTATCTCATTGTTGTTGTCTTAGACTGGAATACATCTATCTATCTATGTATCTATCTATATATGCGTGTAAGTGTGTATACTATTTATATCTATTCTGTTGACCTATTCTGCCATGCATACAGCTATATATATATATATATATATATATATATATATATATATATATATATATATATATTACAAGTGGTAGGATCTTTATTAATTTTTTCAGTTTATTACCCTCTTGTTGAAATATACTTGAAGGATATTTATTTCTTAAGTTATTTGGAATTTCTCAAGTAGACTAATGGCCAATGATGATGTTTGTGTGGGGTGGTGGTTATTATACTTCCAGACCCCACGCCACGTCTTAATATATCTCATTATCAATTGTGCTGCAGGATACTAGTAAATAACCCCTTATATGGATGTTGTAAATTATATACATTCAATTCCCAATTCTCATCTCCTGAAACTAATTGTTAAACCTTGCTACATATAAAGATTTTGATGCGCAGAATAAAGATTCCAGATGAGAAATTCACAAATAAAAGAGTCGTTTTTTTTTTGTAAGGAAGTCATTAAATTTTTATCACTAATAATCTTGTTCTTCCTGATATTTGCTGCATTCATCTTAGGAAATCGTGTACAATGTATATCTATACTGAGATCATTTTCAGTTCATTTATCTAAACTTATTTATAAATAGAACTTTGTCTCAGTATGTGTCTGTGTGTGTGTCAGTATGTGTGTATCCGTTACCTATAAACTCCGAAACGGTTGAACCGATTTTCTTGAAAATTTACACAGTTGTACTATAATCGTCTGCCAGTGTTCTTAACTCGGTTTTGTGTCGAGGTACCCCCGATAAATATCGAAAATTGATAATCAAAAAAATCAGATCATAGAAGGAATGGTCCGATTTTAATCAAATTTGATCCACTCATAGAAAAGACATGAGAAACGATATTCAGAAGTTTCAAGGTTGCAGAAAATAGTGCAGAAAATCGATAATATATATATATATATATATATATATATATATATATATATAATTGGAGTAGATAGACTAAACTATCGCCCGGTTCACACTCCACCCTCGTCTATTGAACAGGTGAAGAGGCTCATCCCTTGTTCCCTGTTTAGAATGTGGTTTCCGGTTTTCTCTTTTCAAATCTCTTCACTCTTACGTAGCCCCCTTCACATCAGTAGTGTTACAGGTCTTGCTCGGGATGATATGATTAATATATATATATATATATATATATAAGGCAAGATGTTTGTGTGTGTGTGTGTGTGTGTGTGTGTGTGTGTGTGTGTGTGTGTGTGTGTGTTTATGTGTCTGTATGTCTGTATTTTTTCAGCCCTTTTATTTTAGCTTTTGCTTTGGGTTTGGCTCAATGTAGGCATAATTGTAGTTCTTAGTCTCAGCCATGATACTATTTACTCAGAGGACTTATTTAGCCTTCAAACTTCACTTGACGACGAAAAAACTTATTTGATATCGATAGCAGGAAATCAAAATTTGACTTACATCTATTCATTTTTCTTTCAGTCTACGGTTTCGCTTTAACTAGAAACAACTATTGCTTTTTAGTCATTCGTGCCAAATGAGTCTGAGTTCCAGGACCATGGATTAGTTTTAAAGCTTTCATCACACCCGAGAAACGCCTGGCTATAGTGCTAGTTTTACAATATTATTTGCAGTTCTTTACGATGATAATATGATTTATATTATTTATGCAATTGTACTGTTTACGCAGTTGAATTCCTTGCATTCACTTACTCGCAAAAACCCTTGAAAAATGCATTTTTCCGTCTCTTCCTTCCGGTTATGGGTTAAATAGCAGGACAGATTGAGTTCTATAGCCTTGGCTGGCAACCAGTCTACTGCAGAAAGTAATGGCAACCTACTGCGGGATAATGTTCTGCCTGGTCAGTAATATCCCTTTCGAGAGATGATCGCCTAAAGCGTGTATCACGTATAGCACTTCAGTGACTGACTGAATAAAGTATATCGGCCAAAGCTTAAAATAATTGCTTTAAAATATTCTTGTTAAATTCTACCTTCGTTGAAACTGGTCCTGATTGATTCTTGTGTGACGATATGAAATAATATACAGGATTAACGACTATGACGAATATTGACTCGAATATTATTATTATGATATTTTCAGTTTTTATTAATTAATGGACAGTATTTTTCAGCTAGTCCTTAAAGCATTAATGAAACCGTTATTATTAAGCACAGCGTATCGAAAAAAATAATCTCTCGACGTGACATTAACTCGAATATTTTTTTTTTCGGAGAAGCTTCTTTTTTTAGTATAACATTGATTCTACTCCTTAAACTACAAATTAAATACTCACAGGCCAACGCATACCATTTTATATTACGCCTTATGTTCCCGCATGTGACATATTTGATATTTCGCTTCTATGTACTCAAAACGTTTGTAGGCAAATCATCTTGAATTTACATAATATTTGATGAATCATTGTCTAATAATTTTTACCAGTAATGTTTAATGCATTAATACCCAACGTCAAATCAGATATTAATTATAGAAATTAAAAGAAAATTAGTTTTCTCGGTACATCTGACCGTCATCGTGCCATGTATGCATAGATTCTCCCAGTTTTTCACAAGGCCGAGTATAAGGGAAAACCCACTGAGGATCGAACTCACTACTCAGTGAAACGAGCTTGCTAACCATTATGCCACCGCGAGGTGCCCACCGCTTCTAGTAATTATGTTCACACAAATATGTGCCTGCCCAAACACTCAGTATCATTGGTAGTGTATTCAATTATGAACGAGGAATAACATATATGGTACTATTAAAGCTCCAAAGAAATTTCAATTTCGACGTTAAATCACTCAGAAGGAGTTGATAGCCGTTAAGCAAACAAATCAAATCAAATCTTAAATTCATCATACATTGTACCGTACTAAGTTTAATATGTAGATTATGTCAAAAAGAAAAGTTAGCTATTAGGTTATTTCCATACAAACATAAATTACTAAATGAAAGAACAGAAATTAAGACTAAGTGTAAACGTACCAACAAATACCTATTGGGATTATACAATCATGGATGAAAATGTTTTAAGACCTTTAAGTAAGTTCTAATTTTGAAAACTACGCTTTCACAAAAAATCCGTTATGTGCGTGAGCATTAAAAAACCGGTCAAATCAGTTATTGGAAATCGACTGAAAGCACCAAAAGGTAGAAACCTGGGTTGCGTAATAACTTGTTTACAAATGAAAAATCCTCAAAAGTTCTACAATATTATTGGATTGAACACTTTTTAATACAACTGTGTACTGGTCTAATTTCATTATGACCCAACACTAAATAATTACATATATATATTGTTGGGACTCCCGCGCCTATTCGGCTATAATGGACTATTCCATTACTATGTAAAGTAATGGTGGCATCTACGTAGGAGAGTGTGCCGAGCAGCCGATCGACAAGTCAGTCGTAGACTTCCGGTGACGACCCGGAAGTACCCATTGCTCATACTACGTCTTACGACGGTTGAGACGATTAACCTTTATTCTTGTATTGGATACTAATAACCTTTGTAAATACTATTTTCACGGAATACAAGGATTAACCTTGTCGGTTAAAACAACATTTATAAGTATTATTAAAGATAGGTCTACGTTTACAAATTTAAAAAAATCTGTCGCTTTCTGCGTCACGTGATGTAAACAATCTCTCCACGAACGCTCCTCGCTATAACGCTTCTAATTTAAATTTTAAAATCATTTGTTTCTGATGAAAGGCCGGGGACAGTCTGAAATATCAAATATAATAATAGAAATAAATACATACTGTCAAAAAATACAGTTTTAAACTTACAACTTTTTAGTAGTTTTTCATATATATATATATATATATATATATATATATATAAAGTTGTATTAAGCCATTCTCAGTGCAGATCTGGTGGATATTCTAATAAAGATCTGTATGATTATTTGAAAACTTAACTCTTGTCATCCATGATATGCAACTCGAACCGATTGTAATTTCACTCATCAAATAGGGTAAGAACTAAAGTACCACCCATTTATGTGCCTTCTTCAACCAAACAGAAATGACAGGAGGTGACATCGGTGTACCAGCAAAAGTAGTTTTCATCCAGCTATGCAACAGGACTAGTTTACGCTACAATGCTAATCGGCAATGCACTGGTCCAACGTGATATAGACAAGCTGACAGGGGAACCTTCGCATAAAGGAAGAGCTTTAGCATCGTACAAGGAAGTTGGACACATGAGCGCTGGTCTTGGAATTCTTAATATTCTTGAGTTTCCATTTTGAATACAGAGGATTATATGTTCCAAATGTAATGATTCTTTTGACATGGATTCATTCCTTTTAGAACACAGAAAGAAAGAAATGACTTAAAAGCCAAATTATATTAAGAAGATTTATAAAACGAACTCGACAGTGAAAAGCATCAAACGACTCCATCAGGAAAACTTTAGCAGTTTTTGATTATTAATATACTAAACCCTTATTCGTCTTTATTAAAGGAAGAAACTACACACACACACTCACACATGCACACACACACACATACACGAACACACACACACACATGCACACACACACACACACACTCAAAACACACACACACATGTATATATATATATATAATGTGTATTTGGGCAGTAATCTCTCTTTTATGCAGGTTTCATTTAAAATGACAGGGAATAATAATAATAATAATAATGGTAGATAATTATTATTAGAGGTAGAATAATATTATTTATTATCGTCAAGTTTATATACTTGTTACGAATACACATATAATAGCATCATCCAAATGCAAAAATGGCTAAAAATAATGGAAGAGTTGTTATTAAAAAAAAAATGCAGAAGAAAAATCCAACACATAATACTGTCAATTATGAACACGGTAACAATGGGCTTATCGTATTCTGAATATTGCACACATATTGACTCTACATACATAAACTCTACACATTCATTTACATGTATAATAAAATCCACTCTTGATAATGGCTAAAATCTATCTGAAAGCACTCGGAAACACAAAACTTTTAAAAAAATTCCTATATAATAAGCGTTATGCGAAAATAACTAAATCTAAACTTGTTTATAAATGGAACTTTGTCTGTGTGTGTGTATGTGTGTGTGTATGTGTCAGTGTGTGAATCCGTTACCTATAGACTCCGAAACGGCTGAACTGATTTTCTTGAAAATTTACACAGTTGTACTATAAGCGTCTGCGAGTGTTCTTAACTAGGTTTTGTGTCGAGGTACCCCCGATAAATATCCAAAATTGATTATCGAAAACATCGGGTTATAGAAGGAATGGTCCGATTTTAATCAAATTTGATACACTCATAGACAAAGACATAAAAAACGATATTCAGAAGTTTCAAGGTTGCAGCTCTTACAATAGTGTAGAAAATCGATAATATATATATATATATATATATATATATATATATATATATATATATATATATATAAATGGCAACATGTTTGTGTGTGTGTCTGTTTAACTTCCTGTATGTCTGTATTTTTTTCAGCCCTTTTATTTTACTTTTTGCTTCGGGTTTGGCTCTAAGTAGAAATGTATAAAATATGGGAACCGGTAATACGGAGTGCTTGAGAAAATCATTAGTTTCAAAGATTACAATATTAGCTCTGGCAAAAAAAAAAATGGAAGAAAAAATTGATGTAGGTGAGGAACCACACAAAATGCTGAACAACAAAACAGGTATTTGAGAATTGAAAAATAGGTTATATTTGACGTAAAGATACAACTGGAACGCGGGTTATCAAGGAATACGATTAATAAGGAATATATATATATATATATATATATATATATATATAAGTCTTGAAGTGAAGCCGTGTTGAAAATAGTATATCCGTGTAATTATTCTGGCTCAGTAAAGCTTAGAACTACTATAATTATTGACGTGGTATTCTCTGTGTAACTTCGGTATCGTTCGGTAACTTACGAATCAGTCCCGATGTCTCTAATGGATCACTTCGGTTCTCTCCGATAAGTCTAACGGATCTCATTATGGCAGGAGTATATGTATACTCAGATCGAGTTCATTGTCAAAGAAAAATGGGAGGTCCCACAACAAAAATAATTTGGCACAAAGATTGCAATATTAATTCTGGTAAAAATGTTTACAGAGACATTACCTTTATAAGCCCAGGGGGATATAGATGTTGGTTAGTTCTAGTCACATTCTTCTCTTGCTGTAATACCTTGTTTGTCATTTTCAATGAAACCTGCATATATATATATAAATTGTGCATTTTGGCAGAAATCTATCTTTTATGCAAGTTTCATTAAAGACGAGAGACAAGGTGCTATAGTTAAGTCTTTTTTTTATTATTTTTAAGGTGATTTCATAATATTTTTCTTTACAAAATAAAAATTATATAAACATTATCTGAATGTTTTATTTGTCCAAACGTTTTCGGCTATATGTTTAGTCATTATTAAGAACGAACTATATTTTACTTTTAACTGAATATATAAATCGTTTTGTGTACGTCTGTAGAGTCATAAGATTGTCTTATACGTCAAACACGGCAAGAACAGTGCGGCCGTGTTCATATATACATATATATATATATATATATTTGAATAATTTAGTTCAATATAATAGAATATAAATAGGCATATGGAAATATATAAATATATGGGGGTAGCATTATATCTATTAACAGGGATTCATCAATTATTACCCAGCGTCAGGTGGGACATTTAAAGGCAATTTAATCAGCTACAGACCGTCGGTGTTTCAACCGATATCAAAACAATTTAGATTTTGACTTTTACCGACCTAAATTATTCAAATATATATATTATTCTTATTTGTTGCTCTACTATTGTATTGAGCGCTTTAGTGTTAAGGGTTCTCGTCACGGGTTTCTTTTTCTTTTCTACGGGTATTTTGACGTATGTTGAAGTACTTCGTTGGTTTCTTTTTTATTTTTCCCCTTTTTCCCCTCCGTGTTTATTCTCGGTGGGTTTTTCGAGACGGACTGAAATATATTATAACAATTATTAATAGTATCATTATTATTGTTATATATATATATATATATATATATATATATATATATATATATATATATATATATTTATTATTATTATTATTATTACTATTAAATTTTGTTGGGACACATGTTTATAGGAGACATGTTTAAACAGTGAAATTAATAGCTACTGGTCTCTCTCTCTCTCTCTCTCTCTCTCTCTCTCTCTCTCACTCTCTCTCTTTCTCTCTCTTACACACACACACACACGTCATTTCTTTATTTAAAAAAAAATATTAACTGCGGATACTGTTGAGGTCAAGATATCAATAACAACTAATAGGATTCCTGAATATTGAAATAGAGTCTCCTAGACCAAAACACCGCAACAGCTGTATGAAGAGCAATTATATCAAAGCAAAATATATCAAACAACTGCCGCCATTTTCGAGTATGCGACAAGTTTATAAATCAGAATAAACTGAATGAAAAACTGGCCCAAGTTAAATATTTTAGGAAAAAAATAAGAGAAAATATGAACAGCCATCAACTGTAAATTGCGCAAATGTTTTAAGTTCGACCATGTCAAAATATTCAAGCAGCACAAATCAGAGATATCACATTTTCTAAGATACTGCAGAAATGTTAGGTCTTGCTTGACCATGCCATCTAATTGAAAAGGTGAACTTGCTATTTGCTTTGTAGAGAAAAAAAAAAGAACATCTCCCAGCTCGAAAGCGTATTCTTTATTCCAACAGAGAAGAGAATTAATATGGAAGAATTCGAAACAGCAAAATACCGGAACCTTGCCAGATAACAAAAGTAATATGAAAACTATAGCAATCATCATAATCACTGAAGTGGATGGAATCACGACAAATTCTATCGAAATCGAGAGTCGAAGTAATAGAAATTTAAGCAAAGATTGAGTATTTCCAAAGATGGCAGTCGTCTAATCTGCAAAAACACGAAGTAACTTTCTGTAACTGAAACTGTCAGGATTCGGTACTCTCCTGGCCCAGTTATCTCTGGGGCGTTGGGCTCTGTAGCTATAAACAAAAAACAATAATACATCGTATTCCATCTTCGTAGACGTTAGCGTTGCTTGGCATTGTAAATATTCAACGAACGGTACTCTTTGTCGAAGGACATATGAATTGATGGCGAACACCCATATGCAATCAAAAACTGACTACAAAACCGAACAACCAAATATAATAATAATAATAATAATAATAATAATAATAATAATAATAATAATAATAATAATAGTAAAAGTTTTGTAATTTTCTTGAAGCATTGGGTATATTAGGTGTATAATTAGGTTTTGAAGGGTGTCACAATGCGTTTAGTATTTTATATATATATATATATATATATATATATATATAGTGTATCGAGGCAGCAGATAATTTTCTAAACATATACTGTTAAATATAAGAGACAATGAATGTCTATTATGTTTAATCATGAGCCGTTCTAAACGTCGTATTTTGGCTTTAATTTCATTTGAAAATAAAGACAAAAATTCTCCAACATTTGGATAATTTTTTATTAATTTGTTTCTAAGCTTTCGGCTCACATGAGCCATCTTCAAAGTGGTCACCAAGACTGTAACACAATAACATCCACCATCACCGACGATTTCAGAGTAGTTTTATATCAACACAAAATAAAATCGTATAGACATACATTGTCTCTTACATATAACAGTATATGTTTAGAAAAAAAAATATATATATGTATAAAATAAAACAAATTACAAGAATTATACGCTCATAGACACGAACACATGACACAGTGACGGACACGCAAACACCACGAGATAAAGCAAATAGCTAAAAAAAATAGTAATAAAACAAACTCTCTTCAACTTTAGCAAAAGTCAAACTAACGTTCAGGTTACACATACTTAGATAAAACAGATATTAAAGCAGACTGATAAAGGTCTAGAAAAATACTAGAAAAAGGTCCCAACTATCAATCACACACATATATATACTATAAAAACACACACACACACACACACACACACACACACACACACAAACACAAACACTAGCTACAATTAATGACAGTAGCAGCAGCAGTCATGAATGACCATTCGTTGAAAGGCACGGACACACTCGGGCAGACGCAAGCTCTGCTGCCATACTGAAGATGAGATTTTGATCTTGAAATACTAATGCATAATAAATAGGTAATACCCAAAAACTTCTTTACCTTCCTTTATTTTACTTAACGCATTGCGACAGCCTTCAAGACCTAACTATACACAAATAATAATAATAATAATAATCTTTTTTAAAAACTTCTCTATTAATTAATATGGTTTGTCCAGCGGATTGCAACATAGCAACCAAAGAATTCGAAAAACTGTCAAAATATAAAGACCTGGAAATTGAAATAAAAAATATGGAAATTGAAAACAAGAATCGTGCCAGTGATAGTAGGTGCACTTGGAATGATAAAAAAAAGGAACAAAACAACACATTATAAAAAGATCCCCGGAAACGCCATCTTAAGAGATATACAAAAAATTGTCTTGTTAAGTACAGCACACACACTAAGGAGAACTTTGTCTATGTAATGCTGGGGATGGTAGGGTAGATAGAAAAACCAGGACCTGACTTAGGTCTTTCTGCAGACTTGGGGGTAGTGCTACCATAGCAGAAATCGAAATATGATGAAAAATGACAAAATAATAATAATAATAATAAGAAGAAGAAGAATGCCCCGGTGTATCAACAGGAATAGCTTTAATAACTTTCCATTTTACGTGATCGAAATTGTAAACATATGCACCCTTGTGAAATTTAATTGAATAATATTTTCCTATAATCTAATAATTTAATTTAGTAATGTTTTCCTATAATCTTTCATTCTTTCCCTGATCACGTATACGTCGTCTGTAGGTGTTGTTTTTCTCTTCCGACCGCATTTTCTTTTACGTTTTGGATTTATTCGCCCAATTTGTTTCTTCGACTTGATGACAGGACTTGAAAGACTGACACCAACAATATCCGCGATCTCTCTGTAAGGCTTGCCACTGTGTTTTTGCAGCGTTACAATTTTCATAAGCTTTCTTCGAGTAACTTAAATTGCAAACAATGGCCGAAGGATAACTAATCGACGGTCGATACAGTAGTGTCTGGGCGTGATACAATCGGATGCAATCAAGGATGACATAATATTTTTAAGGCCAAACAAATTTCATCATACACTACGAAAATTCATATTAGTGCACACCACCGCAAATCACCTAATCTACGAAAGAATAAACAGATATCGATTACACCCTGTCACACCAGTAGGTTTAAAACTGACCGTATGCTAAAAGAAAAGATACTAAAGCAGTCGTTTTCATTAATTTGCACAGGGGTGTACATATACCCCTTTCAGTATTACAAGTTGTTTTCTAGATTGTGCGACCATACAAATTTAGGCATATGGGAGTGATGGTAAAAGTACAAACGTTTCTAACAGTTACAAAGAATGGGACGTCGTAGAGAGCTATGATCATATCCGTCTTGAAGGGAGAAGAGACATAGAAGAAGAAAATCAAATTCCGATTGAACTAAACCGTTTTAATAATCTTTATTTAATCTTTAAGCTTAAAGGAAAACTTAATTTATAGCGAGTATTACCCTTCGTTAAACATCGTGGTCTGGCTTTACAGAAACACAAAGACCTGTAAAAATAACAAAACTATAGCATTTGGGGGATTTCAACATCAACAAGAATTAAAATGGATATTGCAGGTATTGTCAAGAGAAAATAAATGACAATACCGATGCAAAGTACGTCAAACAGAGGTTAAGAAGGAAATTCCGATCAGTACTGGAAAGAGCAATAACAGTTAATGGACTTGAGAAACCTAATTTCCATCAAAAACTACTTTCATAGAACGATTTTATAAATTCAATCGACAGCACCAATGACTGCTCAGTCAAGGAATTATGAATGTTTCCTTATAAGAAAACCTTCTAATAAGGACTTCTAATACAGATAGAAGCTTACTTTTTTTTATTTTTCAACGTAGTCTCCCAGCAGTGTAACACACTTTTCTCATCTGTGTACAAGCTTCCGTATTCCCTCAGCGTAAAAACCGTTGGACTGATATCTCACCCAATCGTTCACAGAACTTTTGATTTCATCGTCACTTTTAAATTTTGTGATCTCGTGAACGCTTTCAAGGGACCAAACAGGTGAAAGTCTGAAGGAGCAAAGTCTGGGCTGTAAGGGGGATGAGGGAGCAGTTCCCAGCCCAGCTCGTTGATGGTCTGCATCGTTTGGAACCTGCCGGCAGCTGACCTTCGAGTAGGCAAAGTCATCATGGACAATTTTGTGTGCTGTCATAACAGAGAGGTTCAAAGTCCTTGCAATGTCATCCACTGTCATCGTTCTGTCAGACTGAATAAGGTCATTGACTGATTCGATCACTTCAGTAGACTTCAATTCTGTAGACCTCCCAGGCCTGTCTTCATCCTCAACACTGCTGCGTCCTTCTTTAAACAATTTAGACCACTTATAGACAATTTTTGGATGAAACATGTGGCGATATACACAACTGACATTCTACTATGAATTTCAACTCTTTTGCACCCTTCAGCAACCAAAACTTTAATAACTGAACTCTGTTCAATCCTAGAGTATGCTTCTTGGTCGGCCATCTTTGTTAATCTCCAAAACTCTCAAAGTTTTTTTTCAGTCTGCAAAAAAAATCAAATCTCTTTGAAAAATAAGTAAAGGAAAATAAGTAAGCTTCTATCTGTATTAGAAGTCCTTATACCGAAAGATTCACCTTATTTATTGAAGGACCCTCGTATTACCATTTTTTGAGTCTGTTCACATCTATCTATCTATCTATCTATCTATCTCAATCACTTCATATCTATCTATCTATCTATCTATCTATCTATCTATCTATCTATCTATCTATCTATGTGCCATGTCCTTTCAGGACGTAGGTGATCATAGCTTTCCACATCTCTCTATCCTTGGTGGCTCTTAGCACGCTTTCTCCTGTTAAAACACGCAACACCCGTTCTACCATCCATCCGTTCAAGCTCTTCAAATACGTTATCCGCTATCTTCCCCAGTTTCCTTTTTCCTCTATCTGGCCTGTTAGTATCAGGTTCTCCAAGCCCTCCTTGCTCACTGCATGTTCCAGGAACTTCAGTTATCTCTTCCTGATGCTTAGTATTAATTTTCCTCTCGTTTCCACCCTTTCCAAGACCTCATCATTGCTCACATGCTCAATCCATGATATAGGCAGTATCCTTCTGTAGAACCACATTTCAGTTGCTTCAAGGTTTCCATCTTTGATGATATTGTCCAGCATTCTCAGCCATATTGAAGAACTGACATCACATAGCAGTCTAGTACTTTTTCTTTGTTTCTAGCAAAATTTTCCTGTCTCTTAATACTTTACTCAGCTTCTGGAACTCACCCTTTGCCATGCCAATTCGCCTTCTGATCTCTGTGTCGCATTTTCTGTCTTCTGTTAGAACACTTCGCAGATATTTAAACTTCTGCACCTGCTTTATTTTAGTATGTCACACCTGTATTTGACATTTTGGGCTGTTCTTTTTGCTGATGACCATGTATTCGGTTTTCTTGCAGTTTATTTGTAGTTCTTTCTTGTCACTTTCTTCAGCTACCTTCTGTGGGAGGTCTTGTAGTTTTCTTTCCGTGTCTACAATCAGTACTGTATCATCTGCTCACCTTATGTTGTTTAAATTGTGGCCTCCGATGACAAATCCTGGCATAACATCGAGAGTCTCGCTGTACAAGTTGAACAGATCCGGTGAAAATGACACATCCTTGTCTTACGCCCCTTTCTATCTTTGCATATCTGCTGAATTCGTTACCTGCCGGCGGTTTGTTGCAAGTAGAGATTCTTTTAATACTATTATGTCTTTCCCAAATATGTCGAGGCTGCTGAGCATCTCCATCAATTCCTTGTGGCGTATTTTGTCGAACGCCTTTGCATAATCGATAAAACATATGTACAATCCATTCTTCATTTGTATTGCCCTTTCGGAGAGCAATGTAATCATAAATATGGCGTTCCTTGTTCCAGTGTCTTTGACGAACCCGCACTGTTCTTGTCCTATCTCTGGCCTCATTCTGCTTCATACTCTATTCATCAGGATTCGGACGATCAATTTTCTAATGTGGCTCATCATCTACTCATGTTGTTATTACAATAGTTTATAAAAGCATTTTATCACTACACAAAAAATTAATGATTAAATATATCTACCTGTTCTGTCACTTTCTCATAATTATATTTCCTTCTATCTCTCTAAATCAGTATTTATTTTTTTGTCAATATCTTTGTGATCTATTCTATTTCTCCAGATTTGTGTCTCACTCTCTCTCCTTCTCTCTCCCTCCATTTCACTTACAATCTTTCTTGAAGTAGCTCTGGTGAATAATGTTCGGAATATAAATGAAATGCATTCATTTTTCATTCTTATCAATAACCTACTAAATTTCTTTGTAGGAAAATAACAAATTTTCAAAATATTTTTCAAAATGTTGCTTTTCTTTTTTCTCTCCTCGCTAACCTCTACAATTATTATTATTATTATTATTATTATTATTGTTTTTGTTGTGCGAGACAACAGCACTGCAATGAAATGACACGATACAAATATCAGTCACTCAGTTAACCCTCTAGGGCCATTCGTATCATATTTGATACAGTATGAAAACAAGCCTTGAAAGAAATATTTTCCTGAAAAATTTTTTAAGAGAAATATTTTATAAATTTCAAATGAAAGCAGTACTGACTGCTCAGTCAATGAATACCAAATGTTTCCTTATAGGGAAATACCAAATGTTTCCTTATAGGGAAATACTGTATCAAATATGATACGAATGGCCCTGGAGGGTTAAGCGTCATACCTGATGCACACTTTAGACGATCATGTCTCGAAAGAGACATAACTGACTAGGCAGAAGATTATCCCGCAGTAGGTTACTATTGCTTTCTGCGGTAGACTGGTTGCCAGCCAAGTCTATAGAACCCAATCTGCCCTGTTATTTAACCCATAACTGGAGGGAAGAGACGGATTAATACCTTTAGTGCGTAAGTGAATGCAAGGAATGCAACTGGAATTCGAACTCGGCACCCCGACTAATATACAAAGCTGAATATATTCATAATTATACCCAGTCTGATAAGGATAACAGATAAAATCATATGTGCACAGTATGCTGACATGATTTGCTAGAAACGGCACGTAACATTTCTGCTGGAACCCAATTAAAAATAACCAAGCTAACTCAGGTGATCTCCGATTGAGGGTGTTTACTAGTATTTAGACACTGAATTCGTCTTGTTTTTCTCATTCTTGAAACTTAAAAAAAAATTCCGCACCAGACCATGCTGCTTTCTTCGTTGTTTAATAAATGCGATTGAATATATCCGTTTCCTCAGCCTCAGTATATCACACTTATGAACGGAGATACACAGTGAGTTGCCTTCAAGTCTCAATCAGAGACCTCAAGAAGAAACAAGATTTTGCCCTCAGAACATGTAAATAGACGACCTGCCATATGTGAGAAGTGGCCATCAATGTGTTTGTTTTTTTTTTACACGTCATGTTTTAGTGTGAAGCAGGAATTTGGTCCCCATATTTGTAAACCTCTTTTGATATCATTCCGAGAGCCCTAATTATAGCAGTTGCGTATTGAGACGCCACATTCTAGTGATTTCCATCTCGAGGTTCTTATATCTACTTAGGGCCTGAAATGTAGATTGTAAAATGTCTACTTGTGATGCAATTGTTGAATATGGCATCTGTGTAGAAGTGAGGAAGGACGCTAGGTGAAAACATAATCTTAATGGAGTTGCATATGTTGTATTTTTCTTTTTACTCTTTTCTACTCCTGTCGGAGAGGATGATGGTGAGTTTGTTTTTTTATGAATGAGCTCAGATGTTTTTGCATTCATTATTATTATTCTCTCCTCCTCCGTTATATCCGAGTGAAGAGTGGCGAATTCCAAGACTGTAACAAATAGTTCTTTTGATATCGATGAATAGTACTCCTCAATATCGAATTGGATAAAAGAGCAGTTGTTTTTTCTTTTATATTATAAATCCAATTTGTTATATCTGTGGTGTCTTTCCATAATTTTAATTTCAAGTATTCCATAATTTCTTTGTTATTTATTTCTAGTATGTTCTTACTAATTTTTCCAATCTCTGGTCTGATGGGATTTATCATTATCATGGTGGGATTTCTATTGAAGTTTTCCTTATGATCCTTTATGGTTATGTAGCAATCCTTATGCATATAACGAACAAGTGCTACAGGAAAATAATTACTAAATAATTACTAACGAATTATCAAAATAAAATAAATGGTAACATAAAATTATTTATATAATTTTTTTTTTATAAAAAATGCTTTACATTAAATAAATAGATAGACCAAAAATGATAAGAAAGTAAAAAGAACAGCCTTGGTACTAAATAGACATATCACATTGAAGACAATAAAACTAAAGGAAGAAAAGAGAAAAAGGTAGATGGAACTAAGATTAGGTTAAAGGCAGGTTGAAATCTTCACCGTTAAGGTTAAGGAAAAGGGAAAAGAAGAAGGTAGAAGGGTAGGATGAGGCAGGGAAAAAGAGAGAGAAAAGAGAAAAAGGTGGATGGAAATAAGATTAGGTTAAAGGCAGGTTGAAATCTTCACCGTTAAGGAGGGAAAAGAAGAAGGTAGAAGGGTAGGATGAGGCAGGGAAAAAGAGAGAGAAAAGAGAAAAAGGTGGATGGAAATAAGATTAGGTTAAAGGCAGGTTGAAATCTTCACCGTTAAGGAGGGAAAAGAAGAAGGTAGAAGGGTAGGATGAGGCAGGGAAAAAGAGAGAAAAGAAAAGAAAAAGTGGATGGAAATAAGATTAGGTTAAAGGCAGGTTGAAATCTTCACCGTTAAGGAGGGAAAAGAAGAAGGTAGAAGGGTAGGATGAGGCAGGGAAAAGAGAGAAAAAAGAGAAAAAATTGGCTACTATGTCTTCTTTGGGGCCAAATTCCAATGAATTAAATGTTACGGTGGCACCCCTGTGAGTCGACTGACTAATGGACTATTCCTGACGTCACGTTACCAATTTATGTATTCCAGGCAGTCAGATGTAGAGAGTGAAGGAGTAAGTGTCGTAACCAGATTCGTCCTGTAGCTGAGCGGAGACCCGACTCGGCGTTAACACCAATTGTATTTTTGTTAATACATTATTGTTTTTCACAGTTCCCGATGTCTTCTCGTTAGTTATCTCAACAATAACATCACAATAGACCAGTAGTTCGCATGTTGCCTCCTCTATTTACAGATGACCATGCATTCAGTTTTCATGTAGTTCAGGTGTAGTCCTTTCTTTTCGATTTTTTTTTAAGCTCTCTTCCATAGTATGTCTTGTAGTTTCTTTTTTGTCTCTGCTATCAACTGTGGATGTGCTTTGTGGTACAGTGGATATCGGCTAGGAACGAGAAACCGGGGAGCCGAGTTCGAATTCCAGTTGAATCCATTGTATTCACTTACGCGCAAATACCCTTGCAAAAAGCATTAATCCGTCTCTTCCTTCCAGTTATGGGTTAAATAGCAGGACAGACTGGGTTCTATAGCCTTGGTCGGCAACCAGTCTACCGCAGAAAGCAATGGCAAACTACTGCGGGATAATCTTCTGCCCAGTCAGTCATTTCTCTTTCGAGACATTTTTATATAATTGTTAGGGTGGTACCCCTGTGAGTCGACTGACTAATGGACTCTTCCTGACGTCACGTCCGGTTACCAATTTATGTATTCCGGGCAGTCAGATGTAGAGGCTGAAGGAGTAAGGGTCGTAACCAGATTCGTCCTGTAGCTGAGCGGAGACACGACTCGGCGTTAACAGCAATTGTATTTTTGTTAATACATTATTGTTTTTCACAGTTCCCGATGTCTTCGCGTTAGTTATTTCAACAATAACTTCACAATAATTACCATCATTGTTAACTACCTGATAAGACATTGTTCTTTCAATGTCGAAACAAAATGTAAAATTGTGTAATAATTTGTAGTTTGCACATGATCTAACGTAATAACTAATAATAATTGCCTTGTTTAAGGTGAAATGATTATTTTTTAAAAATTATCTATATATATGTATATATATATATATATATATATATATATAAACATGTTACGGAAATTAACGAAATTTAACGAAACTTGGTTATAAGCAACCGACAATTTGTAATGAATTATTTTGGACATTATTTTTACCGATACTCGTATTTAAGTAGATATTCTGTTTATAATTAAACAGTGTTTTATATTTATATCTACCGGCCTTATTATTTCACGATAAATTTTTATGACGAAAATGTGTGCTATCCAGCAGGATTCGAATATATATATATATATATATATATATATATATATATATATATATATATTCTTTTTATCCATATGACGAAAATAGAAAAAATAGATCACTGTTATCAATGAAAGACAGAATGAATGCAACATTATGTTCTATAAATTCTTCGGATTATAGCATTTAGACTGTTTTCACTAATAAAAAAATTCCGCCCAGGAGGAGGTACGGTCAAAAACACTCATGAGCAGAAACTGAATTGTTTTAATATAGGCGGAACAATTGACATGAAAAATTCTAGCAACACGATAAAATTGCATAACAACGTCGCTAGTGTAAAAACCATACGCATCAGTTTTATTATCCGAATTAACCTGCTTATCATTTTCTCTACTCTTATTATTTTTTATCTATATTATGTTTGTTAGCTGTAGGATGCTTTCAAAATGAGCAACTCTACGCTGTACACTGCTGTGTTTTTAATATCATTTCATTGTCGCTTTAATCGGATTTATTAGAATAACGATCTATATCATCAGATTATTATTAATGATATATGCAATTCCGTGTTAACATCATACGTACCTGGAAATGGCAGACAAAAATAGTGATAAGTCTCATTAAGTCTCAAGCACCTTCCTCAGTATTCGTTCAAATGTAAACTACACAGTCTCAGTCCTTCCTGCAAATGCTCCTACTCGTAATCTCAGCATGAAAATATTTGCCACAGATAAATCTTTGCTGACTAGATGAATAATATATATTTTTATTTAGACGAACTGCCAATGAAGTCTGTAAAATCTGGCGTCTCCCATCTATTTAATCCATTTTGAGTGACGTCACTCTACACTGATTCAAATAACAAGTGTGAAATATGCCCCGAAGTTGCCAACAGAATCTTATCTAAAACAGAGGCGATATACGGTTCTTGATAGTAACAAAGACGGTCAAAAGTACTTGAACAAATAGAAAAAAACGCATGAACTTCAGACAGTTTATTTAAATTTTCAATCCTAATGAAGAACATTTTACTCAAAAACTGAAAAAAAGGAATGAATTATTACGGAAACCTTGTCGGTTGAATTTTAATAAACTCTATTTGTAGAAACTTTTCTACCCCAGTACACCTTATATATATATATATATATATATATATATATATATATATATATATACACTCCTGATCAAAATTTTAAGACCACTTAAAAATTTTCAAAAAGATATATTTTTTTAATGGATAGATTTTAAACTCCTCCCACTTAACGTTACCAATACTACAATCTAAAAGATTATGGAAACAAAAAGCTATATTCTAAACATTTTATTTAGAAATTTACATTTTTATAAAATGATGCGATTTACACATGATCAAAATTATAAGACCAGAGACAAAAATTCTACGAAATTGTACAAAAAGTGTATGAAAACATTCAAAAACCAAATTTAATTCTTGCAACATGGATTGAAGCATTATTCTGTTGAAATAACCATCCATGCACACACAAACGATGGCTCTCCATCATCAATGATGCTCTTTGTAGCATGCTAACATAACCAGCCGCTGTTTGACAACCCTGCACTACCTGGAGCGCCATCGTCCCTCTGTAAGAAAAGCACCCCATAACATTAGGGACCCTCCACCAGTATGACGTGTGAAGAAAATTTCAGGAGGCATGTTTTCGTTATGCCAATATCGTTGGAAGCCATCAGGACCATCTAGATTGAATCTTTTCTCATCAGAAAACAGGACTTTCTTCCACTTCTCAAAGTCCCATGTTTGGTATTCACAACCAAACTTTAAGCGGTCCACCTTGTGACGTGGAAGCAGCCGAGGAATTTGTTTACGCTTTTTATTTACCATGCCCTTTTGTCTTAAGTGTCGTCTGATGGTTACGGGACTGCAATCAGCATCTGTGACCTCCTTAATTTGACTAGAAGATAGTCCCCCCTCTTTCAGTATAACCCGTCTTATTCTCTTACTCCATGCAGGAGAAAATTTAGGGCCTACCAGAGGATTTTGCTTTTCCATAATTCTCACTGTTCTTTAGAAAGTTGCAAATCACAGTTTTACTGCGATTTACCTTAGCTGTAGTCGCCCGCTGTGATAAACCTTGCTCATGGTATTCTAGAATTCGAGAACGCTCAACTTTGGTAAGTTTGCTTGCTTTATGCATGGTAACACATTTACGCAGTGATTGCTAATCTCTAACTGAACTAAAAACGTTGGAATTACCATAGATCTAACAATTTATACCCCTGGTCTTATAATTTTGATCATGCGTAAATCGCCTCATTTTATAAAAATGTAAATTTCTAAAAAAAATGTTTGGAATGTAGCTTTTTGTTTCCATAACCTTTTAGATTGTAGTATTGGTAAGCTTAAGTGGTAGGAGTTTAAAATCTATCTGTAAAAAAAAAAAAATTCTTTTTTAAAGATTTTTAAGTAGTCTTAAACTTTTGATCAGGAGTATTTATATATATATATATATATATATATATATATATAAAACTATTTATGCTCTCACATCCCGATTGAGTACTATGGAGGAATGGTATACTTTATAAAAACAGCAGATACTCAAGCATCTAGACATCGTTTATTCAGAATTTGAACACTCTCGGCTACTGTCTTGTGTTTACATTGTATATAACACCCTAAAATCCGCCTTCCTCTACCTAGCACCCATAGCTCAGAGGTAGAATCGCCGACTGATGACAATTCGGTCTGGTTTCAATCCTGGCTAGAAGCAATCGGATGTCTAACCGTAATGATGAGATGTGATACGGCGAAACTGTGATACATCGGATGACTGTATTTGTGTGTGTGTGTAAAAATTCATATATATATATATATATATACATATAAAACATATCTGCAAAATAGAATATGAATTTAAACAAAAAACCCTTTTTTTTTAACAACCCGTTTCATTTCTGAGAAACATTATCAGAGTATATATAAAACGCGTTCGTGAAGAAAGGTTTTTTGTCTTTATTCAGATAGATAGATAGATAGATAGATAGATAGATAGATGTGCCCAAATAAATTAAATAAAGGACATAAAAATAATATTTGTGTATACTTCTGACATGAGACATTATTTACATTGTTCGGACTGTAGTCCTCATCTTTATTGTAATGTTTTCGACGTTTGGGCCGTTTTACACTACGGTCTTCTTCAAGTGCTAGCAATTTCGAACAGAACCCTTTATTTCGATAATTGTGATCTATCATTTTCATTCTATGCGCAATGCCACTTCCGGTAGCCATGTAGTTATCTCCCTTTAACTTAAAACTTATGTTGCGTCGCACAGGAAATGAGAATGATATACTTCAATGATTGAAATAGAGGGTTTGGTTTTAAATTCTTGGCACCTGAAGAAGATCGGGGCGTACAACGGATGAAACGTCGTAACCAGTGCAATAAAGATTAGTACACTAGTCCGAAGAATCTAAATAATGTAAAATTAATAGTCGGTGGCACCGTTGTACTTTGAAGTTATCAAAATGTTTCGTCATATATCAGTTGTCTGACATATGATAGGTCAATGTTAACACCGGCTAAGTTTGTTCGCGCAAAGTTAACGTGAATTATCGAAGTTTGAGAGGTGAATGATAGTGGGTGAGAAAATATAACCTTCCTTGATCTACGGTGTGTAATGCGTATCGGGACTTTCTGATGGACGACAAAACCCTTACCACTCTCAATGGATGACGCAGTGACAGTAGATAGTTATAATTGGCTCGATTACACTACATTCAAAAACTAGCAACACTAGCTAAAATTACATCTATATTCAATTCAGACGCTATCAAACGCATATCCAGCAAGTCAGTTAAGCTTACTTTAGCTTCAATGAGATATGGTAGCAGAAGACCCACCAGGATGTTCCTGTTAACATCACGAACACAACGCCTCACTTGAGCTTCTGATATCATTACTTGTTGTGGAGTTATTTTTGCAGTAGAGGCTGGTATTTATGCTAATATTGATCCTAATAGCTTCAACGTACAAAACATTAGGAACTTAATATAATATGTATTACGCAGTGTAATCTTCCCAGGTCGCTGGTTACTTTCGTATTCGACTAATGGTCGACTTTCTATCGTCCAACATCGACTGACGCTCGTTACTCTTTCTACTCTTAAATTAGGTGGGAGAATCTGTTCACTATAGAATAGGTGTGTTTCACCATAACACTACTGGAGAATTTAGGAGAATTTATGTTGTCTTCCAATGTGGCGTATATCATAGTTTTCGGGATGATGCTATTGTTTAAATGTGGCACAGATTCCAGGCAGCTAGAGTGGCATGGTGCTGAAGATTCCATAATGGTTTCGAGCGTTTTCACATAACAAATGTTGGGCCTGCTTTTCTACCTAAACACGTCCTCAACCTATAGCGCTATGTTTCTATGCTTCGTAAACATTTACACCCACTGATGAACTGCTTGTACACCAACACTACAGGTTATTCTGGTAGGTTTACACACTGTGTCATGGAACTTAAATTGTCTAAAATTAATTTGAAACGCTGTATGTAGTCTTCTAACTACAATGTTTTCCCTACATGATATACCTAAAAAATATCAGGGAGATGTAGACAGCTGCAGAAAATAAGAATTCTTTCGACACTTGATGGAATCGACACCAAGTCAAATTGCTGCTCTTCATCTATTCAGCTGTTCGACATGACAGTCAGCGAAACCCTATGACTTTTGGCATGTTAGGGTATATATTGTTGTTTGCTTTGACTTTCATTATAGGGTAGTTGACTTTGTTTAAATGTAATAAACAGAATTGAAAATGTTTTAAATAAAATATATCAAAAGAAAGAAAACAATGAACAAAGCAAAAATAATACTAGGCAAACAATATACTAGGTTGGCCAGAAAGTCCTGACTCACTTAAGAAGCGACAATTTTATGAAGCAACCCCGGCATTTATTAAGTCAAAATCATTCAAAATGAAGTCAATCATTCTCGGCGATTTTCTATCTGCCATCAGCCAGCATTCAAATCTGCCCCAGATACCGGTTTGCTGGCTTTGATAAAAAACGAAAAACAAAAACAAAACAAAACAAAACTGTAAACCAGCTTTCTTCTTTTTTTTCTTCTATGCGCCCTGTCCCTTCAGGACGTAGGCGACCATGGCTTTTCACGTCTCCCTATCCCAGATGAATCTTAGCACGCCTTCTCCTGTTGCACCATGCAACCCACGTTCCGTCATCCACCTGATAAGATCCTTCAAATATGTTATCCGTTGCTTTCCCCTGTCTCCTTTTCCCTCTATCTGGCCTGTTAGTATCAGGTTCTCCAAGCCCTCTTTCCTTATTGCATGTCCCAGGAACTTCAGCTGTCTCTTCCTGATGCTCAGTCATAAAAATTATTGAATTGCTAGTCGCGAATGTTGGCCATTGAAAGAATAAGCCAGAGCTACTTGGAACAGTATAAAGACTGGATGGTAGATGTGGACGAATCTTAAAACAGTGCAACTGTTTGAACTTCTCCATAGTCAATCTGGCAGAATGTGGTCCCGCATTGTTTTTCTGAAACAAAGCCCGATCTTGATTGGTTAAAACATGATTTAGTTTGTCGTACACGCGGTCTATTTGCTGGCAATGCAGTTTAACGTCCGTGTGAATCAAATTCGAAATGCAGTACTCCCTGAAAATTGCATCAGACAGAGATAAAATTTTCTGATTTCTTTCCACTTCCTGAGTAAGTCAGAACTTTCTGGCCAAGCTAGTATACACGAGACAAAAGTAAGCAAAGTAATAAAGCTAAAATGTTAAATATTCAAGAATAATCTTAATCCTCATAAGGGGCACAGACAAGTGACCCCAGCGTTCTGACATTAATACGGAAAGAACAAAAGGATAGCGGATGAGACAAGGAATTTGTCTATATTATTGAGTCGGAAGAAATCCAAGAATGCAATCAGTCCTGTTTGTATTGGAACCATGATACATTTTCAATGTTTCTTGAACTCCAAGATAAGGACATTTTATTTTGATAGCAACAGAAATTCTTATAATTTCCGGGGTATCAACAGACATAAATAATCATGTTTATTTTCACATTCAAGATAAGAGAGTGAGTAGCAGAAATGCCGCCCCCCACCCGCAAAAAAAAATACCGCCACATAATAGTAAAACATTTGTGAAATAGTGTCTTCATCCAGCTAGTCTTATAATTATCTGATAAGTATTTCTGGGAAATATGTATGTGGATGATATTTCCCAGTGGTTTATGTGAGAGGTATTTCTGGGAAATATGTATGTGGATGATATTTCCCCGTGGTTTATGTGAGAGGTATTTCTGGGAAATATGTATGTGGATGATATTTCCCCGTGGTTTATGTGAAGTATTTCTGGGAAATATGTATGTGGATGATATTTCCCAGTGGTTTATGTGAGAGCTATTTCTGGGAAATATGTATGTGGATGATATTTCCCCGTGGTTTATGTGAGAGGTATTTCTGGGAAATATGTATGTGGATGATATTTCCCCGTGGTTTATGTGAGAGGTATTTCTGGGAAATATGTATGTGGATGATATTTCCCAGTGGTTTATGTGAGAGGTATTTCTGGGAAATATGTATGTGGATGATATTTCCCCGTGGTTTATGTAGAGGTAATTCTGGGAAATATGTATGTGGATGATATTTCCCGTGGTTTATGTGAGAGGTATTTCTGGGAAATATGTATGTGGATGATATTTCCCCGTGGTTTATGTGAGAGGTATTTCTGGGAAATATGTATGTGGATGATATTTCCCCGTGGTTTGTGAGAGGTATTTCTGGAAATATGTATGTGGATGATATTTCCCCGTGGTTTATGTGAGAGGTATTTCTGGGAAATATGTATGTGGATGATATTCCCGTGGTTTATGTGAGAGGTATTTCTGGGAAATATGTATGTGGATGATATTTCCCCGTGGTTTATGTGAGAGGTATTTCTGGGAAATATGTATGTGGATGATATTTCCCCGTGGTTTATGTGAGAGGTATTTCTGGGAAATATGTATGTGGATGATATTTCCCAGTGGTTTATGTGAAAGTATTTCTGGGAAATATGTATGTGGATGATATTTCCCCGTGGTTTATGTGAGAGAGGTATTTCTGGAAATATGTATGTGGATGATATTTCCCCGTGGTTTATGTGAGAGGTATTTCTGGGAAATATGTATGTGGATGATATTTCCCAGTGGTTTGTGAGAGGTATTTCTGGGAAATATGTATGTGGATGATATTTCCCAGTGGTTTATGTGAGAGGTATTTCTGGGAAATATGTATGTGGATGATATTTCCCCGTGGTTTATGTGAGAGGTATTTCTGGGAAATATGTATGTGGATGATATTTCCCCGTGGTTTGTGTGAGAGGTATTTCTGGGAAATATGTATGTGGATGATATTTCCCCGTGGTTTATGTGAGAGGTATTTCTGGGAAATATGTATGTGGATGATATTTCCCCGTGGTTTTTATGTGAGAGGTATTTCTGGGAAATATGTATGTGGATGATATTTCCCCGTGGTTTATGTGAGAGGTATTTCTGGGAAATATGTATGTGGATGATATTTCCCCGTGGTTTATGTGAGGAGGTATTTCTGGGAAATATGTATGTGGATGATATTTCCCAGTGGTTTACATGTGAGAGGTATTTCTGGGAAATATGTATGTGGATGATATTTCCCCGTGGTTTTTATGTGAGAGGTATTTCTGGGAAATATGTATGTGGATGATATTTTCCCCGTGGTTTATGTGAGAGGTATTTCTGGGAAATATGTATATGATATTTCCCAGTGGTTTATGTGAGAGGTATTTCTGAAACATCAAGTATTTGAAAATAATTGCATTAGTATCAATGTAATATTATATTGGCCATTTTCAAATACATTTAACAAAAGCAATGTTGAGAAATAAGTAAAAATTCAGAATAGATAAATTGTCTAAGATGTAATTAGTTATACAATTAATTAGATTAATTAGATTACTTTCTGAACGTCTTATCTTTCATCTTATTTCTGTTGCAGCACTTCAGACATATTAATATTAAGCTTGATAGATTGAGAAATAAAGAAAATATAACAGAATGTCTATTTTAAATTCATTGCGCTGGTTTGCTTATGTGGGCAAAGCACTTCGCAGAAGACGATATGCTTTAAATAAAAGTACCGCTAATTTTTAGATTGGACCCCTTCATATTAGTCATCCACATACAAGCCTGTTTCGATGTATCACAGCACATCAATGTGGCTAGAAATATCCACTACTTCTGGCCGGGATCGAAACACGACCGATTTTGTGTCAGTCGGAGTAACTACCTCATAAGCCATAAACGCATGGAATCAGAGAAAGGAATTTTTAACGTGTTGTATA
The DNA here is from genome assembly GCA_037127315.1 of Ascarosepion bandense. NCBI lineage: Eukaryota > Metazoa > Mollusca > Cephalopoda > Sepiida > Sepiidae > Ascarosepion > Ascarosepion bandense. The sequence goes on along the minus strand of JBBBDQ010000505.1, from coordinate 793,589 downwards.
TAAGCAGTCACCACAACAACTCAATTAACTCCTGAAGCGTAATTTTTTGGGGGCGCTCTTCACCTTTTTCTACAGTAATGGACTGTTCCAAGCACTACATAAATTAGTATTGATGATATCTCGAGGAGTACAGTGGAAGTCAGTCGAGGAAGTAAGCCGAGTGAACGAGTCAGTCGGGTATTTTCTTTATTGGACCGGAAGTGTTCTATTTGTCAATCTCTTACGTCTCTACGACAATACGTTCTACTAAACCCTTGGAGGCAAGTCTGTTCCATGCTAATGGGAGGGAGGTGCGGTTGTCTATGGTGGTTAATTGATAGCAGCTTCGTTTTGGAAGAATTGAAATTTACGAACCATTTCTTACCCCAATCCACCACGGATTGGAGGTCCTTTTCAAGCTCGGCAGAGAGGTTCGCCTTGTCGCCCACACCAGATGTTTGATCGAGGCGAGAGGAAACAGTGGTGTCATCGGCGTACATGCCTACTTGGATGTTATGGCATCGGGAAGATCATTTATGAAGATCAGAAAGAGCGTAGGACCTAGGATAGAGCCTTGAGGGACACCCGCGTTTGTAGGGTAGTTCTGGGAGGCATGTCCGTTTAATACCAGCTTCAATGTGCGGTTAGAGAGGAATGACTGGATTAGGTCCAACAAAAGTCCAGTTATGCCCATAGCTTTGCAGTTTCCGTAGAAGGCCAGCATGCCAAACTCTGTCGAACGCTTAAGAGATATCCAAGGCAAGAGTTCGGGCTTCACCATTCTTGTCAAGAGCCTGGTATATATACTCGGTGATGGTCGTTAGCATATCAGCAGTACACCTGGTGAAGCGGAAGCCATACTCTTTGTCCGAGAGGAGCCTGTGGGCTGTGAGATGCTGAACGACCTCGGCGTTGATAATGGCTTCGAACACTTTGCCAAAGATCGGAAGAAGGCTGACAGGGCGGTAATTTACGGTCTCCGAGGATTCTCTAGTGTTCTTAAATATAGGAACTACAGAAGAAGACTTCCAACAGACAGGAAAGCAGGAAGAAGATAGGCAGAAGTTGTAGAGCTTAGAAAGGAGAGAGGATATCTTCTTAATATTTAATATTTACAGAAAGATATTTAAAATAATTGTCCTCCTGCAGATTAAACATCAATTAGCCAAGTTTAATATGTAATGGTAGCCTTATAGTTAACAAAGAAGAAAAAGCGGAAATGACAACAAGAAATAGAGATCAGATTAGAGATCAGACTGGGTATCGTATATTATTGGAGTATAATGCTATGTAGTTGAGGTAGGCGCATGGTGGAAATCAACACACACATCTAGAAATGAGCGGTAGACTTGTAGAAGAATATATTCTATTGTCCATATTTCGGATAATAGTAGTCAAGAGTTAGTCTCCGCTGCTGCCGATGGTTTCATCGCTTGGCGAAGGTATAACTTATGGAAGCGTTTTGGAGTCGCTATGTGCTATGTGGTGCAGTGAATACCGACTCGGAACGAGGACTCGGTAGAGCCGAGTTCGAATTCCAGTTAAATTCCTTGCATTATACTTACGATCAAATACCGTTGGGAAAGGTATTAATCCGTCTCTTCCTTCCAGTTATGAGTTAAATAACAGGACAGACTGAGTTCTATAGCTTTGGCTGGCAACCAGTCTACCGCAGAAAATAATGGCAACCTACTGCGGGATAATTATTTGCCTAAGCGTGTTTCACGTATGGCACTGACTAATGATGTGTTTAAGCTCGTCTGTCATGTAGGTTTATCAGTTTAGTTGAATCTGCCTACGTGAATGAAATCAGCGTTGGTTTTATGGAGAACCAGCGACTCAGAAGAGGCTGCTCTGAAAGCCGTGTAGAGTTTTTCCCATTCGTCATAAAAGATGTTTTATGACACTGGTATTCCAGAAATTGATGCAAAGATCCGAACGAAATTAAACTTTGTTTTTGTCACAGAATGCGTAGATGTCAAAGCGAGCCCTTTCGTTTGAGTCTAACCACGAGTCGAACTATTTTTGGCATCTTCATAAGAATGAAAATCCCGCTCAACCAGGCTATGTGCCATCGAGCGTAACAAGCGGTAATCGGACGTGACAGTGTCTGGTGAATATGGCAGGTGGGATAGGGGTTCCCATTTTCCCAACTTTTTCAAGTAGGTTTACACTCGTTTTGCAGAATGTGACCTAGCATTGTCATATTGCAAAACCACTTTGTCATGTCTCTGGTTGTATAACGGCCATTTTTTATTCAATGCTCGGCTCAAACGCATCAGTTGTAGTCGATAGCAATCTCCCATGATGGTTTCTGTTTGAACCATGAATATTCGGCTTTACCACCGATGTTGATACATGGCCGGGCTTAGCCTACGATCTTCTACCCGTGAGGCTATCGTAGTATATCTACTTTTCATTGCCGGTCACAATACGATGCAAAATGCCTTTCTTCTTCTGTCGTTAAAGCAGCTGTTTGCATGTGAAGAAAAAAAAACACTGTTCTCCGGCTCTCGACTTCAACTCGTACGGCATTCAATGTTCTTGTTTTGAATAATTCCTACTACTTTCATACATTTCGAAACTGTTGTATGATTAACTCCTCGTGATTCTGCAAGTTTAACTTTCTCTTGATATGAGTTTTCATGAAGTAATACCCCCAGTTCTTCATCTACAAACGTTTTTAGTGCGCCAGAGTGATCTTTATCTTCAAAATCAAAATTATTATTTTTGAAGCGTCTAAAGCAAACTTCGGATGTTGTTTCGGACAAAGTATGGTCTCCGTAATTCTTAACAAAAATACTGTGCGGTTCACCTGCAGATTTCTTTTGAATAAAATGGTGCAGTAACATTCCCCGAAAAAACACTGTATTTGGCCCGAAATCTGGCACGTGTAACGCTATGCAAAACAAAGTAGTTAACACTTAGTCGAAATAATATACACTGAATTTCTAGCTTGCTTATATTACTTACTAGCAGTATAGACCGGTGTTGCTCGGGTGTAATAAAAGCTTTAAAACTAATCCATGGTCCTGGAGCTCAGACTCTTTAGACGTTGGCACGAAAGACGAAAAACCAATAGTTGTTTTCAGTTAAAGCGAAACGAAAAGAAAAAGGAATGGATGTAAATCAAATTTGATTTCCTGGTATCGATATCAAAAAAGTGTTTTGTCGTAAACTGAATTCTGAAGGCTAAATTAGTCCTCTGAGTAAATGGTATCATGGCTGAGACTAAGAACTACAATTATACCGACTTAGAGGCAAACCCGAAGCAAAAACTAAAATAAAAGGGCTGAGAAAACACAGACATACAGGCAGATAAACAGACACGCACACAAACATCTTGCCTTTTATATATATATATATATGTATTATCGATTTTCCGCACTATTGTAAGAACTACAACCTTGAAACTTCTGAATATCGTTTCTTATGTCTTTGTCTATGAGTGTATCAAATTTGATTAAAATCGGACCACTCCTTCTATAACCCAATTTTTTCGATTATCGATTTTCGATATTTATCAGGTGTACTTCGACACAAAACCCAGCTAAGAACACTTGCAGACGCTTATAGTACAACTGTGTCAATTTTCAATAAAATCGGTTCAGCCGTTTCGGAGTCTATAGATAACAGACACAGACACAGATACACACACAGACACACACACACACATACACACACAGACAATTCCATTTATAAATAAGTTTAGATTCAGATTTCTAGAAGCATTACCATCTGAAGCTACACGCACGCAGTTCTGAGAACACTATCTATTGTAAAATAGCGTGAACTTGTTCAAGGTTCTCATAAAATATAAATGATCTCGTAATAGTTTTATTTTTAAAATGTATGGCTAATAAATTGAGTATAGTTACGTATTGAACAGTCTCTTTTTACATAAATACATTGCTTGCAATAAAATTATTAGTAGTGATTAGGTCTTACTTAAACTATAATTTTTTACAATAGGCGTATATATGAATATTTGTTAAGCATTGTACACGAAAATAAATGGCAATATTTATTCTCAAGAGAGTGTCTACGGACAATGGCTTTTTTAATTTGATTAGTACGCAAGATCACACAGGGAGAATTTATGCAGTTCTAATCATAGACTGTTGTCGATTTGACTGAAATCCAAGAGCTTACCGCAATTGTCTACGTTGATTTGAGATTGTGAAAAAAATACAGGCCAATCCGATAAGCTAGCTGAATTATTGTGATATAAATAGATTATCCTCTCAACACAGGTAAGATTAAATCCGGTCAGCAATTTAAGTAATGAATTCAGATGTAATATCTGCCTGTAGTGTTCTCGTTTTTCTTCGTTGTATTGTCTGCTAAGATTATCCCCCGTACATTTTAACCCGGCCTGAAATAACCTAAATATATCGACCTACTATTTTTAGCTTCATCCAGATTTAATGATAGCCAAAGTGCAAGATTTCTGTGTACTCTTTTGTAATAATCCCGCTGGGATTACAACATTTTATCACTGGATTTACTTGTCGATTCTTTGCATAGCTTGCTTGATAATTAGAATGGAGGTCGAAAGGTCTGATATTTATATCTCGATACCGCTAATTTGATGACACTCCTAATGATCCGTTTGTCATAAGAGTGTGTTTTCATTTAAGCTTATAATCAGGGTCGAATTTCTCATTGCAAATATACCGTTGAAATGATGAACTTAACATTACGCAAATTAGACCTGTTTAGTAACTTGAGCCCAATTTATAACTAATTCAAACTTTCTGACCAAAGTATGATGTAATATTTCCATACTTCTCTTCAACTTGAACGTTTGATAATATACAGTTTTCCACTTAGTTTTGAAAACTATGTACTTCCAGGATGTTGGCGATCATAAGTGACTACAATGTTTTTTAAAAACTGAAAAATAGGAATTTTGGATGAGTGTGTAGCGCCAATTATCGGCTTTAAAGTCGGGTTCAAATCCTGGGCTTTTTTGTTGCACTCATTTTATTGGCAAAAGCATGAGCCGATTTCTTTTTCTTCCATCTATAGATTAAGTAACATGTTAGACTAGGATTTCTAACTAAATAACAGCCAGTCTCAGAGAATGAAAACTGAATTTAAAACAGTGAAGAAGGCAAGTGACACTCAATCTTCTATCTTGTGACGTTGTCATGATAATTCACAGATTACAAATGAAAGGAAGCTGTAGAGATCGAAACCCTATGTCCTGAAGAGACGTAGCATATTATTAATTCCGCATTGGCATTTCACTTTGGGAAAATTAATGGAATATCTTCCCTTTGCTTTAAATTCAGAAATGTTCACATCCTAGATCAATTTATTTACTATGGCTAGATAGCTCAGTCTGCCCTACTATTTTACAAAAAGATTTGAATGAGTAGAATATTCTGTATTGATAACAGATGATACTGTTTAAATGAGTTGATGGTTTGAATAAAGTCTTTATTTGAGCATAATATCGTGGAGGTTCTAATCAAATCAAATTCACGCAAATGTCTTCGTCAAATTCTCTTTCATTTACAGCCGCTACTACCACCAGAGGAGAGAAAGGGAAGAGAGAGAGAGAGAGAGAGAGATAGAGATAGATAGATAGATAGAGAGAGAGAGAGAGAGAGCGAGAGAGAGAGAGAGAGAAAGTGTGGTAAGAAGACGATTTTTAACCAGTCTCAGCCAGTATATTTTGGTCTGAGGCGAGTGTGGACTACAAGCTGCGTTTCATATGTTGATCTGCACTTAATCAAGCTGGCAGGAAAGAGAAGAAATTAAGACAGAGATATATAAACACCCACTCACAACAGAATAGCTAGTCTCTGACATGCACACGGCAATTTATAGGCCATGTTTAGAGAAGGCCCCAAAATCCGACACACTCACTGTGTAATTGATAGTAATTGACGAGTTAATTGGCGAGACCAGAGTTAAATAAAATAGAATATTACGTATGAGGAATTCAATCGTTTGTTCGCATTACTTTGTGGGAAGAACATTCGCAAAGACATTAACGCTAAGTAAACACCAACGCTATCAGCCGGAAGTTGATTTCATTTTCACCGATCATAACTTTCAACCCACTCAGATATCCACCTATTAAAAATCGAAAATGAGTGTGAGAATAAGCAATTTGATAAAGAAGAAAAGTTCATGTATAATTCATGCCTAAGTTGATCTAAGATCAAATCCGTCACCAAGAAATGTCAGATGTTATCTATTTCAGTTAAGCTAATTTGAAATTCCTGAAAACTTCTAAGCAATGAACAATTTTTGTTGCAGGTAATGTCTGTTCCGGATGTGCCTTATAATGCAGTGGCTATCGGCTCGGAACGAGAACTCGGACAGCCGAGTTCAAATTCCAACTGAATTTGTTGCATTTACTTACACGCAAATACCCTTTGGGAAAATATTAATCCATCTCTTCTCACTCAAGAAATGGGTTGAATAGCAGGACACACTAAGTTCTATAGCGTTGATTGGCAACCAGTATACCGCAGAAAATAATGTCAACCTACTACAGGAAAATCTTCTGCCTAGTCAGTCATGTCTCTTTCGAGACATGATCGCCCAAGCATGTATCAAATATGGAACTTAACTGACTGTTTTATTTTATCGTTGGCATTGGAAGCACCGCCATAGATAATCGCACATCGAAGGAAAAAGATGGCCAAATACATTGCGTGGTGATCCGGTTTAGAAAATTCAAGTTGGAATAAATGTACATTATTCACGAATATTTATGATCGCTGTTTTAGGCATCTTAACAAACTTCGTTATAACTTTATAAACTGTATACATTTGAAATAGGAAACAGGTAAAATCATATATTCTTTGTAGTTTGACGAGGAAAAGAGTTTCTCTTTATTGAATTTCATTTAATATCTGTACTTTTGGGATGAAGTAGTATTTACCCCTGTTTATATTGCTCATCAATTGGCACATGGCTCAGTGGATAAAATCCTTGGTTAGTTCCAGTGACTTGACCTAAAAGAGTTGTGAGTTTAATACCATATTACAGCAGTGGCAAAAAAATAACTTAGAGAGTTGAGTTAAAGGGAGATAACTAAGACATTCGGAAGTGGCGTGACACAGAACGAGAGCAATATATTTCTGTAATCTAAATAAAGGAAATGGTTCGAAATTCCAATCACCTGCAGAAGGCAGAAGCGTACAACGGCCTAAACGTCGTGAATATGACAAAAAAAAGATAAAGACAACAGTCTGAACAATGTAAATAGTTAATTTAAAGATTTTTCGATTTTTTAAATCAATTTTTATTGGTTTCATCTTGGTTTTGAGGATAAAGTACATCCAGCCATAAGGGCTCTGTTTGAAAGATTTTTTTAGGAGCGTGAAACCACCTTTTAATTACTGTTGTGTCCAAGTCCACGAAGAACCTGGGTAGTAGAACTTGTCGGGTTCTTATGGGCACATAGGGTATCTCAGACTGAGGTCAAACCATAAAAATACATTTTTGCAGTAAGAATATCAGCAATCCATTATTAGAAAAGTAAGAGAAAAATTACTAGCAATACTTTACCAAGCTCTCAAGAAAAATAAATTTCGGCATTAACTGACCCATGAGTAGTTAATAAGCAGTTAAAACAACCTCATTAAAACTAGCCAAACACTCAACACATGAATGTCACCACTCTGAACATGTATAAATTTAATAAATTTCAGTCACGTGAAAAAGAAATCACGTTTCAAACTTCACCGATTAAAAATGCTATGAACTTTTGTTGATAATATCAGAAAATTTTGGAAAAGTGTTCATAATACCGGAAAATCCCAGAAAAGTGTTGATAATATCAAAAAATATTAGAAAAGTGTTGATAATATAAAAAAGAAAATGTCAAAAGTATTGATAATATCAGAAAAATGATGATACTGTTGAAAAATTGATTAAAAAAGCTTTAGCTGATTTGAGAGTATTTAGGTGCAATTAAAAGTGGTAATCTAAGAAAGATAAAGTGACCGTTATAATTTGAAACGCTAAACTATGAATTAGTCAATAATGCAACCGCCATAAAAATTACTGACAAAAATGAACGATTATAAATTGATGAATTTTTCTTCAGTTATTTTTTCTTTGTTTTAATTTTATATTTTTGTATTTCACTTTTAATTTATTTTTTATTCTTTATTCTTTAACTTCTTTATTTTTATTTTTTGCTTGTTTTTCTTTTTCTCTTTATTATTTTAGTTTTTTTGTTATTTTTATCTTTCAACCGTTTCATTCTTTTCTTTTCTTTTTCTTTTTATTCTTTTATTTTATCATTTTATTTAGTTTTTATATTATTTTTGTTTTTTATCCTTTCATATTTTTATTTCTTTCATTTTATATATATTTTTTATGATTTTTTAAATTTTTATTTTATTTTACTTTTATATTTTTATTCTTATTTATTTTTTTATTTGTTTTATTCTATTGATATTCTTTTGTTGCTTTTATTTTTTAATTAATTTGTTAACATTTTTCTTATATTTAAAGGAATTAAACACGGAGAATTTAACATTGTGACACACTTGAACTGTATTTTTTGTTCGTTTTTAAATGCGACATTGCAAATAGTCTAAAAATTTATTTCATAACGCTTACTAGATTTTACATGTCATCCCAAGCTGTTTTTTCTTTAAAATTTTATCTTATACGAGACACTTATTAAAATTGAGTTCTCATCATTAATGATTAAACAGACGAGCCTGCTCACCGATTATTTCATTCATATTATCATGGAGGAGTGTTCTATGAAGTTATATAAAACGTACGGAAATATTTTTTAGGACATATAAATTTGAGTGAAAACTAAAGAAGATAAATTCAGATTTCATCGACTATTTCAATTGCGTAAAAAAATAACAAGAATTGAAAATAAGAATTGAAATCAGAATAAAAATTCGAGAAAATGTAACATTCAAAAGATCTAATCAAAACAGGGAATTAAGTACCTAAATATTTTAAAAGATTAGAAGAAAAAGAATTGTGGCGAGTAAATAGATATTACTTAAAGCGTTTTGAAATATACAGTTTCCTCTTTAAAAGGATTAAACACGGGAATTTAATATTGTTACACACCTGAGCTGTATTTTGTATTATCTTTTTGTAATGCGACGTTGGGAATTGTTTTAAAATGTAATTCATAATGCTTACTATATTTTACATGCTATGGTCTTGTTTTAATTTTATCTTATAGGCGACATTTAGTAAATTGAGTTCTCATCATTAATCAGTGACAGAGAAACTATATCTCTCTTTTCCTCTCAACACATACATACTTTCCCACTTTTTATTCTTTCATATTTTTGGTGACCTAGATAAAAAACTGGACATAGCTTATGTGATAAACTGACCTTATACGAAGTCAACCAATGACTAACACTCCCGCCAAGATCAAATCAGTAACACGTAGGCGTTAAGTAAATATAAAAAGAACAGTGAGCACGTATTTTGCATGTTCAACATTCCGCCTACCGTGTGTGTAGAGTTTTTTGAGTCAGCCGTCGGAGATTCAATAGCACATAGTATTTTCAAGGGTTACCTTTTCTAGGTACTGACCAGGCTCAACGTTGCTTAACTTACGTGATCGTACAGAAACCGATGTTGCAACCCCATGCACATGTTGTATAGAGCTACAAAATATTCTAAGTTTTGGAAAATAATGCTCACAAGCGTTCTGAAAGGGATACGGCAAGTAAAACATTCTCAAATTCTTTTTCTACTATATGCCATTCCTCTTCTTGACGTGGGCGATTGTAGCTCTCCCCAACTCCCTATCCATTTTTTTTGTTTATTTTTTTCTAATCCCCGTTCTGCCTTTCATTTATACACGGTCATTAGGTTGCCCATTGCTTTCCTCTGCTGTCCATCTTGCTTTCAGTATGTCTTCTCCGTGTTAAACTTTCCAGACCCTCTTTCTTCGTTATATGCAAGAGAAATTCCAACTGATTTCATGTATAAGCGTCTTTTTTCTTTCCATTTTCTTAAAACGTTCTCGTTGCTCTCGTGCTTTGTCCATGATATTCTCACCATCCTTCTATAGAACCACATTTCTATGGTCTCAAGTCTCTTCCTTATTTGTTAATAGATTGTTTAAAATGCCACAAGAAGGACAGATATTACATATTACCAATCTTTTCTTCGTTTGTAACGAATATTTCCTGTTTCTTAATATCTTACCTAGCTTTTGGAAAGCGCCATTCGTTATTACAATGTGCCTTAAAATGTAAAAATAATAGATTCTCTAAACATATACTGTTAAATATAAGTGACAATGAATGTCTATTATGTTTAAGCATGAGCCGTTCTAAACGACGTATTTTGGCTTTAATTTCAGTTGAAAATAATGACAAAAATTCTCCAATATATATATATATATATATATATATATATATATATATTAAATTTAGCGTATCGAGGCAGCTAATAATTTTCTAAACATATACTGTTAAATATAAGAGACAGTCAATGTCTATTATGTTTAATCATGAGACGTTCTAAATGTCGTGTTTTGGCTTTAATTTCAGTTGAAAATAAAGACAAAAATTCTCCAACATTAGGAAAATTTTTATTAATTTCTTTCTAAGCTTTCGGCTCACATGGGCCATCTTCAGAGAGTTTATTTAGACGGTAACACAATAACATCCACCATCACCGACGATTTTAGCGGAGATTTATGTCAACACAAAATAAAATCGTCGGTGATGGTGGATGTTATTTGGATAATATTTTATTAATTTTGTTCTAAGCTTTCAGCTCACATGAGCCATCTTCAGAGAGGTTATTAAGACGGTAATACAATAACATCCACCATCAGCGACGATTTTATTTTGCGTTGACACAAAACTCCGCTAGGCAACGGCAATAGTTACCAAAAATAACAAACAGTTCCCAAATTTGCAATGCGGTTTTATGACGTCACACCGCGTGATAGCGCGAAATGACAACAGAACCATATATTCAAATGCAATGTAATGTGTTATGACCAGATTTAAACGTGACATTTATTAAAATAATAGATGTGCATTGTCTACACTCACTTTTATCCGGAGTTCAAGTCATTTTCCAGGTTGAATAAAAGATTTTTTTAAATATTTTAATACAGCATTTGAGGATGGACACGCTCTTTAGAAATGTGTTTAACTTTTAATAAAAGTTTTAATTTGCTTTCCGATTTTGTTTAATGGTGACCTTACATTCCGAACAATCTAATAGAAATAATTCCCAGTTTTCTTGCTGCAGTGTTTATTGCGAAAACAGAAATCAGCAACAATGCTCTTGTATGAGTTCTTTACATTGGATTCAATCATTCATTGAAAAAGAAAAACTAAGTTAATTTATGTTTAGTCGTTCTTCTAAATTCTAATAATGATATTTTTCACCATGTTTCATTTCTCTGTTTGTTGATTCAAATGATTTACGAAAAATGGAAAGAGAAAGACACCTGCCTTTCGAATAAAGTTTTACGATTAATAAATTCTTAATGAAATTCTTCTGAGGCTGTAAAATTTTCTTTTTTGCGTTCTTTTTATTATTATTTCTTTTAAACTATTCATCTACAGCAGACCACGTGATATCATGAAATATTAATTCAGATTAATAACATGCAGACAAAACAATAAGGAAATTAGAATCTCAAAGAGTATCCATTCCCCAGACGTCTTGCCAAGCAGATCACCTTAGCGTTTCTTCTAGCGAGAAAGTTAGTACAAAAGAACCAACAGAGAAAATGCAGCTGAACAGCCAGCAACAACAATAACGTTTTCTTTGCGTAATAAATCACTGTTGCATTCTTATCCATGTTTCTTTCGATTTCATTTCAATTGTCAAGAAAGTTGTTTTTTATTCTTTAGCTGCTCAGTCTCTTCTTTTCTACGTTGTTTCTTTATCGGCGATAATGTTGGATCTATTTTTCCTTTTGATTTATTCTTTCATCTCTGTTCATTGCCTTCCCGTATATTCTTTTATCAATGCGTCTATCGTTGTTGTCATATGTCTTTTCTATGTTTTATTTTCTTTAGTTTATCGAAATACTTACTGTCTTTAAATACTTAACTGTTTTTAACCTGATGATCATTCTTGTTACTTTTTAAAACATTCATGGATGGTGGCTCCTATCGGAGATCAAATGAGACAAAATTTCTATAATATTTCTGGAATTTAAAACGAGGAAGGAGGGATTTTTATAGAAAAAAATGTGACGTTTGTCTTTCTTTTATAATCGTGTCGCCCGAAGCAAGGCATTTTAATTCCACTGTTAAGCAGGTGGTTACATAGGAGGAAAGTTATGAGAAAGAGTGACAGGTTACAGGGAGTGTCAGGAAGAGGGTAGGAGGAGGATGAGAATACTGATGAGAATAGAGTGGACTAAGAAAGGAGCATGAGAGATAGAAGGGTGCAAGTTAGTAAGATAGGAGATGACAAGTGACTTTACATTTGAATTCTTGAAGATTGTAGCTGTCGGGAAAGCAAACCACCGGAAGTGAATTCTACAGGCGGGAAAGGCGAGAGAAGAAACTGCTGGAGTAGAATTTGCATTTACAATTCTAGGTTGAAATTTAATAAGAATAATAGTAATAGAAAAATTAAGAAATATAACATTGAGCTTGCCACATTATTAAACTTTTATAAATGTAGCGTGATATGCAAATGAGATACACGCATAAATAGAGCGAACCTCAGGCACTGTGAAAAGAGGAATTCACGTAACTTCCTACGATATTTACTCATCACAACAATAAACAAATTATTGTCGGTATTCAAACGTTAAATATATTGTTTGTATTTGTTTCATCAAAAAAGTTTTTTTGTTTTTATATACATTTACTCCAAATCTATTTTTAAATGGTAGTAACTGTCAGGTTCCAAACTATGGACAAATAGCTAACCCATAAACAGCGGTAAAAATATTATAAAAGTATAAAAATACATTTTATAGTAAAATAACAGTAATACATTTTTGTAAATATATATTACAAGTTATTGTTGGCAATGTATTTTCTTTTAAAAATCTTTTCATAAAAAATCCAAAGAGGTTGATATGCCGTAAATCAACATAAACGCAAACCCAAAGCTAATTTCAAATACAGATCTTTAAAAAATATATGACACCACTATTATTATTATTATTATTATTATTATTATTATTATTACATCATTGTCATCATAATTTGATTTCTGCTATTGTCCTACTACCAACCAATCTGCGGAAGGATCTAAGGCAGCTAGTGATGTGTAGTTATGGCAACATTTCAGTTGTTTTTCTATTTTCCATAATGTCCCTAGCATTACTTAGTTCTTCGTAATGTGAGGGCTGTGTGGGCTGTACTTTTAAATTACTAGCAGTATAGCCCGGCGTTGCTCGGGTGTAATGAAAGCTTTAAAATTAATCGATGGTTCTGGAGCTCAGACTCTTTGGACGTTGGCACGAAAGAATAAAAGCAATAGTTCTTTCCACTTAAAGCGAAACCGTAGACTGAAAAAAAAATGACTGGATGTAAGTCAAATTTTGAATTCGTAGTATCGATATCAAATAAGTTTTTTCGTCGTAAACTGAATTTTGAAGGCTAAATAAGTCCTCTGAGTAAAAGGCATCATGGCTGAGACTAAGAACTATAATTATACCTACTTAGAGCCAAACCCGAAGCAAAAACTAAAATAAAGGGCTGAAAAAATACAGACATACAGGCAGATAAACAGACACACACACAAACATCTTGCCTTTTATATATATATTTATATTTATATATATATTTATATTTATATATATATTACCGATTTTCTGCACTATTGTAAGAACTACAACCTTGAAACTTCTGAATATCGTTTCTTATGTCTTTGTCTATGAGTGTATGAAATTTGATTAAAATCGGACCACTCCTTCTATAATCCGATTTTTTCGATTATCGATTTTCGATATTTATCGGGGATACCTCAACACAAAATCTAGCTACGAACACTCGCAGACGGTTATTGCACAACTGTGTAAATTTTCAAGAAAATCGGTTCAGCCGTTTCGGAGTCTATAGGTAACGGACACACACACACACAAAGTTCCATTTATAAATAAGTTTAGATAGATTAGATTATTATTATTATTATTATTATTACTACTACTACTACTACTACTACTACTACTATGACTATTATTATTGTTATTATTTTTATTATTATTTTATTGTGATTATTATTACTGCTTTCCGGGTCCCAAGAAGAGACCCAATGTAAGAAAGAGTATCCTGACATTTTTACACTGAATAATTTGTAAAAAGTAAACATAAATAAAACCAAAACAACCTACGATTTGTTATCTATTTGTTCAAGTTCATCAAGTATGTCAAGCGTTGCTTGCCCTTGTCTCTCTTCCCCTTTATCCGTCATGTAAGCATCAGCTTCTCTAAACCCTCCTTCCTTATTTTATGTCCCCAAAACTACAGCTCACTTTGCCTGATGATAAGTATTAGTTTACTTCTCGTGTCCATTCTCACCAAAACCTCATCGTTATTCATATGTTCTGTCCATGGTATCCCCAGCATCCTTCTGTAGGATCTCATTTCGGTTGCTTCAAGTCTTTTCTTCATATTTAATGAGATTGTGCAACATTCACTGCCATATTGAATAACGGACAACACAGAAGAATCCAGTCCGCTCTTCGAAATGTTCCTGTCTCTCAATACTCAACTCAACTTCTGGAATGAATCCTTGGCCATACCTATTCGCCTTCGGATCTCCGTATCGCACTTTCCGTCCTCTGTTAGAACACTTCTCAGGTATTTAAATTTCTACACCTTTTTTATTTCAGTCCCCCCACCCTTGACCTTGGAATTTGGGGTCATCTTTTTACTGAGTCAGTCAGTCAGTCAGTCAGTCAGTCAGTCAGTTAAGTGACATAAGTGATATACGCTTTGGCGATCATGTCTCTAAAGAGACATGACTCTAAAGAGACATGTCTCTAAAGAGACATGACTGACTGGGCAGAAGATTATCCTGCAGTAGGTTGCCATTGCTTTCTGTGGTAGACTGGTTGCCAGCCAAGACTAAATGACTCATTCTGTCCTATTATTTAACCCATAACTGGAGGGAAGAGACGGATTAATACTTTTCCCAAGAGTATTTGTACATAATGAATGCAAGGAATTCGACTGGAATTCGAACTCGGCACCCCAATTTGTCGTTCT
Source organism: Ascarosepion bandense (assembly GCA_037127315.1). Taxonomy (NCBI): domain Eukaryota; kingdom Metazoa; phylum Mollusca; class Cephalopoda; order Sepiida; family Sepiidae; genus Ascarosepion; species Ascarosepion bandense. Next base: position 778,439 of record JBBBDQ010000505.1, on the reverse strand, counting down.
GAGTCGATATTCACTGCACAACAATGCACATCTTATTTTAATGATTACCATGCATTAAGTTTTCTTGTAGTTTATATGTAGTCCTTCCTTTCCACTTTCTTTAACTCCTTCCTGTAAGAGGTTTTGTGGTTTCTTTTCTCTAATTGCCCATCATTTCACTAAGGGAGGTAATTGGCATGATAATGGTCTTGGTATGAAAATAATTTAACATATTATAACACCAAGGACTGAATTTATAACTTCTCTTAATTCAACGTTGAGAAATTTATTTTCCTTTATCATCGGCTTTCTGCATACACCAGATTATGATTTTTGTCGTCTGTTTTTCATAATTTAACGCCAATGCATCTCTTTTTATTTCCATTTCGATTTCTTTCAGTTTTCAATTTCAAAGATTCGAGGAACTTATATAATTCCCACTCATTTTTTAATTTGACTATCACTGGACTTAAAGTCTTATAGAATTTGTAACGCCACATTTATGAAAATTATGCAACCGTCAAGTGTCAAGATAATGAATAAACGATAAAGAAATCGTTGTTTATAAAATAAATCATTTCTCATTATCCCTAGAGATTTTTAGAATTAACACTGGAATTTTGATTTATCACAAGACAAAAACGTCTTATGCTTGCCTGAATTAAGTCCATAATTTAAGTAATGATAATAATTTTAATATTTTTAAACTATGCGCTGTTCTATATTTTTTGAGAAAACAAATTACGGACGCATAACGAAGAGTTATGTATTCGGAGGAAGACATTTAATAGAATAAAAATAGCAGGAAAATATATTTGTGTCGCATTTGTCCCAACATAACAGCAATAAAAATTCACGAATATCAATTTGTATTCATCAAAGATTTTCAAGTTTAGGGCAGAGCGAGATTTGCCGGACAAAATAAATTAATATTTTAGTGAAGGAATTACACACACACAAACATACGCATGCATGCACACATGCACGCACACACACAGATATGTATCAAATCTTATTTATAAATGGAACTTTGTGTGTGTGTGTGTCCGTTACCTATAGACGCCGAAACGGCTGAACCGATTTTCTTGAAAATTTACACAGTTGTACTATAAGCGTCTGCGAGTGTTCTTAGCTAGGTTTTGTGTCGGGGTATCTCCGATAAATATCGAAAATCGATATTCGAAAAAATCGGATTATAGAAGGAGTGATCTCACAGACAAAGACATAAAAAACTGATCAAAAAACTTCACTCGAAATGGAATTACTACTTTTTTTATTCATTTCACCCGAATGTGTTATAGAAGAGGTGAGTGATTAGAAAGAGGAAAGTTACAGGGGAGTCAGAGAATGAGTAAAAACAGGATGAGAATACAGGTGTGAAGAGAGCTGCATGAGAGTGGAATGTAAAGGAAGAAGAACATGATACAAGGATTGTCATGGAAAAGATGTGAGTTAAGAAGATAAGAGATGGCAACTGACTTTGCATTTAAATTCTTGAACATTGTAGCTTTCAGGGAAGCAAGTATACGGAAAAAAACTCTGTTACTGATTCAGCTGGTATACACGCCATGAACTTGGCTATTTCTCAATCCGTTACGCAAGTGATGAATTTTCTCACGCGCTTTCCCAGCATCCCTTCAGGACACGCTTCTCTGCTTCACCTCTGCACCTGACCCCTGCCAAGTCTCTCAGCTTTACCCTCTCGGTAACTCCGATCATGCTGTTGTATCTCTTAATATCTCTCTTCACTCCCACTCCCTCCTACCAACAGGATCTACTACTGCTACCAAAGAGCAAACTGGGATGCGTTTCGCGATTTCCTATGTGACAACCCCTGGGGAAATGTGTTCAGCCTTCCAGTTGAGGAATGCGCCTCTGAGGTCTCCTCCTGGATAAAAGCTGGCATTGATGCCTTTATACCGATCAGAAAGTTCCGTCCAAAACCTCATTCTTCCCATTGGTTCTCTCCTGCCTGTTTGGCTGTCATTGCCTACAGAAACCTCTACTTCCGGATATTTTGGAGCTACGCAACTGACCACAATAGGCGCCTATTCGCCTCTGCTCGTAATAAGCGTAAGAGGATCTTGAATAACGCCAAGCTGCTTCTCTACTAGATCTCTGCTTCACCTCTGTACCTGACTCCTGCCAAGTCTCGCAGCTTTGTCCTCTCGTTAACTCCGATCATGCTGTCTATTCTATTAATACCACTCACCACTTTCATTCCCTCACAGGAGACTCTTAGAAACAGGATTTTCTACTGCTACCAAAGTCTAACGACCATTACGGAGTACATATACCAGGCCCACGATTACTCCGGCAAAGCTCGAGATGTTGCTCTATATATTTCCAAAGCTTCTGATAACGTTTGGCAGGCTCGCCTTCTGCGCAAGCGACAGAGTTATGGTATTACTCGACGCTTGCTTGAGCACCTCGGCGTGGTGTAATGGTTAGCAAGCTTGACTCGCTGGAATCATTATAACTGAGTAATGAGTTCGATCCGCACTGGGTAGCCCCTACTTTCGGCTGTGTGTCACGTCTAAGCTAAGCTTAGAAAATCACCTTCCTCCAGGTTTGGGGGTTGAGCGCAGGACTAACATCCCTGCCCTATAAAAAACAGTTTGTTACGGAAACAGTAAAAACTCTGTCCTACACACCATTGGGTGTAACGGAAAAAGTTAGTTTCGACGCTTGCTTTATCTTATCCAATCTTTCATAGCTAACTGCATAATGAAGGTCGTCTTGAACGGGCATGCCACCACCTCCTTCCACACAAACACTGCTATCCACCAGGGCCCTATCCTAGGACCGACGTTCTTTTTGATCTTCATAAACGACCTCTCTGACTTGATCAAATCCCAAGTAGGCATCTACGCTGATAACACTACCATTTACTCCCGCCTCAGTAAGAAATTTGGCGAGGCGGCTAATAATAACCTCGCTGCCCGTCTCGAGAAGGATTTTCACTCTGTGATAGACTGGGGTAAGAAGTGGCTTGGAAATTTTAATGCTCCTAAAACAAAGTTGCTATCTGTCAATCAACACAGGCAGTCTCTTTTACTCTCCATTAGCATGGACCAAACGAGTCTCCCTGAAAAGAATACGCTGCACCTCCTTGGTCTCACCCTCTCTTTCGACGTCAAATGGAACCATTACACTAAATCAATAGCTAAATCTACTGCTAGGAATGTTTAGTCACTGTGTCGGACTAGGAAGTTTTTCCCGCCTGGGTCCATCCTGCACATATAGAAATCAACCATCCCACCGTTCATTGAACACTGTTGTCATTTCTGGTTTGGCGCCCCTGCCATTCATCTCAGAGTTCTCGACAGGCTCCAAAGGAGAATCTGTAACGTGATCAGTCTCAACCTGGCAGCTCGACTCCAGCCAGGTTTTCACGGGCGGGATGTGGCTTTCCTCTGTCTGTTCTGTAAATATTTTCATGGCTTCTGCTCCGACGTGCTTATCTCACAGATGCCCTCTCCGCAAGAATTTACAACCAGACTTGCAATAAGGTCCCACCTTTTTACAGTTAAATCAACTAAATGCAGCCTCCACTTCTACTCCACCAGCTTCCTTTCTCGCACTTAAGGGCTGTGGAACTCCCTTCCGTATACTTCTTTCCCTGACAGCTAAAATCTCCAATAATATAAATTCAACGTCAATTCCTATCTCCTGTCCATTTGACTCCAGTCCTTCCCTCGTCCTTTCCCCCATCATCTCGTGTATATTGTTCTTTTCTTTTCTCACTTTACCCTGGCAATTCTCTTCCCAATCTTCTCTTGCCCTTTCTCTGACAATCCCAGTAACTAGTCTTTCTCTTTGTTCTCCTTCTGCTTAAACTTTCACTCTCCTCTTATGTAGCCCCCTCTGCACCAGTGGCGGTGCTGCCTTGCTTGGGGTGAAACGATTAAACAAATATAGATAATTACGTTTTTTTTTAGAATACCAACATTTGAGCTGAAGCTCTGATTATTTATCAAACTTTATTTTCGCCTAACGGCCCAAAAGATTTTATTAAAGAAAAGTGAGCCGCTCTCTGTTGGGGTAAAACTTCTAGTCCTTCTGTTTTCCTTTAATAAAATTTCTCGAATATCCAGTAAATATATTGTTTAATAAATAGCCTGGGCGTTTGCTCAAATATAACTAGCCACTAAAAATATTATTTCAGTCATAAAATCGGTTGGATTAATAAAATAAAATCCATGATATATATATATATATATATATATATGCAAACACCGCCAATATTTCTCTTTAAAATTTAATTAATCTTAATGTTCATTTATAACTTTTACTCTAATACTATATTAAAATGGTTTTATTAAAATCAATGACCTACAAAATACTTATTTAGTTTTCATAACTCCAATATATTTTAGTATACCATAATTATTTACTTCCAATTTGAAGCTAAACAATCCAGAGCCTTTAACAGATGACGCAGTATAAAATTAACTGTGAAAAAAACTTAAAATGCAGCCAGTTGTTAAAGACTATTGTCTACTCATTTGAATAGTGTATGTTCCTAATACGTTTCTTAGCCAGAAAAAATAAAATTGTGTAAGGTTTTGACATTGAGCAAATATGTTCTCTACGCGATTCAAATGTTCAACTTCATAGTTGAACCTAATTCGCACTTTTGTTGGCGTAATACTGACATACTCACAATCATATTGTTAAACTTCCTCTAAAAACCTTTCCTTAATTTTTCGAAATAATCATGGATTCATTTTAAATGTTCTAAAATAAAACATTTTCAGCATTTATTTTAAAAATATCATCCGAGGAAGAACAATATTGTTCTGAAACAAAACTGTTATTGTGTAGGGATATAATACTTTTATAAACTATTGTAAACGTCATCTGTTAAAGTCGCTGGATTGTTTAGTCTCAAATTGGAAGTAAATAATTATGTTATACTAAAATATATTGGAGTTATGAAAGCTAAACTATTAGACACATTTGTATTAAAAAGTGTTCAATAAAATTATATTGTAAAACTTTTGAATATTTTTCATTTGTAATCGTGTTATTTATATATATATATATATATATATATATATATATATATATAAATATATATATGCAATTTGTTATGTATATTATATTATTTATATATTATATATGTGCGGTACTTATTTGAAAGCGCTCAATATCAGTGATAAACCTGACATATTCATTTAGATAGGTGTGAGTTTGTGACCCTGGGTTTCACAATCTTGCGATTGTCAGACTGATTAATTAAAAAAAACTGCAGAAATGGAACTATATGTCTACTCCAGAGGAATTGCTAACAAACATAGTATGTAAAGCCAAAGGAAATTCAAACAACAACACGATGTACTACATCGGTGCCACTGAGGGACCATTTAAGAAAAGAAAAACAACCACAATCTTTCATTCTCCAACAGAAAATACTCGTACACTATCCACGTATGCATGGTATCTAAAAGACTGAAATATTTCTCCAAAAATAATTTGGAAAATATTGAAAAAAACACATGCCTACAAAAACATTACAAAAATGCCTACTTTGCCTGCATAAAAAAGTAGCAATTATATCTCATATTTACAAAAGAACTTACTAAACATAAGATGAGAAATAATTTCCAAATGCAGACACTAAAATAAATACCTATTATCACAATTTATACCAAACGGGTAAAAAAAAAAAAATGAACCGCTGATACCATAATCCTATCAATTATTCTCTTGTTCAAACTACCATCATAATAATTGCATTTATTGTTATTATCATCACACCACCATTATTAATCACTACTACCACTTTACAATAACTATTTGCTACAACAACTGTTATTATCATCAAATGTTACTATCACTGTATTAGTCCGCAATCATCATTAACGTATATTTATTCCCTCTTCCGCAGTAAAATTAACACCACCACAAAAAACTAACAAGGATTACAAATTAGAATTTCTACCATTTAAATATGTGCAACCACCAAAAACAAGCTAATAACCGCCTTTAAAATAACAATACAGCCTTAAATAATTAAACATAATAGCAATTTTTACCTATCATAGCTTCACACAGACCACATCATACGTACATATGTGCGTACGAGAAAATATTGTTCAGAGAACAGTAATCGACAATCGTCTGCGCGTTGACATCTCTACACAATTTGGATACACCAATCAAATGCGTATGTATGTACGCAACGGCACACATATACATATATATGCCAAGCCCCATGCGGTTCCGCATATAGTTATGTTTGTGTGGGCCTCGGTGAGTGGGCGCGCGTGTGTCTCTGCGTACGCCTCTGCGTACGTCAATGGGGTGTACAAGTGTGTATCTATGCCTGCATTTGTCACGATGACAAATTTTCCTCCCAATTTTTCTCCCGCTTCCACAAAATACACCAATATACGCAGCCCTGCATATATTCATTTTTAAAAAAAATTAATCAGTTTGTCTGACGATCGCAAGAGCATGAAACCCAGGGTCACAAACTCACACTTATCTAAATGAATATATATATATATATATATATATATGTGTGTGTGTGTGTGTGTGTGTGTGTGTGTGTTTTGAATATGGTTTGAAATTCGACAAAATGATAGAGTAAATAAAGAAAAGATCAGAAATGTGTATTCTTTTTTTTCTTTTTTTTTTTTTTTTATAAGCGTTTCACCCCGAGCAATGCATGTCACTGCCACTACTGTGCAGGGGGCTACGTAGAGTGGAGAAAGGCTGGTTAAATATAGGAAATAACAGAGGGTGGGTGATAGGCGGGTGAGGATACCGAGAATCACTTTATTATTTCACTTTATTAAATTTATTCCGAGATTTGTTTGCAAGACACGATTTCATTTTTAAAATTTTTAATTTCGTGTCTTACAAACAATTCTCTGAAGAAATTTAATAAATTGAAACATGTTAAAGACACTTTCTTACTTGTTCTTTACTTATTCTGCCATATATATATATATATATATATATATATATATATATATATATATATATATATATATATATATATATATGACGCCAAACAGTTGTTTGATGAGAGAATGCGACAGCACATAGCTGACCGCAAGTTCGGCTCCAAGGACTATTGGAGGATTTGTAATCGAGTGCTCAACAATAGGAAATCCTCAATACCTCCTTTAATCCATGGATTTGATGTTCTCACGTCATCTGCGGACAAAGCTGAGTGCTTTCCCACAGATTCTCATCCAACTCCACATTCGACTCGTCCGGAGTGCACCCACCCGACTTCCCTATTAGAACTGAGGCCAAACTGCACGACGTATATATTACCCCGACAGTAGTATCCAGAGTAATTTCAAAACTCGACCCCCATAAGGCGTGTGGAGACGGTGGAATCCCGGTGATAGTCCTTAAGAGGTGTGCTCCTGAACTTTCCCCTGTCCTCTCTAAACTGTTTAACTACTGCCTTTCTGCTTCCTGCTTTCCTGCATGCTGGAAATTCTCTTCAGTCGTTCCTGTCTTTAAGAATTGTGGTGAACCCTCGGACCCATCCAACTATCGCCCTATCAGTCTTCTACCGATATTCGGGAAAGTATTCAAGGCTATAATCAATGCTGAAATAGTTCATCATCTCACTGCCCACAAACTGTTCTCCGACAGGCAATATGGATTCCGCTTTGACAGGTCCACGGCCGACCTGCTAACAACTGTAACGGAGTACATGCTACAGGCCCTTGATGAGTCTGACGAGGCTCGTGCGGTTGCTCTGGACATCTCCAAGGCTTTCGACAGGGTTTGGCACTTTGGCCTGCTATGCAAACTACGCGGTTATGGTATTACCGGTCACCTGCTTGACCTAATCCAATCTTTCTTAAATAACCACAAAATGAAGGTCATTCTGAATGGGCGTGCCTCTTCGTCCTACAGCACGAATGCTGGTGTCCCACAGGGCTCAATCCTGGGCCCGACGCTCTTCGTTATTTTCATCAACGACCTCCCAGATGAGATCAAGTCCCAAGTAGGCATCTACGCAGATGACAATACAATATACTCCCGCTCCAGTAAGAAACCTGTCGTGGCGGACAGACATAATCTCGCTGCTTACCTTGAGCGGGATCTACACTCTGTGGTGAACTGGGGCAAGAAGTGGCTTGTCAACTTCAATTCATCTAAGACCAAGCTGTTGTCTGTCAACCATTACAGGCAACCTCTTCTGCCTCCCATAAGCATGGACCAAGTGATTCTCCCTGAGAGTAATACACTACGCCTCCTTGAACTTACCCTGTCCTCAGACCTCAAATGGAACCACTATATTGAATCCATAGCAATATCTACTGCTAAGAAGATTGGGTCACTATGTCGATCCAGGATGTTTTTTCCACTTGAATCCATCTTGCATATATACAAGTCAACCATCCGTCCGTGCATGGAGTACTGCTGCCATTTATGGTCAGGTGCCCCTGCTGTTCTCCTCAGTGTTCTTGACAAGCTCCAAAGGAGAGTCTGTAATGTGATAGGTACTGCAGCCACTTCCCCATCGTCGAAATGTGGCCTCCCTTTGTCTCTTCTATAAATACTTTCATGGCTTCTGCTCGGATGAGCTTAAGTCACTGATGCCTCCTCAACAGGTGTTTACTCGTGCAACCAGACTGGCAACTGGGTCCCACTTATACACAGTCAGGTTAGCCAAATGCAGACGACAATTCTACTCCTGCAGCTTCCTCTCTCGCACTTCCCGCCTGTGGAACTCGCTCCCGTATTCTTGCTTTCCTGACGGCTACAACCTCCAGAAATTTAAATGCAACGTCAATACTCATCTACTAACCACTGGCCTCTAACTCTCTCCCCTCCCCTGTATAACCTTCCCTTTCTCTCCTACTATGTATCTGTCATCGCACCTGCTTTCTCAGCTTTCTATTGTTCCTTTCTAACTTGTTTGTACTCCTCACTCTTTTCTAATTAATCTTTTTACATTTATGTAACCCCCTGCACATCAGTGACGTTTCGGCCTTACTCGCGGTGAAATGATTAAAAAAAAATATATATATATAGTATATCGAGGCAGCAAGTAATTTTAATTATTTATTGGTTTTCTTCTAAGCTTTCGGCTCACATGAGCCATCTTCAGAGAGGTCGTTTAAACTGAAATATTATAAAATCCACCATCACCGATAATTTTATTTTGTGTTGACATAAAACTCCGCTTGGCAACGGCAATAGTTACCAAAAATAATAAACGCAGTTCTTAAGTTTGCGATGCGGTTTTATGACGTCACACCGCGGGATAGCGCGAAATGATAACAAAACCATGTAGTCAAATGCAATGTAATATGTTATTTCCTGTTTTAAAGTTGATTTTATTGAGTGTTGGTTGTTTTGATTTGATGTACATGGCCTCCAATATTTTCAGGTTCCTCTTACTGTGTGTATGAGTAAGGATCACCGTATTGTTGACCAAAATCTGAAGATGGCTCATGTGAGCCGAAAGCTTAGAAGAAAACTAATAAATAATTATCCAAATGTTGGAGAATTTTTGTCTTTATTTTCAACTGAAATTAAAGCAAAAATACGACGTTTAGAACGGCTCATGATTAAACATAATAGACATTCATTGTCTCTTATATTTAACAGCATATGTTTAGAAAATATAATATATATATATATATATATGTATGTGTGTGTGTGTGTGTGTGTGTTTGTGTGTGTGTGTGTGTGTGTGGGTGTGTGTATTCATATCCAAATGAATAAAAACGAAGAAAATAATTACATCGTTCCAAACATTAATTTAAATAGTGCTCAATATAAAATTAGACTAATGAATATTTATTATTACGTTAGAACATTTGAAAAACTACAAAGTACTACAAAATTGTACATTTTCTTTCGACATTGAAAGAACAATGTTTCATTACGTAGTTAAAAAAAAGGTGGTATCCATCATTTTAACTACAATAATGGGATATTGTACTTTCAATGTCGAAACAAAATCTACAATTTTATAGTAGTTTGTAATCACACACACACACACACACACACTCACACTCCCCCCCACACACACAGAGTAGTTAAACTTTTTAAAATCTTTTTATTAAAACACGTTTTCAGGAAAGTATGTTTTCAATCCAGCAACATTTATCACTGTTTCCATTTGTGATGGGAAGTTTCCTTCCTAAACTTTTGATTGGATTAGTGTGGAAGGCCAGAATCATGATTATGTCCTTATTTTTTCTTCGAGTTAAAACGTCTACTTCTTCTTTGTATCGTGTCACTTCTAGACGGGGTTAGTTATGACTCTCTGCAATTTCCTATCAATTTTATCACTTCACAATATTTACATTTCACTGTGCCTCTCTTCTACATTAGTACTACAGTTACAGTAAAAATATAAACCTTTGCACTTAGATAAGGACAATGGGACTCATTCCAATTGTATTTTATTGACGTTTAACTCTGAGTCTTATATTCAATAGAAAGATTTCGGCTTTTTTCTAACAATGTTCGCTGATTCTACAATCGAATGTATTTCAGCTTGTTCTAATGTAAAATCTCAATTCAAGATTATTGGAAATGACTTCTAAGAACCGTTTCTGTTTTATTTATTTTTTTATTCATTACTTAATCATCTTGATTAAATGACTGCTGCTACTTTGATATATTCTCCCATTGGCCGACGTAGATATTGCAACTGAGCATGTGCATCAATTTTAGCTAATTCTTTCCTGACACAGCGTGAAAAAAAAGAGGCGTATGGCAGCCATTTCATTGTTCATTGTTACCAAAGTCTGCTTACGTGATAAGGAACAAGAGAGCTAGAATTAATAATTCAATGCATATATGATTATTTGAATATGCAATGCGAGGGCTTTGCAACCTTCCATTAAAAATACAGCTGTCGCTGGGTCCTTCATGGCGTCCATTAGTTCTGGGAGTGTCACATGCGCACACATTACTCTAACACACGTTATTCCCCCATTTTGAATCCATTTTTCTTCACATCGCGTTGTTTAATTTTCTGAATTCTTTATGCAAGTATTAGAACATTTGGCATTTTATCACACCTACTATTACAGCAACTACTACTAGTTTTACAGATTGTTTTATAATCTTTTTATAATCTTTTTGTAATAACTGAATCTTCAGAATAACTGGTTTTCACTAAAAATCATGCGACAACAGGTCAACACAATACCGAACATTCTTCACTATTCGAACTCTTAACCGAAAATAATCTGTTCTTTGAGTTTCTAATTCTCAGTGTTTGCATTTTTCAAACTGTTCCAATAAAAATGGTTAAAACTGCCATTTTTAAGTTCCACTTTTATGAGTTCCATAAACAGAGATGTATAGTACTGCAGTCTCTAGTAAAATCCCCAATTGGTTAAATGCAATCAATTGCATATAAAATCTATAGTTAATATCTGTCTATATTTCTGAAATAAGGTATTTTAACTATTTACAATATATATGTTGTTAGGACTGTTTTTCTAATATTTTTAATCTTTTTTGTTGAATTCATTTCATTCACTTACGCGCAAATACCCTCGGGAAAGGTATTAATCCGTGTCTTCCTTCCAGTTATGGGTTAAATAACAGAACAGATTGGGTTCTATAGCCTTGGCTGGCAACCAGTCTACAGCAGAAAGCAATGGCAACCTACTGCGGGATAATCTTCTGCCCAGTCAGTCATGTCTCTTTCGAGACATGATTGCCCAATCGTGTTTCACGTATGGCATTTAACTGACTGACTGAATATAATAGTTGAAAACATGATTAAGGCTTGTACTGGGCATAAAGTGGGGGATCGGTTTTCTATTGTTTTGAAGTAATAAACTGATCCCCCACTAATTACTACTTAATAATATAATACATATCTCCCCCATCTCTAACTAGGAGTCAAATAACAGGACATTGGGTTCTATAGCCTTGGCCGGCCACCAGTCTACCGCAGAAAGCAATGGCAACCTACTGCGGGATAATCTTCTGCCCAGTCAGTCATGTCTCTTTCGAGACATGATCGCCCAATCGTGTTTCACGTATGGCATTTAACTGACTGACCCCAAGCAAGGCAGGACCGCCACTATTGCACAGCGAGTTACAGTGAAAGAATAAACTGGGTCTAGAGGTATTGAGGAAATGATAAAAGATGAACGGGACTTAAGAAGAAATTAGAAGATAATTGACGTTAGATTTAAATCTTTGGCGATTGTAGCTTTCAAGGCAGCAGGTAAATGAAAGGGAATTCCAAAGGCAGAAATTATGAGGAAAGAAAATATTGGAGTAGAAGTGGTGGTTAAATTTAAGTATTTTAACAGTAAAAGGGTGGGAATTTGATACCAGTCTGTAAGTACGTGTACATCCATATGGTAGGGGTACGAGAGGAAAAACTCGTCAGAACTGTTGTCATAAAAATATTTGTAGAAAAGACAGAGAAGCGGTTGTAATATATAGCATCTAGAGCGGGTGTAATATATAGCATCTAGAGCGGGTGTAATATATAGCATCTAGAGCGGGTGCAATATATAACTCCTGGAGTGTTTAATCAAACATGTATTAACTCAGGACTGCTGCCTATAGAAAATATTATTTCCAAACAATGGATGTATACTGAATTTGATAACTGCGAGTTTTGTTTATTATCTGTGGAAAAGGCGTTTGCTTTCTATCCGATCACACTATTGAATATTTATATCAATAACCCTTAAATCAGCTGAAAATTAATGAAAATACACCGGAGGCAAATGATATTTCATGAATTAAGAATATATATATATCACTGGTGCCCCCTAGGTGTGAGTTTGCACGAGATACTAGATTGGCAACTAGGTCCCACTCTTTTACAGTGAAACCGATGAAATGTAACCGCAATTTCTACTCCAACAGTTTCTTTTCTCGCACTTCCCGCCTGTGGAATTCCCTTCCGCATGCTTGCTTCCCCGACGGCTATAACCTCCAGGAGTTTAAATGTAAGGTCAGTAGACACCTCCTAACACACTAACCCTCCCATTCTCTCCAACTATCCCCTATGTACATCCTAACTCGTCTATCGCCCTGTGTAACCCCCTGCGCTATAGTGGCAGTAGAATGCCTTGCTTCGGGCGACGTGATGAAAAATATATATATATATATATGAGAGAGAGAAAGAGAGACAGAGACAGGAGGGGAATTTATTTACTTTTTATAATAAAGGGCTTGGATTATAGGCTAGTGAGATCAACTTGTAGAACCTTACTAATGGAGAGAGTGATAGAGATCTACATTGTGGCCGTCTTCCTGATTAATATACGTTCAGTAAATATTGTTTCAAAAGCTCTCACTTTACTAGCTGCTTTGATAAAATAGAAGAATTTTATAGATAAAAAAATATCGTATAAATTCGAAGAAAATGCTAAAACCGAAACAATTCAAGATGGAAACGACAGCACCATCTATTAATTCTTTACTTTAATTATGTTTTATAAGCACGAATATGAAAAGATGAGTTTGCAATATTTAGATATACCTTACGAAACTTAAAATGAAGATACTTAGAACAGCGCTCTTGTTCTCTCTCTAAAGGCCAATGTATAGCTTATGATGAGACCTAGATCTTTCAACAACAAATAGAATGTATAGGAAACTTACCTTGAATAAAAACAATTACATAATCAAGATTTTCACATTCCACACTATTTCAAATAAAAGGATGGGAAGAGAACCCTATCAATAGACGGACAGATCTATAACAGCTATTGAGACCTAATTTCCCTGAAGAATTGTTTTAAGAAAAATATCCTTTTATAAATTTTGACCAAAGGCAGTAGTGGCTACTCTCTCACTATATTTCAAATGTTTCCTTGTATAGAAACCGCTATATTATCATTACTAAAATTTCCATGTTGCTTTTTAGTTATTAACAACAGCTATTTCACGTAACTAGAATAGAAAATAATAGAAAATATATGGCAATAGTATTCAATGCACAGACGAATGTTAGATTTATAAATGTGCAAGATGGATCCTTATGAGAAAAACTTCTAGCCCGAGACAGTGACCCAACCTTTTCGAGATTGTAGCTATCAAGGAAGCAAGTATACAGAAAAGAGTTCTACAGGTGCGTAGTTCGAGGAAAGAAACTGATACAGTAGAAATGGCGGTTACATTTGACTATTTTGACGGTAAAATGATGGGACCTTGATGTCCATGTAATATCGGGAGTAGATTCGTGTGTTCAGGGCAACAGAGAAAGAAGCTCGTCAGTGTAGAAGCCACGAAAATATTTGTAGAAAAGACAGATAGAAGCCATATCCCGTTGGTGAAACCGTAACTGAAGGCGAGCGGCTAAGTTAAGGCCGATTACTTTGCAGATCCTTTATTGGCTTCTGTCAAGAACCTCGAGATGCATTGCAGAAGCACTCAAACAAATATGGCAACAGTATTCAATGCACGGACGAATGGCAGATTTAAAATGTGCAAGATAGACCCTGATTAGTAAAACTTTCTGGCCCGAGACAGTGACCCAAACTTCCTAGCAGTAAATGCAGATATAGATTCCATGGAGCCGTTTCACTTCAGGTCGGTTGAGACATTGAGGCCAAGGACAGGCAGGTGTTGCTCTTCAGGAGACTAACGTTATTCATTTTGATGTCAAAATTGGTTAGAGAGCAGCTTCGTTTTGGAGGCATTAAAATTTACGATCCATATGTTACCCCAGTTCATCACAGATTGAAGGGTTTTTTGACGGGCAACACCAAGGTTTACTTTCTCAGCTTTGACAGGTTTCATACTGACCACGAAGTTAATTGATGAAGATCAGAAAAGGCATTGGACTTAGAATAGAAACTCGAAGGACGCCCGCATTTGTATGAAAGGATCATGGAAGTTTACCCGTTCAAAACAACTTTCATTTTACGATTTGATAGGAACGATTAGGTTAAATCGATGAATCGTCCAGAAATACCGTAGCCCTGGAGTTTGCACAGAAGGCCAGGCTGCCAAAACCTGTCAAACGCTTTCAAGATATCTAGAGCAACATTTCGACCTTCACCGTTCTTATCAAGAATCAGAAATACATATTCTATGGCCGTTAGCACATCAGTGGTAGACCTAGCGAAATAGGTCCTGAGAAGTGAGATCTTAAATATTTCAGGCTTGATATGAGCCTAAAACACTTTGTCAAAAAATGGTAAGAGGATAATAAGGCAATAGTTAGAGGGGTCAGAGGGCTCCCCAGAGCTCTTTAAAAACAGAAATTACAGATGAAGTCCTCCAACAAACAGGAAAGCTGGAACCAGTGAGGCAATAGTTATAGAGTTTGAAGAGGTTAGAAGACAGCTCAGGGACAGATTTCTTTAGGACAACCGCTTGCCTCATGCAAACCAAGTTTAAAATTTATGTCCAGTACCAGAGACGGAGATATGCATACATTACTCGGTCGAGTATTTTTCTTGGCCGGAAATTAGGTGTAGATACTTCAGACGAGTCAAGTGTTGAGTTGCAAGAGAAATTATGAGCAAAACATTCAGCTTTGTTTGTCATGCAAATACTTCGCATTGACTGAAGTTATCGAGTGTTTGTTGTTGTTCAGTACACTCTTACAGAATCGCCAGTAATCTTTAGAATTTGCGAGATACTATACGCTGCTTCATTCTATCAGGATGCAAACGCTTAGCACTACTTAGGACATGCTTGAATTCAATACTAGCAGAGACAGAAGCGCCAATTTAATCAGACAAATTACACTGGCAAACCCGGATGAAGAATTCTGTAGGCAATGGGTGACAAGCAAGTAGGAGAGAACCAAGGTAAATACTGTTCTAGTAGGAATTTTCTTGCTGGAATGAAAGCGTCGATGCAAGTTTTCACCCAGGCGTAAACGTCAGAGGCGCAGTCTTGAATAGGGAGACTAAAAACTTTTCCAAGGTACATCGCAAAGAAAATTCACGAAACTAGTCCTAGTCTGCTCGTTGATAACAGTAAAATAGGCTGATTGTAGGAGGCTCCTTGATGGAGGAAGTTAGAAAGATATATATTTAGACATCAGAACGGGATCAGAGTTGTCAGGAGCGTAGAGCTGCATGGCAAGAGTCAGAGATACAATTAAGAAAGTAATTCAGAAGAGAAGTGTGTCATTGAGGGATACTAAGGAAACGCGTGGGGAAATCTGCCACTTGCGCGAAATACCGAGCGATTGTTCATTTCAGCGTTTGAATGACAGCAAGATGGGTCATATTCACGACGTTTCGGCTGCTGTAGGCCTCAGCCTTCTTTAAGTGATTGGCATTTCGAAAAAGACACAACGCACGAAACTAGAACAATCTACCACTGTGTATGAAATAGAGGGTTCTGTTCAAAATTTCAGTCACCTGAAAATGACTGGAGAGTATAACGGCCGAAACATCGATAATATGGCAACAAAAATTAGGACAAGAGTGGGAACAATGTAAATGTGCAAATCTATAGTACTGAACAGGGTATTTACTGCAAGCTAAAGGTAGCACATCTTTATAGTTTCCAGCTCCTTTTTGGTGCTTTAATATTTTTCATAAACATTAATGGGTCACTCACTATTTTTTGAAGCATGAAGGTCTAGGATCTTGATAATGGCCAAATGAATAACCAAAAACGTTAGACTAAAACATTTCTAAGGAATCTTACGCACACTATACTCCTATTTTCCTCACATGGAAAATAGGAAAGAATAGTTATGTAAGAAAAATTTTAAAATCTTTGTGTAATATATAACCTTGAATAGCAAAGATATACTTGGCGAATATATCTGGCCGTGGATGGTGTTGGCGGGACAACAAAGGCAGAAACACAGGCGAATATATGAATGACAAAAATATATGAATGACAAAAATATCAGATGCGGCAGGGTGCAACATCAATTGCAGAAACACAGGCGGCAACAGGCTTGAAAGGCGATAGCCGGCGAATATGATTAACAGATATATCTGGCCGTAAATGGCGTCAATTAAGCGACAACTCGACAAAGTAAAATGGTCATAATTTTAGGATGATATAAATCTGGGGTTTTTTAGCCGAAGACATAAAATGAAAATAGAAATGCCCCTCTGGTTGAAGAAGCAGAGGCTGGCTAACGACACGCCGACTATTCCTTCGTACATTTCTATTCCACACAACCGTCACCGACAAAGAATAAAAATATAAGATTATATGTTTCTCGTTGTCTGTCCGGACAATCGTTGTTTGTCCAGCGGGTGTAATGAATTAGCTCAAGCGAGTATAATATATAGCATCTAGAGCGGGTGTATTATATAATATCTGGATGGGATGTTTAATCAAACAGGTATTAACTCAGGACTGCTGCCTGTAGAAAATATTATTTCCAAGCAATGGGTGTATATATTGAATTTGATAACGGCGAGTGTTTTTAATTATTTGTGGAAAAAGTGTTTGCTTTCCATCCGATCACACATTTGAATATTTCTATCAATAACCCTTAAGTCAGCCGAAAATTAATAGAAATTGCACATACACCAGAGGCAAATGATATTTCATGAATTAAGAATATATATATATATATACATATATATATATATATATATATATATATAGAGAGAGAGAGAGAGAGGGAGAGAGAGAGAGACGGGAGGGGAATTTATTTACTCATTATAATAAAGGGATTGGATTATAGGTTAGAGAGATCAACTTGTAGAACATTACTAAAGCAGAGAGAGAGAGAGAGAGAGAGAGAGTGATAAAGATCCACATTTTTGTCGTCTTCCTGATTAATATATGTTTAATAAATATCGTTTCTCAAGCTCTGACTTTACTAGCTACTTTAGTCAAATAGAGGAATTTTATAGATGAAAAATCGTATAAATCCAAAGAAAACGCTGAGACCGAAAGAAATCAAGATGGAACTGACAGCACCTTCTGTTAATTCTTTACCTTAATTATACTTTATAAGCACAAACATGAAAAGATGAGTCTGCAATATTTAGATATACCGTACGAAATTTAAAATGAAGATACTTAGAGAGAACAACGCTCTTGCTCTTTCTCTAGAAGCCAATGTATCTATGATGAAGGAACCGAGAGCTTTCAGCAACAAATAGAATGTATAGGAAACTTACCTTGAATAAAAACAATTACATAATCAAGATTTTCACATTCCACACAATTTTAAATAAAAGGATGGGAAGGACACTCTTTAAAATAGATGGAAAGATCTATAACAGCTACTCAGCGTGAGAGACCTAATTTCCCTGAAAGATTGTTTTAAGAGAAAAATATTTTATGAATTTCGACAGAAGGCAGTAGTGGCTACTTTTTCAATGAATATCAAATGTTTCTTTATAGGGAGACGGCTATATTATCATTGTTAAAATTTTCATGTTGCTTTTAGTTACTAGCAACAACTGAGATGGATATCTCACGTAATTCGAATAGAAAATAATGACATATTTAAGATTCTGACGCACTACCTTACACAAAAGTTTAGAATGGAAACATTTTCATTGCTAGAGAGAGCGATAAGTTACCAGATTCGAGAAAAACTTTTTTCCTTAAAAAATTGTTATTAGATAGATTTTATAAATTTTAACCGTCGCTGGCTTCTCAGTCAATGAATACCAAATGTTTCCTTATAAGGAAGCGGCCAATATTACTATTATCATTATTATACTGAGATACTGTTGTGTAGACAGACGAACAACCTTCGTTACACTAAAGTGTTTAATATGAATCTTTTCTTTATCTATACAGCTAGTCACAAGCGAGAGACAAAGAATTTTAAAGTCGTCGCAAAGAGGCTCTTCAGCGTGGTGTAAAGGTTAGAAAACTTGTTTGGCTAACGCAATTTTGAGTGCGTTTGATCCTCATTGGATTCACTATACATTCAGTTTTGTGTAACAGCTAAACTACGTTACACAACAGTCGAAAACTGCGTCATAGTATCTATGGTGTTTAATCACGTGTATTAATATTACAATACTAGGAAATATCATAGATCCTATGAAATTCTTACACTGATCTCTTGTTCCAGTGTTTTCCTTTAGAATATTAACAACTCTGGAACACTAATCATCAATTAAAGTTACACCACTACTAACCACGAATTTACTCGAGCAACAAGATTATCAACTATGTCCCACCCTTTTACCGTGAAACCAATAAATTGTAAACGCAAATTCTACTCCATCAGCTTCTTTTTTCGTACTTCCCGCCTGTGGAATTCCCTTCCGCTTACTTGCTTCCCCGACAGCTGCAGTCCACAAAAATTTAAATGTAAAGTAAATAATCATCTTCTATCTCACTCACCTGCATCCTCTCTCTCATGCTCCCTTCTCCGTCCACTCCACTCTCATCCTTCTCTTACCCACTTCCTGACACCCCCTATAATCTGTCACTCTTTCTTATAACTTTCCTCCTATGTAATCCCCTGCGCACCACTGGCAGTAGACTACCTTGCTGGGGGTGATATGATTATAAAAAAAATATCATACTCGATTTTGAAAACATCAAAAAAAAAAAAAAAAAAAGAAAAAGGAAATATAAATCTTTATTTGAAATATTATGCATGCAGGGACTTCAAAATTTGTACCTTGAGTTAACATTAATAGGAACTAAAAAACACATTTAGGTAAGAAAATCAGGTACTAAAATTTAATTAAATTGTTATTAAAATGGCGTCCTTTGAGCTGGGTACTATAAATCTATGGTTAGTGTACTCGGGTAAGGATAACTACAAACATTATAAAATATACGTAAGTAGTCATGATTAGCATAAGAATGGTTTTGAACACAAGATCAACAGTTTAAATCAAGTAATTCAAGCCGTAGCCTACACCTTTTCAAAACAAAAACTATGGAATTTGAATGAAAGCAGTATCGTGACGTGGCTTCTCTGTGCCTCTTCTATAAATACTTTCACGGCTTCTGCTCCGATGAACTTAGCTCACTGGTGCCCCTTATATATAAATTTACTCGAGCCACAAGATTAGCAACTAGGTCCCACCCTTTTACAGTGAAACCAATAAAATGTAACCGCAATTTCTACTCCAACAGCTTCTTTGCTCGCACTTCCCACCTGTAGAATTCCCTTCCACATACTTCCTTCCCCGATAGCTACAATCTCCAGGAGTTTAAATGTAAGGACAACTCGCATCCATTTTCTCAAACACTCTTCCCTTCTACCCAACCCTCATCCTCGGTATCCTTACCCGTTTATAACCCTCCCTCTGACATTTCCTATATCTAATCATTCTTTCTCATCACTTTCCTCTATGTAACCCCCTGCACAATAGTGGCAGTGGAATGTCTTGCTTGGGGTGAAATGATTAAAAACAAATCTGCTCCGAAATCATCATAAGAATTAATAAAGTCTAAACAATTTAAATGTGTCAGCGTAAGAACAATTTATAACGAATTTAATACATGAATTTGAAGATAAGATGGACTGAGGTATGAGTAGTAATAGGCTGATAAACCAATACATGAAATTAAAAACGAAAAACTGTTCTTAAAATAACTTTGTCAGATCTTTACTCTCAAATAAATGTTATTCATAGAATCCAGCTCATTCACAGATGACTAAGCTATCATCCATAGAGATGCGCGTTATGGAGCAGCGGATATCGGCTCGGAACGAGAAATTGGGAAGCCGAGTTCGAATTAAAGTTGAATTCCTAGCATTCACTTACACGCAAATACCCTTGGGAAAAGTATTAATCTGTATCTTCCTCCTCCTCAGTTCAATAATAACACAGATTTTGGCTCTATAGCCTTGGTTGGCAACCAGTCTACGGCAGAAAGTAATGGCAACCTACTGCAGGATAATCAACAGCCTAGTCAGTCATGTCTTTTTCGAGACATGATCGCCCATGCGTGTGTCACGTATGACATTTTACCGAACGTGTTGGGCCAGTGCGCATTGGGTGTAGGGGATGACAGTATCACCTTTGATCTCTTTTTGATCAATGATCGCCCAAAGGTATTTGTGAAGCTGAATGTGACTAGCCCGACTGGAAATCGTATCCTCTTTGATTTCTCAACCATTACGCCTACTCGCATAGCCCAGCTTACAGAATTTGGTGTTCCCAAGCGCAAGGCATAAATTTTCTCTGCCAATTCAATCTTAGTAATAAAGTTTTTTTCTGTCTACTTGTCCCGGCAGCACTAGTGATTGTCTAATAATCCCGGCTGTGATTGCCGACTTTCCCGGCTGATTGCCTATTGTCCCTGCTGCGCTAGTGATTGTCTGATAATCCCGGCTGTGATTGCCTACTTTCCCGGCTGATTGCCTAATTGTCCCGTCTGCGCTAGTGATTGTCTAATTATCCCGGCTGTGATTGACTACTATCCCGGGTGATTGCCTAATTGTCCCGTCTGCGCTAGTGATTGTCCAATTATCCCGGCTGTGATTGCCTACTTTCCCGGCTGATTTTCTACTTGTTACGGCTGCGCTAGTGATTGTCTGATAATCCCGGCTGTGATTGCCTACTTTGCCGGCTGATTGCCTACTTGTCCCGGCTGAGCTATTGATTGTCTAATAATCCCGGCTGTTTTTGCCTACTTTCCAGGCTGATTGTCGACTTGTCACGGCTGCGCTAGTGATTGTCTAATAATACCGGCTGTGATTGCCTACTTTCCCGGCTGATTGCCTACTTGTACAGGCTGCGCTAGTGATTGTCTAATAATCCCGGCTGATTGCCTGCTTGTCCCGGCTGCGCTAGTGATTGTCTAATAATCCCGGCTGATTGCCTACTTGTCCCGGCTGCGCTAGTGATTGTCTAATAATCCCGGCTGATTGCCTACATGTCCTGGCTGCGCTAGTGATTGTCTAATAATCCCGGCTGATTGCCTGCTTGTCCCGGCTGCGCTAGTGATTGTCTAATAATCCCGGCTGATTGCCTACTTGTCTCGGCTGCGCTAGTGATTGTCTAATAATCCCGGCTGATTGCCTACTTGTCCCGGCTGCGCTAGTGATTGTCTAATAATCCCGGCTGATTGCCTGCTTGTCCCGGCTGCGCTAGAGATTGTCTAATAATCCCGGCTGATTGCCTACTTGTCCCGGCTGCGCTAGTGATTGTCTAATAATCCCGGCTGATTGCCTACTTGTCCCGGCTGCGCTAGTGATTGTCTAATAATCCCGGCTGATTGCCTACTTGTCCCGGCTGCGCTAGTGATTGTCCAATAATCCCGGCTGATTGACTACTTGTCCCGGCTGCGCTAGTGATTGTCTAATAATCCCGGCTGATTGCCTGCTTGTCCCGGCTGCGCTAGTGATTGTCTAATAATCCCGGCTGATTGCCTACTTGTCCCGGCTGCGCTAGTGATTGTCTAACAATCCCGGCTTATTGCCTGCTTGTCCCGGCTGCGCTAGTGATTGTCTAATAATCCCGGCTGATTGCCTACTTGTCCCGGCTGCGCTAGTGATTGTCCAATAATCCCGGCTGATTGCCTACTTGTCCCGGCTGCGCTAGTGATTGTCTAATAATCCCGGCTGATTGGCTGCTTGTCCCGGCTGCGCTAGTGATTGTCTAATAATCCCGGCTGATTGCCTACTTGTCCCGGCTGCGCTAGTGATTGTCTAATAATCCCGGCTGATTGCCTAATTGCCCCGGCTGCGCTAGTGATTGTCTAATAATCCCGGCTGATTGCCTACTTGCCTCGGCTGCGCTAGTGATTGTCTAATAATCCCGGCTGATTGCCTACTTGTCCCGGCTGCGCTAGTGATTGTCTAATAACCCCGGCTGATTGCCTAATTGCCCCGGCTGCGCTAGTGATTGTCTAATAATCCCGGCTGATTGCCTACTTGTCCCGGCTGCGCTAGTGATTGTCTAATAACCCCGGCTGATTGCCTAATTGCCCCGGCTGCGCTAGTGATTGTCTAATAATCCCGGCTGATTGCCTACTAGTCCCTGCTGCGCTAGTGATTGTCTAACAATCCCGGCTGATTGCCTACTTGTCCCGGCTGCGCTAGTGATTGTCTAATAACCCCGGCTGATTGCCTAATTGCCCCGGCTGCGCTAGTGATTGTCTAATAATCCCGGCTGATTGCCTACTTGTCCCGGCTGCGCTAGTGATTGTCTAATAACCCCGGCTGATTGCCTAATTGCCCCGGCTGCGCTAGTGATTGTCTAATAATCCCGGCTGATTGCCTACTTGTCCCGGCTGCGCTAGTGATTGTCTAATAACCCCGGCTGATTGCCTAATTGCCCCGGCTGCGCTAGTGATTGTCTAATAATCCCGGCTGATTGCCTACTTGTCCCGGCTGCGCTAGTGATTGTCTAATAACCCCGGCTGATTGCCTAATTGCCCCGGCTGCGCTAATGATTGTCTAATAATCCCGGCTGATTGCCTACTTGCCCCGGCTGCGCTAGTGATTGTCTAATAATCCCGGCTGATTGCCTACTTGTCCCGGCTGCGCTAGTGATTGTCTAATAATCCCGGCTGTTTTTGCCTACTTTCCAGGCTGATTGTCTACGTGTCACGGCTGCGCTAGTGATTGTCTAATAATCCCGGCTGATTGCCTGCTTGTCCCGGCTGCGCTAGAGATTGTCTAATAATCCCGGCTGATTGCCTACTTGTCCCGGCTGCGCTAGTGATTGTCTAATATTCCCGGCTGATTGCCTGCTTGTCCCGGCTGCGCTAGTGAATGTCTAATAATCCCGGCTGATTGCCTACTTGTCCCGGCTGCGCTATTGATTGTCTAATAATCCCGGATGATTGCCTGCTTGTCCCGGCTGCGCTAGTGATTGTCTAATAATCCCGGCTGATTGCCTACTTGTCACGGCAGCGCTAGTGATTGTCTAATAATCTCATCTGATTGCCTGCTTGTGCCGGCTGCGCTAGTGATTGTCTAATAATCCCGCTGTGATAGCTTACTTTCCCGGCTGATTGCCTACTTGTCCCGGCTGCGCTAGTGATTGTCTAATAATCCCGGCTGATTGCCTACTTGTCCCGGCTGCGCTAGTGATTGTCTAATAATCCCGGCTGTTTTTGCCTACTTTCCAGGCTGATTGTCTACTTGTCACGGCTGCGCTAGTGATTGTCTAATGATCTCATCTGATTGCCTGCTTGTCCCGGCTGCGCTAGTGATTGTCTAATAATCCCGGCTGTGATTGCCTACTTTCCCGGCTGATTGCCTACTTGTCCCGGCTGCGCTAGTGATTGTCTAATAATCCCGGCTGTTTTTGCCTACTTTCCAGGCTGATTGTCTACTTGTCACGGCTGCGCTATTGATTGTCTAATAATCTCATCTGATTGCCTGCTTGTCCCGGCTGCGCTAGTGATTGTCTAATAATCCCGGCTGTGATTGCCTGCTTGTCCCGGCTGCGCTAGTGATTATCTAATAATCCCGGCTGTGATTGCCTACTTTCCCAGCTGATTGCCTACTTGTCCCGGCTGCGCTAGTGATTGTCTAATAATCCCGGCTGTGATTGCCTACTTTCCCGGCTGATTGCCTACTTGTCCCGGCTGCGCTAGTGATTGTCTAATAATCTCATCTGATTGCCTGCTTGTCCCGGCTGCGCTAGTGATTGTCTAATAATCCCGGCTGTGATTGCCTGCTTGTCCAGGCTGCGCTAGTGATTGTCTAATAATCCCGGCTGTGATTGCCTACTTTCCCGGCTGATTGCCTACTTGTCCCGGCTGCGCTAGTGATTGTCTAATAATCTCATCTGATTGCCTGCTTGTTCCGGCTGCGCTAGTGATTGTCTAATAATCCCGACTGTGATTGCCTGCTTGTCCCGGCCGCGCTAGTGATTGTCTAATAATCCCGGCTGTGATTGCCTACTTTCCCGGCTGATTGTCTACTTTTCCCAGACGATTATTATACCAAACCTTCACAAAATAAAAACAACGTGCCAGCGCTCAAATTTTCGTTTTTATCTTGAACTAGCAGTAAAGCCCGGCGTTGCTGGCTGTAATGAAAGCTTTAAAACTAATCCATGGTCCTGTAGCTAAGATTCTTGGGACGTTGGCACAAAAGACTCAAATTAAATAGCTGTTACCAGTTAAAGTGAAACCTATAGACTCCAAAATGGCTGAACCGATTTTCTTGAAAATTTACACAGTTGTACTATAAGCAGCAGCGAGTGTTCTTAGCTTCGTTTTGTTTCGAGGTACCCCCGATAAATATCGAAAATCGATAATCGAAAAATCGGTTTATAAAAGGAGTGGTTTGATTTTAATCAAATCTGTTGCACTCATAGACAAATACATAACAAACTATATTCAGAGCTTTCAAGGTTGCAGTTCTTACAATAGTGCAGAAAATCGGTAACATATATATAAAAGGCAAGAGGTTTGTGTGTGTCGGTTTATCTGTTTATCTACCTGTATGTCTGTATTTTTCAGCCCTTTTATTTTAGTTTTTGCTTTGGCTTTGGCTCTAAGTAGGTATAATTGCAGTTCTTAGTCTCAGCCATGATATCATTTACTCAGAGGACTTATTTAGCCTTCAAAATTCAGTTTACGACGAAAAATACTTATTTGATATCGATACTAGGACATCAAAATTTGACTTACATCCATTTATTTACTTTTTCAGTCTACAGTTTCGCTTTAACTGGAAACAATTTTTGATTTTTAGTCTTTTGTGCCAACGTCCAAAGAGCCTGAGCTCCAGAAGCATGGATTAGTTTTAAAGTTTCATTATACAAAACAACGCCGGGCTATACTGCTAGTCAACTAATAAATGCTATTTTATTGTTCTAGCAGAGGACAGAAAGTGCGACTCTGAGATCCGAAGACGTTTTGGCATAGCCAAGGATGTATTCCAAACAATGAGCAGAATATTGATAAACAGGAAGATTTAGCTAGAAGCAAAAAAGAGAGTACTGGACTGTTGTATAATATCGGTCCTCCTACATGACAGTGAATGCTGAACAATCTCATCAAAGATGAATGAGAATCTCGAAGCAACAAAAATGTTGTTCTACAAAATGATGCTGAGGATACCATAGACCGAACAGGGTGGGATAGAGGGGAAAGAAAGACAGGTGAAAATAGCGTGCGACTTACGTAATGGTATTAAGCGAATGAATGGTAGAGCAGGGTTTGGGTAATAACTGAACAAAATATGAGCAACAAGAGACAGGAATATGTATATGGGCATGATCACTATGTCTTTGTTACAATTGAATTATACTTGATTTGTTTTTTTAAATTCCATTGAGGCTCTCCAACTAGAGTCATTGCCATGACGTCTTTTAGTTTATCCGATTTTTCAGATAATAGTGATATGCTGTCTGTAAATTGCACTTAGTCTACGTTAACGTCCATTTCTCGATTTGATATTCAGAAAAGAAATATTTTGAATATATGCTGCAATCGTATTCTTTCGCATGATTCTTTTATTTAATTTATTAAAGTGTTGAAACACCGGTACCAAGTTAAACAACATCGAGTCGAGTCATTACCTTGATGGGTGAGCTATTGAGAATATCAGGTACTGCAATATTGGATATTGGGTGGTGCAAAAGATAATAGCAAAGAATTTTCAATCAGAGAGCCGAGTTCAAATTCCAGTCGAGTTTTTCAACGAAGACGAGAACAAAAGCTCGAAAAAATTCCAAGATTATTGAAAATTACTCATGTCAGAAATAAATACAAATCATGACAAGTGGCCCGAATCCACTAACATAAACCAGTTATCAAAATCCATCTGACACTGAATATAAAAAGGCTTCAAAAAGGCACTAAAGTCCTTCGGAACGGTGACGTGGTGGATCTAGTAGTTGGTTATATATGTGCTAGTATCATCTAGTGGTCATGAGTTCGATCCTTGGACTGGGTATTGGCGAACCAAATTCCACCATGAAGGAACAAAAATTGATTTCACAGGATATTACCCAATAATCAACGAGATAATCCACATCAGCCAATTTATCGACACCAGAGGGTACTTGGCCGAAATG
The DNA here is from genome assembly GCA_037127315.1 of Ascarosepion bandense. Lineage (NCBI taxonomy): Eukaryota > Metazoa > Mollusca > Cephalopoda > Sepiida > Sepiidae > Ascarosepion > Ascarosepion bandense. The sequence goes on along the minus strand of JBBBDQ010000505.1, from coordinate 751,629 downwards.
TTGTGTCTATTATAACAACTTTATCAACCAAGCTGAGAACCAAAGTTCGAAATAATTCCAAGATTATTGAAAAATACTCATCTCAGAAATAAATACAAATTACATTTGCGATTGTTATATTAAATTATGAGAAAAGACACTTAGAAAATAAATTAATTTAACTCTTCTCTCTCTTAATTAGTAATACTTGTACCAATAAACCATTATTATCTAGACAAAATCCTTCAAATCAACGTTTTAAATAACGTGCAAATTTTATTAAATAATTCTGAGTGTAACTCTTTCTGTACAGGAAATGTTTGTCATTGAATGAACAAATCATTAGCGTTAATATCGTTCAAATTTAGAAATATTTACCTGACAATTGTTTATCAAGAAAATAGGCTTCACAAGTCTACTAGATGCTACCGCACTTTGGATACTTTTTTTAATGATTTGCTTACGTAAAATTATAATGTCAACATTTTGATGATATCGTTATTTTCCTTGCAATGTGCTGTACATTTTATAATAGGCAGACGATGTGGAACTTTGTTATTTGGTAAAGTTCGTTGTGATTCGGTAGCGCCAGACTGTCTAATAAAAGAGTATCTTCTTTAAAATGTAGAGGATTCATTCGCTTGAAGCCATTTCAATAAGTGGTATGAGAAAACTGTTGTATATGGCTGATAGTTTAAACATTTATCCACTATTTGGATGTTATGTATGTCATTCCTCTAAGAATCTAGGTGAGACTTAGATGATTGGTCGTTTTTACTAAGCGGCATATCAACACCTCTATGGGTTATTTGCCAAACTTTGCATATTTTTTACACTGTTTGATGGCTTCAAATAAATAGATTTTGAATGGAATCACATGCGTTCGACTACAGATAAAATGTATTGCTGGCAATTCTACTATAAAATCTGTAGCTGGGCATTTTAATATGAATATGCATTGTTGGTCAGTCAGTTAAGTGCCATACGTGATACACGCTTTGGGCGAACATGTCTCGAAAAAGACATGGCTGACTGGGCAGAAGATTTTCCCGCAGTAGGTTGCCATTGCTAGGTAGACTGGTTGCCAGCCAAGGCTATAGAACCCAATCTGTCCTGTTATTTAATCTATAACTGGAGGGAAGAGACGGATCAATACTTTTCCCAATGCAGGGTATTCAACTGCAATTCGAACTAGGATCACCGATTTGTGCGTAAGTGAATGCAAGTAATTCAACTGGAATTCGAATTACTTGCATCACTTGCGCATTGTTGGTAATTTTATTATAAAAATGTTTTGTTTTTTTTCATAATTTCAGTGTTTTATTTTTGTTTAGGATGTGGTCACTATTTGGCCATAGCTGGGACCCTAACAGGCGCTAACATCCGGTGGACATGGAAGCAACAGCAATTATGATGTGGTTTCCTCAAAATCTTCAACCTCACGATTAGCGACCTTGCTACCGGAATGAGGCTATTTATAAAGGTTTACTCTAGTTTTCAGTTTAATATTTTCGATTTCTGTCATTTTATTGTATTAGGCGAAACTAAATTTAGCGCAGAGTATATTACGTTTAATTAATTTATCTCCTATACTGAATCTAAACTTCTTTATAAATGGAACTTTCTCTCTGTGTGTCTGTGTGCGTGTGTGTGTGTCCGTTACCTATCGACTCCGAAACGGCTGAACTGATTTTCTTGAAAATTTACACAGTTGTACTATAAGCGTCTGCGAGTGTTCTTAGCTAGGTTTTTGTGTCGAGGTGCCCCCGATAAATATGGAAAATCGATAATCGAAAAAATCAGGTTATAGAAGGAGTGGCCCGATTTTAATCAAATTTGATACACTCATAGACATAGACAAAGACATAAGAAACGATATTCAGAAGTTTCAAGGTTGCAGTTCTTAGAATAGTGCAGAAAATCGATAATATATATATATATATATATATATATATATATATACAAGTATTGTTGGAATAATATTCCTTGTTAAAAGAAACACTATTTTTAAAAAGTGCTCAATACAAAAGTAAATCTAATAATATTATTTATTCATAAATTATAAAATGGAAAAGTCTGAAAAGGGTGCCACGCTCGTTTTCAGACTTTTAAACCATTCATTTACGAACCATCACATCACTTGAAAAGACACAAAAGTGTTGAAACAAAATAGCTACGTTTGTAGTGATATTGTAACATATCCATTTTATAATTTATGAATAAATAATATATATATATATATAAAAGGCAAGATGTTTGTGTGTGTATCTGTTTATTTGCCTGTATATCTGTATTTTTTCAGTCCTTTTATTTTAGTTTTTGCTTCGGGTTTGGCTCTAAGTAGGTATAATTGTCGTTCTTAGTCCCAGCCATGATACCATTTACTCAGAGGACTTATTTAGCCTTCCAAATCCAGTTTACGACGTAAAAAACGTATCTGATATCGATAGCAGGAAATCAAAATTTGATTTACATCCATTCATTTTTCTTTCAGTCTTCGGTTTCGCTTTAACTGGAAACATCTATTGCTTTTTAGTCTTTCGTGCCAACGCCCAAAGAATCTTAGCTACAGGACCATGGATTAGTTTTAACGCTTTCATTACACCCGAGCAACGCCGGGCATTACTGCTAGTTTGTTATAAATGATCTATACACTGAAGGGAATTGAAGTGCTTACAGTTTATTATTTCATTAAGTAAAAAGACATTATTTGTAAAAAAAAAATAGAAAAAGAACAGTAATATAGGGCGGGCAGGACGAGGAGACTAAAAACAGCGTGTATCCTTTGATATATTAACAAATCGAGTGAAAATAGTAATAGATTCGTGAGCTTCTGTCTAGATTAATACCATTTAATTCTGTTCGATTTAATGTTCTTATTTCGGAGCATGTTGTTACATGTGAGTTTTCAATGGATTTATGTGACATCAGGGCGGACAGTGCTTTGACTGGTGTTTTCAGGTTAGCATAATTGAGAAACAGAATGTGCCTTTTGAGATTATAAAGAAGAAACGTCTTTGAATGTATTTTATAATGCAAACAAACGAGTCTACGAAATCTGTGTCACTGTGTGCTTTAATATGTGATTCTATGCGCATTTGTGGCTATTTTTGGTTTTTTGCTTGTAGTTTGAAACGTATTAGGCGATTTCATACGGATATCGTCAAGTGTGTGTCGTGAACATTTTCTGGTTGTTTATGCTTATTGAGGGGTGATTGTGCGTATATTGCGACACGCATATGTTTTACTTGTTTGCTAAAGTTCAATCAATACACGACTCGAAAGCTACCCTAAATTAAATTGATTGGTTGGTTGGTTCCTTTAACCAACATATGAACCTTCATTAGGTAATTTAATGCTGAAAACCGTTTTGATTTGTTTCATTTAGTTTATTTGTTTTATAGTTTTTTTTTTATCAAGATTCATTTTTAAGGACAGGGTCCCCAAGTCCTACCCTGTTATTTAACCCATAACTGGATGGAAGGGACGGTTTAATACCTTTCCCAAGGGTACCAGTTCTCAAGTGAATGCAGGGTATTCAACTAGAATTCGAACTCGGCTCACCGATTTCTCTTTCCAAGAAGGATATCCACTGCACCACAACGTACATCCGTTACTAAACGCTTGCAGCACCTGGTATTCCCAAGTGGTCACCCATCTAAGTACTGAGCAGGTTCAACGTTGCTTAACTTCGGTGATCGAGCGAGAACTGGTGATATGGCCGTAAGCACGCACATCCCTCACTAAACGCTTACAGCACCTGATATTCCCAAGTGGTCACATCAAATACTCCCCAGGCTCACCGTTGCATAATTTCGGTGATCGAGCGAGAACCGGTGTATTCAACGTGATATGGCCGTAAGCACGCACATCCGTCACTAAACGCTTACAGCAGCTGGTATTCAGAAGCGGTTACCCATCTAAGTACTGACCAGGCTCAACTTTGCTTAACTTCGGTGATTGAGCGAGAAACGGTGTATTCAACGTGATAGGCTGTAAGCCCCTAAATTAAGAGACTCTTTTAAAATATTAATAATGAAAGAGGTGTGGGTAAGAAAAAAAAGTATGTATTACGAAAGTGAATGTTATGCGAAGGAGGACAGATAAAAACTGTGCACTGAAGAAGTTCAAGAATTCAGGGAAACATCAACGTGGCAGTTATCGGTAAAATGCTGTCTGAGATTGAACTCTTTACAATTTGGAATAAGGAGGAAAGGCGGTTGATTAAACTCAATAGAAGTAACAATGCATATTCTGAAAAGATTACGCTAAAATTAGTTCTCATCTACCCGTTCTACATAGAAATAATGACAGAATACCAATAATTTACACTATTTACATTGTTTGGACTGTAGTCACATTCACGACGTTTCGGCCTTTAGTCAATTAGAATTCCAATCTCTACACTTTATTTCGTTCACCGGGTAGATTGTTTAAGTTTTACGAGCCATATCTTCTAAAAGTCTTAGTATTAGTTGCCTCCCTTTAATTAGAATCTCTTTTTTGTTCATCTCTGCTGTATGCAGGTATTGAACTCACAACTCTTTGGGTCAAGTTACTGGGCCATGTGCCCTTGAGAACGTTAGTGTATAAATTTTGGGGAGTTATAAACCTAATGTCTCAGTAACTATTTTTTAACAGAGAACATATTACAATTTTTCTTTTTTAATTGTAAACTCCGTATTTCAGGTTTCCATATTGTATTCATTTCTATTCTTAGTTGACTTGAGCGCCCCGACGTGGTGCAATGATTAGCAAGCTTGTCTCGCTAGATCCTCCCTGGTTATCCCATACCTTCGGCCTTGTGGCACATCTAAGCGGAGCTTAGTACATCAACTATCCTCGACTGACTTATAAATTTTTTATAGCCTATCATATGTACTGATTCCTTACGTTTTTGTATTTTCCAGTGGTGTTCTTGGTCTATTATTTCGTGAAACTAGAACAATCTATCCCGTTGATCAAAATGAATAGCTCAGACCAAACTTAATTCCACGAAGAAGGCCGAGGTGTACAACGGCTGAAACATCGTGAATATGGTAACTAAGATGAAGACAACATTGCAAACAACATAAAAATTGTAAATAATTAAAATACCTATTCTCAGAAATATAGAAATATATAGAATAGCAATAGTTTTGCAACTTTGTGTCTGTGAGGGAAAAGGCTGTAGAATAGAAAATATTTCTTCCTCTTCATGACTATATAAAATATTTTGAACTCTATAAAGACAGTTGTCAACAATAATCAGTTTTTGATCTCAATGATAAAGAAAGGCAGAAGTGTCAAAACGTTCTATCTCCTAGGGCAAGTCAAAAAATATGGGTACGTAGTCAAGTAGTTAGAACGTTCGCTTTCCGAACATGAATTCGTTATCAGTCTGAAGGAAGTGTTCTCAGCATGCGATACCTTTAGTAAGGGTCTGAAAACCCAATCGCCGGTTGATCCAAGACTTGTGACTGGATTTGTGTACACGGCTCCCTTTGAGGAGATGGTGGTGATTGTGCTAGTTCGAAGTCGTAAATCCACGTGGGTTTGAACGTCCTAGCTTTGCTCAAACTGATGTTCAGATCATTGTATTCAGACCGGACACCCCACTCTCTCCTGTGAACTGAAACTAACGTCCTCTCAGCCAAATTGCAGTATAAACTACAGGTGGACTATGTGGGTGCTGAATAAACACAGGTGTGCTTGATAAAACGTCTGCAATGGGGATTAGTTAAACGCACTGGTAGACAGGTGTCCTCGAATATGTGTGGGCAGCCATTATTAAGTAAAATATTATCCGTAATTTCACAATAAAATCTTTTGGTTTGTCATGCTGCCTTCATTTCATGTATAATTATAATTAGTATTATTGTGATCGCGCGATCGAAGTTTTATTGCGACTGTTACAGTGCAAACATGGCCGCTCCACTAGCAGTGTACATCAAAGAGAAACAAACAGTAATGATCAGAAGCTGAAGAGAACATGCTAAAACATCGATGATATCTCGCCATATAGCCATTATAATCTTTTACCAATTTTTCCCGCAGTAGGTTGCCATTGCTTTCTGCAGTAGACTGGTTGCCAGCCAAGGCTATCGAATCCAATCTGTCGAATCGATGCACATAAACACAATTCGACGCAGTGGTGCATTGTCACTGTATTGCATAAAATGTCGCTGATGCATTTCGTTCCCTGACACAAGTTCCGACTCGAGAATTTGGATGATTTCTATTTGTTCTTCTTTGGTGCACACTACTTGCAGAGCGGCCATGTTTGCATTGTAAAACCAACAAGAAAACTGGCGTGATCAAGCGCAAATTTTGATCACGTGAACACAGTAGTGCCAGTTATAAGCCGACATGTGCAGAATGCAATGTGAAACTCCTAAAATTATGTTATGGTGAAATTACGAACAATGGTTTTAATTAGACTCGTATATATGACTCCCAAACTGGGGCACAAACAAGTTTTAAGGCGTGGGATATCCTTGAGAAAGCAACGATTTCTCTTGCCAGAAGAAAATGCATCGTCTGATACGTGATAAAAAATCGGGAATGATATACAGTACTGTGCAAAAGTATTAGGACAAGAACTATTTTATCTTTGATGAGGCATATTAACAAAATATAAACAATATAATTAAAGTAATTTTATTTGATTTACTCAACAAATGCTTTAACAAGAAAAAATACTTATTACAAAATAAATTTAATATTTAGTATAATAGCCTTTTGCTTTGATCACAGCCTTCATTTTGTCAGGCATTGACATCACAAGCTTCTTTAATGTTTCTAATGGTATCTCCTGCCAAACAACTTGTATTTGTTCCCAAAGTGTGTCTTGCGAAGTAACATTAAATTTATGAATTGTTTTATTCAAAATATCCCACAGCTGTTCAATAGAGTAATTTCAAAATAACTTGTTTAATAACAAATAGCAAAAATTAAACATAACTTCTTTTTAATACATGTTTTTACACCTGGTTTTAAATAATCAATATTTATTAGCAATTTACTTGGATTTTCACTCTGTATTTGAACTTCAATGAGGTTTTTAGGAAAATTACTCCTGTCCTATTGCTTTTGCACATTACCGGTAGTGTGCAAACGTGTTAGGACAGGAGTGATTTAAAACTTTATTTTGATGCCTCATAAAAGATAATAATATCTTGTCCTAATACTTTTGCACAGTACTGTACCTGTGAGAATATTGGGGATGGCAATTACTTTTTATGACTTTTTTGTCCCCATGGCAGTGTTACTACGTGCTTGTTTGGTTGTTTAAGGTGGCAGCAAAATTAATTTTCACTCACAAAGACTGATATACGCCTGAATTCTATCGAGACTGGAATAGGAGAACTAAAAAGAAGGGTAGCATAATATATATATATATATATATATATATATATGAATCTCCAGTCTGATTAGCCAAAACTAACACACATGTAAATTTTATACCTCCCCACTTTACATACACAGCAAACCAAAGATTTTTGTCATTTAAATGTAAATCATCTGCATAACCACCATCAAATATTGCCTGAGGATGAGGATCTATCTCGAAACATAGAAATTTCCGTGTCGCAATGTACAATTAATTCCTAACTATATAATTATATGACCTTAAATTAGTGCCACCAAAATATAACGATTAAAACAGCTAAACTGATCTGTCGGGTATCTCTTCTCAGACCATAATCGAGGACAAATATATGCATAGCGACGCAAAATATACAAACCAAGACTCATCTTTTTCTCCTTTTTTTCATATAATCATATCGCCCCAAGCAAACATTTTACTGCTACTGTTTTGTAGGGGATTACATAGGAGGAAAGTTATGAAAAAGAGTGACAGGTTATAGGGGGTGTCAGGAAATAGGTAAGAGAAGGATGAGAATATTGATGAGAGTGAAGTGGACGGAGAAATAAGCATGAGAGAGAGGATGCAGGTCAGTGAGTTAGGAGATGACTATCGACTTTACATTTAAATTCTTGGAGATTGTAGCTGTCGGGGAAGCAATTAAATGGAAGGGAATTCCACAAGCGGGAAGTGCGAGAAAAGAATCTGTGGGAGTAGAATTTGCATTTACAATTTATTGGTTTTACAGTAAAAGGGTGGGACCTAGTTGCTAATCTTGTTGTTCAAGTAAATTCATATATAGGGGAACCAGTGAGCTAAGTTCATCGGAGCAGAAACTGAGAAAGTATCTGCAGAAAAGACACAGGGAAGCCACATTTCGCCGGTGAGAAAGTGACTGTATCTGACCTGCCAAGCCGGGATCGATCACATTACAGATTCTTCATTCGATTTTGTCAAGGACCCCTATGTGGATAGTAGGAGCACCAGACCAGATATGGCAGCAGTATTCGATGCATAGGCGGATGGTAGATTTATATATGTGCAGGATTGTTTCAGACGGCAAAAAATTCTTGGTCCTACACAGAGAACCGATTTTCTTAGGAGCGGATTTAGCTTTGAATTCTATATAGTCTTTCTACATGAGTCTGTTGTGAGAGTTAACCCGAGGAGGCGCAGTGTTTTGCTTTCAGGGAAACTAGCCTGATCCATGCTAATATGGAAATAAAAACTATAGCATTAAAGAATTAGATTTAACCACTCTTCTGCTTACAGATGTAAGATTTGGTAGCACTCAATGCATACTGATTGCGAAACCTTCGAAAGATAACCAGTATTAGCCTTACTCAGCACTAAGAGCATGTCCGGTAAGAAAAGACGACACCGCTGGCTTTAATCAAGTGTTTAGCTCTTGTTGAACCTGATATAAGTGTACGTCAATTGTACGCCATTCCCTGCGAATATTGATGAGTACTTACTGGTTGATCAGTGCCTCTAAACTTTGAACCGTTCTGTCAACGTAGTCAGTATCGCAGCGATATCTGAATTTTTACATTTCAGAACTAATATGGTCAGTAAGCAGAACATCATTTCGTATCATTCTCAACACAGCTCCAGCCTCCAAAAGAGTACATGGATAGACGAAAAAAATAACAACTTTTATACAAAAGGCAGGAAGTGCAAATAACTGCTAGAGTTAAACAGACGGTTACATTTGCCTATTTTGACGGTAAAAGGGCGTAATCTAGTTGCCAATCTAGTTACACAGATCAATTCATAAGTACGAGACCCCAGGGAATGAAGCACATCAGAGCAAAGATAGTGAGAAGACATATTTCATCATTGAGAAAGTGACTGGAGTCGAGCTGCCAAATACATTGCCGGAACCAATTACACTGCAAATCTACGTTTGAATTTTGTCAAGAACCTCGAGATTAATAGCAGGAGCACCAGACTAGATATGGTGACAGTATTCAACGCGTAGATGAATAATAGATTTATAAATGTGCAAGGTAGATTCACGTGTGAAATTAATACTTTGTACACGTTCCGTAAAAAAGAAAAGATGCTGGACAATATAATTGAAGACGAGAAAAAAAAATTAAAGCTGGCTTTACAGAAGGATGCTGCGGATATCATGGACAAATTATGCGAGCAACAATGAGGTGTTGGAAAGAATGGAAACCAAAAGTAAATTAATAATGAGCATCAGGAAAAACACAACTGAAGTTTCTGGAAAATGCAACGAGGAAGGAGGGCTTGGAGAACCTGATACTGACAAGCCAGATAGAAGGAAAAAGAAACAGAGGAAGGTAGCGGATAAAATATTTGAAGGGCCTGATCAGGTGGATGACGGAATGTGGGTTGCGTGGAGTAACAGGAGAAAACATATTAAGAGCCACCAGGGATAGGGAGACGTGGAAAGCCATGATCGCCTACATCATGAAAGGATAGGGCACATTGAAAAAGATTAAATAAAGCACGCATTAGTGAAACTATATAAGACAATGTTTCACCCGATGTGACAAGACAGACGAAAACTGCACACGCAAAAAGAGAACGACACTTTAATTTTTCTGCTTTTATCGCTTGTTTACACATATAAATCTACATAATTGGTAGGCAATGATTGCTTAGAAATGAACTGTCAAAATTTTGCCGAACAGTCTTTAATGAGATGGCGCCAATCGATTTGTGCATTCGCGAAATCTGCGAAGAGAAATCAAATTGATTTATTATTTTTCCAGACTTATTAGTCTGTAGGTTTATGAAAATATCAGTAACAAGTATTAGGTTTTTCTTTTTATAATTTCATAGACAGACGAGATACTATTTAAGAATAGAAAAGGTTGTACGCTTAAAATCTGAAGGAGTAGAGACGATACTACTCGTGTTTGTCATTGCGCCACTTGTTCGAATCCAGATTATTAGCTATAATTTACAGTATTTACATTATTTGGAGTGCTGTTTTCATCTTTTTTGCCATTCGTACGGTCCGGCTTTCTTCAATTGCTAGGAATTTCGCGCCGAACCCTTTATTACAATCACTGGGATATATCATCCACATTTCTTGCGTAGATCCTCGACTGGAAGCCATGTCAAAAGTTATGCAGGGTTCATGACAACAACTTCAACATTATTATTACATTATTACAATCACTGAGGTATATTAACTCCATTCCTTGCATAAAGCCTCGATTGGAAGTCATGAGTTATTTCCCTCTAACCCTGAAAGTTACTTGTTCACGGCTGTAGTCTGGTATTGAACTCACAACTGTAACAGTCCAGACAGGAACTAACCAACGTCTATATAAACTGGGAACTGCGTCCGTAAAGAATAGAGTTCATATACACCAGTGAGTGTAACAAGGGGTTGGGTTCGAAATTCCTAGGAACAGAAGAAGGTCGAAACGTCGTACAAATGGCAACAAAAGTGAGGACAATAGTCCAAATAATGTAAATACTGTAAATACAACCTCATCTCAGAAATATAGATAAATAGAATGATCTATTATTAAACGTCGTACAAATGGCAACAAAGATGAGGACAATAGTCCGAATAATGTAAATACTGTAAATACAACCTCATCTCAGAAATATAGATAAATAGAATGATCTATTATTAAACGTCGTACAAATGGCAACAAAGATGAGGACAATAGTCCGAATAATGTAAATGCTGTAAATACTACCTCATCTCAGAAATATAGATAAATAGAATGATCTATTATTAAACGTCGTACAAATGGAAACAAAGATGAGGACAATAGGCCGAATAATGTAAACACTGTAAATACTACCTCATCTCAGAAATATAGACAAATAGAATGATCTATTATTAAACGTCGTACAAATGGCAACAAAAATGAGGACAATAGTCCAAATACTGTAAATACTATCTCATCTTAGAAACATAGACAAATAAAATGAGCTACTATTAAACGTTGTACAAATGGCGATAATGATGAGGACAATAGTACGAATAATAATATAAATAGTGTAGATACTACCTCATCCCAGAAATATAGACAAATAGAATGATCTATTATTATACATCGTACAAGTGACAACAAAGATGAGGAAAATAATCCGAATAATATAAATACTGTAAATACTACCTAATTTCAGAAATATAGACAAATAGCTATAATTTGTTTTACGGAAAATAGCGCTGTGTTTCCATGAGGACTAAGTTACATCTGTTATTCTTGTACATTTGTGGCTTGCCATTCTTCAACGTTTTCCGTGTGTAGTAGTGAATTAACTGAGAAGTGTCCCGTTTAACAATGGCAGGATATTCATATCGTGAGCAAGCAGATATGATCTTTTACATTTAACCGCGCAAATGGTAATAAACTTCATAGCTGTATCATTTTGAGTTGTCATTTTGGAGTCGTTCAAATTTTGCTGCTGTTTATTGTCGCGTTGCAGAAACAGAAATGTGTTTCTTTGTTAATCTGTATCATGTACATGATACAAATGGACAAAGAAAAACATATTTAGGATTCACAAAACCTATTCTTAAAAACTGATATCGAGGTTTTCTGACGTTTTGATTTTATGTAATTTTTTAAATTACTAGTACAGTTATGTAATCTAAACTTATTTATAAATGGAAGTTTGTCTGTGTGTGTGTGTGTGTGTGTGTGTGTGTCAGTTACTTATAGACTACGAAAAGGCTGAACCGATTTTCTTGAGAATTTACACAGTTGTACTATAAGCCCCTGCGAGTGTTCTTAGCTAGGTTTTGTGTCGAGGTACCCCCGATAAATATGGAAAATCGATAATTGAAAAAATCGGGTTATAGAAGGGGTGGTCCGATTTTAAACAAATTTGATACACTCATAGACAAAGACATAAGAAACTATATTCATAAGTTTAAAGGTTGCAGTTCTTACAATACTGCAGAAAATCGATATTATAAAAGGCAAGATGTTTGTGTGTGTGTCTGTTTATCTGCCTGTATGTCTGTATTTTTCAGCCTTTTTTTTGCTTCGGCTTTGGCTCTGAGTAGATATAATTGTAGTTCTTAGTCTCAGCCATGATACCATTTACTCAGAGAACTTATTTAGCCTTCAAAATTCAGTTTACGACGAAAAAAACTTTTTTGATATCTATATCAGGAAATCAAAATTTGACTTACATCCATTTATTTATCTTTCAGTCTTCGGTGTCGCTTTAACTGGAAACAACTATTGCTTTTTAGTCTTTCGTGCCAACGTCCAAAAAGTCTGAGCTCCAGGACCATGGATTAGTTTTAAAGTTTTCATTTCACCGGAGCAACACTGGGCTATACTGCTAGTGCTATAATAAGCAGAAACTCGTTTTTATTTTTTCTAATGTTTCTTTTTCTGTGGCCATTTGGTTTTTCTAAAAAGTTCTTTTGATCCATGACTAATTTGGCAGAAATTGTTCCCGCTGTAGGTTGACATTTCATTCTGCGTTAGAATGTTTGCTGACCAAGGCTATAGAACCCAATCTGTCCTGTTATTTAAGGGAAGAGACTATAGAACCCAATCTGTCCTGTTATTTAAGGGAAGAGACTATTCTTCCCAAACTGTTCTGTTATTTAAGCCTTAGATGGATGAAAAAGAGATGAATTAATATATTTCCCAAGTGTATTTGCGAATAAGAAATACGACGAATTCAACTGGAATTCGACTTTTCAATTGTTTCATTCCGGGATGATAACTATTGCACCACAACGTGCTTAATAAATTACTTGCTTTTATTCTGTCTGATTTTCTCTAATAATGCATTCGAATTGTATCTACTATTTACATTTGGACTATTGTCCTTATCATTGTTGTTGCTATCGTAGAATTTTGATCGTTGTACCCAAACAAAAAAAGATCTTTTTCCTACAAAGAACACAATTTCAAATGCTAGCGGTCATAACATCATTATTAACATTCTCGAATGAACAGGCTATATATATCTGTCCTGTTATTTAACCCAAAACTGGAGGGAAGAAACGGATTAGTGCAGATATAACTCATACCATTTTAAAATGAATTTGGCGTCTATTGTAAAACGGGTAACCACTGAAATATAAGGTTTAAAGCAATAAAAAGTAAGCGTATCTTTCGACGCGCCCTCATTGCAATCGAATGTGAAACAAGGTCTAGCTTAATTATTGGCTTAACGGCAATACCGTGCAAAAATTGCCCAATTCTCTTCGGCACTCCATCTTCTAGGGACGCCACAAGCACTGGACTATAAATCCCGCCTCCACCTGAAGATGAGGCAATGTTTGTTTGTAGGGATGATTTTATAAATGTAATTTAGATGGGGCAGAAGACTGAAAGCGTAGTGTACCCAGTTAGTACTGAAATCAATACTCGGTCGTAATTGATCTAGTGAGACAAGCTTCCAATCAGTACTCCACACCAAAGTGCTCTGAATAATTTTATAAGCGTAGTTTAGATGTGACATGAAGCAAAATGTATGGAGCACTCAGTAAAGATAAAACTTACCCCTCTGTCGAATGTCATCTTGCAAAAAACTATACGAAGTAAGAGCGTATTATAACTATATTAATTTCTTATAAATGTTACTCTATAGTGTAAATTTCTAACTGAGGTTTTGCTAAAATAAGTAATCGGCTCAATTCCTAAAGAATTTTTGATTAGCAAACAATCCCTATGATATAATGCAACACTTACAATATTTTATGGTGCAACATATGCTAAATTTTAGGATGCAGCAGTTATGCATATAGTAGAACGGCTTAGCATTGAATATGTGAAACGGAGACTAGCGTTTTATTGACTTTCGTCAAAATAAAATTCAATTATTTTTGAATTTGCATTTCTACTTGAAAGCGGCGTTTAGAGTTCAAAGGATTCTCAGACAATTGTAGCACTGTGCGTCATTTTGTTCAGTCGGAAGTGCGGTTCGATTCTTTGGACAAGTTATCGAAACGCATTTCATCAATACACGCATGCGCGTACAACCGCCATATTGATTAAATTGTTCCTGGCGACTGGCAGCTAGCTAACGTTTGTAGTGACAATCCAATTGGCATATGTATACGTGTCGCCCATTGAACCGCACAGAAAATTACTTTGGGGACGAAAAAGCTGGTATTTATTTCTATGCGATGGCTACGAGGCGAAAGATTCGTCTCTGAATGTGGCCGTACTTCCCATCACCATCAACACAACCGGCACCACCAAAAATACGTTTCATCTATCAATAACTTATAAATAAGAATGGTTTTTCAAGTAAAAAGACATTTCAAATGAGTTCCTAAAAGAACGTGGTAAGGAAAACCTCGGCAGTTTAATCGATGAACTGGAAATCATGAGACGCCCAGTTCAATAAGCGTTACCAAATTGACCTGGAAGTTTTATTTCGTTGAATAGATGTTGTTTTTTTATTTTGTATTTTTTGATTTTTTGACTGGACTGAAGACAATTGAGAATTTCTGTCTATGGACAAAGAATTTCGATAAGTTGCAGGCATTCACTGATAAATAAAAAAATTCACTGATTGTATGATGCAAGAGAATTCGGATATTTACTTCAGAATTCACCATATGCACACGCACCCATATATATATATATATATATATATATATATATATAAGTGTGTGCCTCTGTAACAATTTGGATAAAAATAAATTTTATTTATCTTTAAACAGAAAATAAGACTAATAGGACTAATAACAACAGTAAATTATTTTTTACCAATATATTTCCTCCCCATCTTGATAAAGTCACTTTGGGGATATATATATATATATATATATATATATATATATATATATATATACAGAGAGAGAGAAAGAGAGAAAGAAGGGGAGGGATATAGATAGATAGATAGATAGATAGATATTATGTAATTATTTATTTGTTTGGTTATAATTAAATGAGACCAGTACACCGTTTTATTCAAAAGGGTTCAATTCAATTATATTGTAGAACTTTTGAATATTTTTCATTTTAAAAGAGTTATTACGCAACTCAGGTTTCTACCATTCGGTGTCTTCAGTTAATGATTTTACCGTTTTTTACAAGCTCACGTTTATTAATATATATACATATATGTATACACAACCATTTAATACACACACACACGTGTGTGTGTGTGTGTGTGTGTGTGTGTGTGTGTGTGTGTGTGTACACTGTTGAATTGAAATGTATAGCGGCAAGGTTGTTATTTTTCAGTGGTTTTACTGATAATTTTTTTTGGCAGCCAGGTTTTTATTGTAAAGTGCTCAATAACGAGGTGAAGATAGTGTGTTATGATATTCTTACTCGTCAGGGCCGGTTTGCAACTGACGAGTGAGAACATCATAACAGTGTCCTTACGAAGAACTGAAGTCGGCATGTACCTGCTCAGTTAAAGTGACAGACACTTTGTTTATATATATATATATATATATATATATATATATATATACATATCTGTAATCCACATACAAGCTTGTTTCGCTGTATCACAGCTCATCAATGTATATATATATAAATATATATGTTGTTTGTTTTTTTCTTTAATCCGAAGTGGAAGAGTGGGAAGGCAAATTCCAAGAACCTGATCCTAATTAATATTAAAAATTTTTTAATATGATAAAATGATGTAGGAAGAGAGCTCACTGTAGATGACTGAGCCAATATAAATTATAAATTATAGCACCCGATGCCATAAGTGTATGTGTGTATGTGTGTGTGTTAACCAAGGGAAAAAAGGGGTTTAGTAAAAGAATCCATATTTTATAAAGATAGACTATTAAAGGTGATTGGGATAGGAAGGTAGGGGGGTTAAATTACTTTTTTAAGGTTAACGTTAAAATAAAACTGTGAAGGGAAAATTCAAATCCACCCAGGTGATTTATGAAGCCCGCATTTCTCCATCAGACAATAAAAATGACTTCCGGACCTATATTGGTATGTCCGCCTGTCCTTTCAAACAAAGACTGTACAACCACAGGTAATTTTTTTCGAACCCCGGTCAGAGGTACCAGACAGCCTTTTCACGAGCATTCTGGAGAATGAATGAGGAGGGGCTGAATTTCAATATTAAAATACCCCCACCAACACAGGCTACTGAATCTTAGAATGGAATTCATTAGTAAGTGCCGCCACAAGGAAAATTTTTCGAATACTTAAATTTAGAATTTCAATCCCCGTTTTCTAGATGTTAGAATATAAATATAAATTAAATAGATTCAATTTAAATCTTAATCTTAATTTTATTTTAACGTTAACCTTAAAAAAGTAATTTAACCCCCCTACCTTCCTATCCCAATCTCCTTTAATTGCCCATCTTTATAAAATATTGATTCTTTTACTAAACCCCCTTTTTTATTTGGTTAACACACACACACACACACACACACACACATATATATATATATTTCTCTAATAATTTTTAAACTTATAACTTCCTGTAATTGGTATTTAGCTCGCATCTACCTAAAGAGATTAATTAAATAAACTTAAAGAAATTTTTTTAACAATTTATATTTAAACCCATTCTTTCCCTCCCCTAAATATTCCTCTTCAAACAGCCCAAAATTTTAACCTTAAAAACTAATTTAACTCCTTTAGTTGTCTATCTTTATAGAATATGGATTCCTTACTAAACCCCTTTTCTCCTTTGTTAACACACACACACACACACACACACACACACACACACACACACACACACATATATATATATATATATATATATAATAATTTAAAATTAGAACTTCCTATAATGCATAAAATTTTTAAAAATTAAGATATTACATTTAAACCTATTCCATCCACCCCTAAATATACCGTTTCAAACCCCTGTAAACATTCACGTATGGAGCCGAGCTAGCGTCTTCCATTTTGATATTTGATACCCCGACTCTCTCTCGTCTCTACACACCCTCTAATCTCAGCCCCTCCCAGTTCTGTCCTGTTCTGTTTTTGTTTAACCTAATCCCCAGCTTTAAAAAATCCCACTTCGATGACCTTAAGGCAACTCTCAGTTCTTGACCGTTGTTAACTTTGCCCCTTCCCCCTTTACCCCGGGGCTTTCTCTATTTAGAACAGAACAATGTCGCTGAGGTGACGTGGAATCTCTGTTAGAGATCTCATGTCGAAATGTACATCAGACACCCTTGAATTTTGAAAATGTTCTCTAATTTATATATATATATATATATATATATATATATATATATATATTTCAATTTTAAACGAGTTATTTCGCTACCTTGGATTCTGCCATGAGTGGTTTCTTCAGGTGATTAAAAATCGCCAGAAGGAACCACTCATGGTGGAAACCAAGGTAGCGAAATAAATCGTTTAAAAATGAAAAATATTCAAAAGTTCTACAATATAATTTTATAGAACACTTTTTAATACAAATGTGTACTGGTCTAACCCTATTTGGACCAAAAGCTAAGTATGAAACAATCAATCAATCAATCAATATATATATATATATATATATATATATATATATATATATATATATATATATACAAATGAATAAAGAACAAAGAAAATAATTGTAACGTTCAAAACATTATTATTACCATCATTATGAACTACCTGATGAGGCATTGTTTTTTCAATGTCGAAACAAATGTACAATATTGTAGTAGCTTGTAGTTTGTACATGTTCTAAAGTTTAATTTATTATATATATATATATATATATATATATATATATATATATATATATAAGTCTATTGCCATTGAATAGATGCATATGTATGTATATATATATTTATATAAGAGTGAGTCCCAATCAGCATGAAGTAAAGTATTTATGTTGACGTTTTGCTAGGAAGGAAGTCCGCGATTTGAATAAAGTATCAGGAAACGGAAAATTTTATATCTGAATCCCGGCAACATCAGTACATTTAGAATGTTTCAACCACGTATCATGATGTGTATTCAATTCACCGAAGACAAACATATTCGCCGATGGATGAAGAGACAGCCTATTCTATACTGTCAACTATTATGTGTAATATTATGTGTAATATACTGCAGGGTTTCGATAAATTAAAAAAAAGATACCTAACAGTTGTGGTGCAGTGGATATCGGCTCGGAACGAGAAACCGGGGAGCCGAGTTCGAATTTCAGTTGGATTCATTGCATTCACTTACGCGCAAATACCATTGAGAAAGGTATAATCCGTCTCTTCCTTCCAGTTATGGGTTAAATAACAGGACATGTTGAGTTCTATGGTCTTGGCTGGCAACCAGTCTACCGCAGAAAGCAATGGCAACCTACTGCGGGATAATCTTCTCCTCAGTCAGTTATGTCTCTTTCGAGACATGATCGCCCAAGCGTGTATCACGTATGGCACTTAATTGACATGACTGAATATAATAGCCGGCGTCATGATTAAGGCTTCTACTGGTCATAAAGTGGAGGATCGGTTTTATATTGTTATGAAGTAATAAACTTATCCCCCACTTATTACTACTTAATAATATGATACATCTTTCTCCCTCTGGCTATCAGTCAAATAACAGGACATATCTTTCGAGACATGATCGCCCAAGCGTGTTTCACGTATGGCACTTAACTGACTGAACAGAGAGTACTAACAAAAGGTGGAAGCGCAATAACAACATGTCTGTGGCCTCGACAGAAAAATTCCTGGCTGTTGGAAGATTATCCCGGATGTGAACACCAAGGCAATGCATGTGAATGCTGGAATATTTTCGCCAAACAGGAAGTCAGCCTGAAACCAAGAATTCAATGGCAGCAATGGAAGGATTTCAATTTATTTCCTCAAGCGGATAGATATTGATGAACGTTCCATAATAATAAAATTAAACGCTACAGAAGTTGAAAAGTATAATTAATGAACATCAGACACTAAATCTATTTTTTTATTTTATAAATTTAAATTTATGACACAAGACATTGTAAGTTACTAACAAAATTTACAGGTGGCGGCAATATTGTACCGGCTAGTGGTTCCGAAAAGGAGGATAGTATTTACTATAACGAAAAACTGAGCCACCCCCAATAACATTTTTGAAATATTGAAATTTTTCCCTTTTTTTTTTTTTTGTCAATCAGAAAGTTTTGGGTGTAATCGATGAGATTGCATTGAAAAATTAAAAAGAAAAATGAAAAACAAATTTAAATGTGGTAGTAGTCATCAACAAATCACACATTTGCGAGACAAAATGAGATTCATATTGTTCAATCTTTTTTTTATCTGTGTTCTTGTAGAAATCAAATAGAAATTACAAACTTACCTAATTTCAACTCTGTTTTATTTTTATTCATTTAAAATAAAAATTAACGGTAAAAATTAGAAATAAAACTGATTTCATACAGTTTGCAAAGATATTTAATATTTTCTTTGTTTTTGCAGACTATGAATTTATTTGAACTGAAGAGACATCAGTATTTTTAATTGTTGACTACTTCTCTCGTTGTATAGAGATATCACCCCACAAACAGACCAAATTTTTCAACTTATTTGAAAACTGCAAGAAAATATTTGCAAGACAAGGTTCGCCATAATCTGATTGAAGGTTATGGCAAACCATTGAAGGATAGCTGAGGAATCATTGAAGGACAGCTGATGTGGGTTAAAACAACTAAAACATCACCAACAGTCGTTGTAAAATCTGCTTCACCATCATCTTTCTTAATTGAGACAGTGGAATTCAACAATGAAATACCTGTCATCTTAGGTGAAGGACTGCAAAGCCATCATCAACAAAAGTTACCAACCCACAAACTTCCAATACGCTGCAGCTTAAATAAAGTTCTGTCTCGGATGGCAGTTACTCTGAGAAAACTAGCTTATCTAAATTGCCAAAAGATGAACACGAAATCCAAAGAAGTGAAATTGAAAAGCCGGTTGTGAATGGCACTAGCACGTCAGTTTACACCAGGTATGATCGCAAGATTTGACCTCCTGATAGACCTTCATATTAAAAGGTCTTTAAAAAATAGAGTATTTGGGGTAATGACGGTTACCTCCCTTGTCCCCAAGCGTTATCTCTCAGTCGCTATGAAAAGGGAGCATCAAAGAGGAGGGAAACAATAATAAAATTCTCACGCGTTAAATATTTTGGACGTCTAAGCATACAGTCAAATATTGTATCTTCTCTTATTTCACTCTCCTGTAATTTAACACACTTAAATTATGGCACATTAAAGGCTGTGCCATAATGAAATTCAACAAATAATTGGCATATGAAGTTGAATGCAAGGTAAAAAGTGTAGCTGAAAATGCCAACTACAGTTAAAGAAAATTTAAATACCTGGGAAGTGTTCTAACAGAGGACGGAAAGTGTGATACGGAAATCCGAAGTCGTACTGGCATGGCCAAGGATATATTCCAGAAGCTGAGTAGAGTATTAAAAAATAAAAAAAATATCTGGAAACCAAGAAAAAAGTACTAGATTGTTATGTGATGTCTGTCGTTTAACCTCATCAAAGATGAAGGAAAGACTTGAAGCAACTGAAATGTGGTTCTGTAAAAGGATGCTGGATGGAACACGCGAGCAACAACGATGTTTTGGAAAAGTCACACACAAGAAGGAAATTGATACTTAACATTAGGAAAAAAAGCAGAATTTTTTTTTTAGACATGCAATGAGGAAAGAGGGACTGGAGAATCTGATGCTCACGAGTCGGGCAGAGATGAAGAGAGACGAAATCCATACATGATATACTTGAGGGACTTGAAAAGATCAATGGTGGGGAGGGAATTTAGTGGGCTCAAAGTAGAAGAGGTATTAAGAGTGACAAGAGATAGGAAGATGTGAAAGACCAAAATCGCCTACGTTCTGAAAGGACATGGCATAAAAGGAAAAAGATGAAGTTGCTACTACAAACTTAACCATAAATGAAACTTGACTGTAAAGAGTAAATTATATTGTGGACATTTTCGCAAATAGTTGCAGTGCCAAGAAATAGACTTCGGCAGCGACGAGTTTTATGTGATTTCCCTGCTTTTAATACTCCGATGAAAACTGCGACAATAATGACTTCAGAGACTGAGATTCTGACAGCTTGAATTCAAAAGTATATACGAATATTTTACTGTCAAAACTGATTGGTGTTTGAGCCATAGAGAAAACAAAAAAATATTCGAATGCTCTGGTAGAGTAGACTAGCCATAGATGATTACAAGATTACCAACACTAAATGCTAAAAATCACAAAATAATTATAAATAAATAAAAAATATTTAGATCTCGGTTTGTGCAGTAAAATCCAACAGAGAATCTGTAATGTGATCGATCCCAACTTGACGGCTCAGATACAATCACTTTCTCACCGGCACAATGTGGCTTTCCTGTGTCTCTTCTGCAAATATTTTCACAGCCTCTGCTCCGATGAATTCCCTTGCCTGTAGAATTCCCTTCAGTTTACTTGCTTCCGCCGACAGCTACAATCTCCAGGACCTTAAATGTAAAGTCAATAGTCATCTATCTCACTGACTTAAATCCTCTCACTCATGCTCCTTTCTCCGTTCACTCCACTCTCATCAATATTCTCATTCTTCTCTTACCCACTTACTGATACCCCCGTATAACCTGTCACTCTTTCTTATGACGTAACAGGACTTGCATGCTACTCGTACAGATTGAAGTAAGTCCCTTCTGTAATCTTATTACTCGCCACAGTTGGCAACAGGCATTTTATCAGAGTTTTGTCAGAAAAATTGTAAAGGTAAAATTCTATTATCTCATAGAGTTTACATGATTTTCTGTATTCGTAACACTGTATATTTCAGCCGTTTTATCCTCAAACCTTCTTCAGATGATCGCAATTTCGAACTGAACCCGAGTGAAATAGATCCTTCTTGTTCCATGAGTAATGCTACTTTCTGATATTTTAGTTATCGCCATTTAAGTTCTTTTTTTAAGACAAATACTGAATTCCAGTTGAATGTTTTTTAAGACAGATACTCGAATTCCAGTTGAATTCATTGCATTCACTTCCGCGCAAATACCATTGGGAAAGGTATTAATCAGTTTCTTCCTTCCAGTTATGTGTTAAATAGCAATACAATACAGATTGGATGGCAACCAGTCTACCACAGAAAGCAATGGCAACCTATTGCGGGATAATCTATTGCCAGTAGTCATGTCTCTTTCGAGACATGATCGCCCAAGCGTGTTTCATCGTATGGAATTTAACTGAATGACTGACTGAACTCAAAACTCTTTAGATCCTGAATATTATCCATTGGGAGGAAGCCGGCTCAACCCGACCAGGGTGAATGCCGAAATCGGTACAGTCCACCGGGCCATATTTACGGTCATATCACCTTGAATACATCGGTTCTCGTCCGATCACCAAAGTTAGCCTAGTCAGTACTTAGATGGTTGACGGCTTGGGAATACCAGGTGTTGTAAGCGTTTCTTGAGGGATGTGCGTTGTGGTGCAGTGGATATCGGCTCGGAAACAGAAATCGTGGAGCCGATTTCAAATTCCAGTTGAATGCGCTGCATTCAATTAGGCGCTAATGCCCTTGGGGAATGTATTAATCTGTCCCTTCCCTCCATTATGGGTTAAATAACAGGGAAGGTTGGGTTCTATAGCCATGGTTGGCAACCAGTCTACCGCAGCAGGTATTGGCAATCTGTTGCAGGATAATAAAAATGCCTGAGGGCTATACGGGCTAGGTCTTTGGACCCTTCCTTTGAAACAATTCCCCATGAATCTTTGTTTATCGCTTGGGAGGAAGCCGGCTCAACCCGACCAGGTTAATGCCGAAACAGATACAGTTATTTATCCACCGGGTCATGTGTCCATAAGGATCCCAGTGTATGAATTTGTGAGACTTATGTCTCAGTAACTTTTTTTACAATCTTGATGTAATGCAGTTTTTTTTCTAAGGTGTAGTTTTTAGATAGTCGACAACGCTTGTAAAAACTACTGGTTTGACGTCAGAATTAGATTGAATACAAAGAAAACAGTGTTTGAATAAAAACTCGATGTCCTCAGGTAATTGGCCTTGCCGCTGAGTGCAAGACACGAGTACTGCTTTTGTCTTTTATATTTCAAAATTATGATGCAACGAAAGTTACAAGCACGTGACATTGAATGACAACAACACTGTTTTTGCAAGCTTTCACTATACAAAGCGGACAAGATTATCATTTAGATAGTTCTATTCATATTCAGAGTAGGCTGCGATGGCCTCAAATAACCAAAACAGAATTGATCATTTACGAAGGACTTCTAAAAGTTACATACATCCAGTCTCATTTAAAATACTGGCATTTATTACAGGTATCTTCGAAACTGTTTAAACAAAGTCTTTTATTATTATTATTATTATTATTATTAGTAGTAGTAGTAGTAGTAGTAGTAGTATTTATAATGATTTTTGTTACATAAACAGAGATATAAGGTTAGAAATGGTTTCATGATTTTTTTTCCTATTATTTGTAAAGGAAATCCAAGACGACAACACATTTCTGCTCCGATGAACTTAGATCACTGGTGCCCCCTAAATACGAATTTGCACGAGATACTAGATTAGCAACTAGATCCCACCCTTTTACAGTGAAACCGATAAAATGCAGCCATAACTTCTACTCCAACAGTTTCTTTCCTCGCACTTCCCGACTGTAGAATTCTCTTCGAAACGATTGCTTTCCCGACGGATACAATCTCCAGGAGTTTAAATGTAAGGTCAATAGACACCTCCTAACACACTAACCTGCTCCCATTCTATCAAGCACTCTTCCCATCTGCCCAACCCTCATCCTCGCTATCCTTACTCATCTGTCACCTTCCTCCTGACATTCCCTATGTCTAACCACTCCTTCTCTTTACCTTCCCCTATGTAGCCCCATGCGCAATAGTGGCAGTGGAATGCCTTGCTTGGGGTGAGATGATTAAAAAAAACAAACATTTTACATACATAAAGTTTTCGTAACGTGTGAGCTGTAATTGTGAATCAGTTAAGTGCCATAAGTGATACACACTTGGGTGATCATGTCTCGAAAAAGACCTGACTGATTGGGCAGATCCCGCAGTAGGTTACCATTACTTCTGCACTAGAGTGGTTGCCACCCAAGGATATAGAACTCAATCTGTTCTGTTATTTAACCCATAACTGGAGTGAAGAGACGGATTAATACCTTTCTGAAGGGTATTTGCGCGTAAGTAAATGCGAAGAAATCAACTGGAGTTCAAACTCGGCTCGAGCCTATAGCTACTGTACCACAACGCACATCTATTGTGAATACAATGTTTTATAGTTCCTAAGGCATGGGCTACCAGGAGCTCTTTCAAAAAGTCTATCTGAACGTTTTCTAAGAAAACGGATGACCCCAACAACAATCGGAATTACTGATATCATTATGAAATGATTTGATTGAACATTATTATTTGATCGATACTCATAGTTAAGTAGATATTCTGTTTTTAATTAAACAGTATTATATATTTATATCTTCCGGCCTGATTATTTACGATAAATTTTTATTACGAAAATATGTGTCATTCGGCAGGATTCAAACCTACGACCCTCTTATCCACATTAGGGAAGCTACCATGTGATCTGGCACGTCTTAGACCTCTCGACCACAAATGACCTTCAGTCTAAACGAGGTTTTATTCAAGCCTATATAACAATTTTCCATTCATCGCAATAACCATATCAGCTCTGAAATGTATCGTAATGTCAACAAATGTAAACATGTTACGGAAATTAACGAAGATTAACGAAACTTGGTTATAAATGACAATTTGAAATGATTTGTTTGATATCGTTATGAACGACATTTTTTAGATTTCTACTTAAAGATCATTGTACTTTCATAATTCTTTAAGATCTTCAAAGATACATTATAATTTGCAGGGACACATTCATTTTTTGTAGTTTCATCTTGATCTCTAGACGATTATTTTTGACTGTGTTTATTATAAAGTCCCACAAAATCTTTACAACTAGTATCTCTGTGACCGAGTCTGGATAATGTTTATACCATTTTCTTGTAGTTTCCTTCCTGTAATAATTCCATGTTTTCCAGTACATATATTGGCCCACTCTATCATACCGAGATTTGTATTCAGTGGGTGCTAACACCGTGAAACCTGATGCAAAATGGTCAATTTTCTCTGGACATTTATCACAGAATCAGCATCTGAGGTTAACAGAATTTTTTAGTATGTGCGCATAGTAATTTAGAATAACCAAACATGGGTCCAGTAGAGCAAGTTTATTCGGGTATTATTCTTTATTTCCGCTTTTTCATCCACGTGAAATTCTCATTTGAATTTGTTGGCTTCTTATCTTACTGAGTAATTTCTAATTTCTTTCATGTTTTTTTAGCATAATCATCATCGACTCTTTTTTAGTTTCCACATATCTTTTAAAATTGATTGCTGTGGTTTTGTAAGGAACTTCTAGTTGAATTAATACTCTACCTTCTTCAGATCTGGAAACATACAGACAATCAACATCAACATCAACATTCTCATCTTTCTCTTACCCACTTCCTGGCACACTCTATAATCTGTCACTCTTTCTCATAACTTTCCTCCTATGTAACCTCGCTGCGCACCAGTGACAGTAAACTGCCTTGCTTGGGGCGATATGATAAAAAAAAAATATGCGAATATTTTAATGTCACCACTGATCGGTATCCGATCCCAAGAAAAAAAAAATAGTGTTCGAGGCAAGTCGATCTCACCGAAAGCAAACTTTCTTACGCCATTTATGTGTTATAGCTTTTGCCAATCGAAATATTGGTAACGACAGGCTTTCAGTATAATTTTGAAATTTGTTTGCTTCTTCTCTTACAGAATAGGTTCTTATTTTTTCATGTTTTTTACAGATCATCGACTTTTTTTTATTTTCCACATATCTTTGAAAACTGATTGTTGTGGTTTTGTAAGAAAATTCTAGTTGAATTAATACTCTACCTTCTTCGGATCTGGAAACGGACAAAAGATCAACATTAACACTTTTCTCATAACTTTTCTCGTATATAACCCCCTGTGTACCTGTGGAAGTAAACTGCCTTTCTTGGGGCGATATAATTATACTATGATTCATACGATGAGATTTCTGGTTCTGACATCGATTTGCTTATTGTTACTTTTCAAAATGTATTGAATCACAGGGACAGTCAAAGTGTTTATGACTAATATTTTTTCGAAAATTCAACTCGGTATTTAAGACCAGACGCACATGTATTGTATCCTTTTCTTACTTTCTTCTTCATTTTTGTATTATCGACTTCAACTCCTTCGCTGACTCTTAGGCATTTGTATGATTCATTTATTACAGTTTCCTAAATTTAGTTTAGATTTATTGGGTGTGGTTCTGTACTTCTCTCTTTATTTTATGTCGCTTTTGAACGTTTATGTCATACGAAATATGTACCAATGTTTTACAGTACTAAGGGAAATATTCAATTCATTATATGACTTTTAGGTAAAGAGTTTTGTATCATCCATATAGAATAGGGTTTACGGCTATATCGTGTTGAATGCACCGATCACCGAAGTTAAGCAACATCGAGCCTGGTCAGTACTTAAATGGGTGACCATTTGGGAATACCAGGTGCTGTAAACGTAAGGACCAAGAATGGTCCACCAGTCCTCCAGGTTTGGGGGTTGGGTGCAGGGCTAAAAACCCTGCCCCGTAAAAAATAGTTTGTTACAGAAACAGCAACAAAAAGTTGCTGCCCTATGCACCATTGGGTGTGATGGGTAAATGATGATGATGATGATATCGAATAGGTGATTAAACACTTTCTTTTTCACATTTCATCCATAGTCATTACTGTTTCGTTCATGCGAAAGGAGGATTAAGCAGAAAAAAAAAGAAACAGGAAGTATCCTTGAAAGATTCCTTGTCGGATATTCAAATAATTTGAAGTAGCATTACATTTGGTGTGGGTTTTTTTTTTAATCATTTCACCCTGAGCAAGGCGGAAACGCCACTGATGTGCAGGGGGTTACATAAATGTAAAAAGATTAATTAGAAAAGAGTGAGGAGTACAAACTAGTTAGAAAAAAACAATAGAAAGCTGAGAAAGCAGGTGCGATGACAGATACATAGGTGGAGAGAAAGGGAAGGTTATACAGGGGAGCTAGAGTCCAGTGGTTAGTAGATGAGTATTGACTTTGCATTTAAATTTCTGGAGGTTGTAGCCGTCAGGAAAGCAAGAATACGGGAGCGAGTTCCACAGGCGGGAAGTGCTAGAGAGGAAGCTTAATATATTTTTTCAATAATTCCCTGCTATGTTTAAAAAGCGATTACTATCACTCAGGAGACTTTCTACATTTCCAAAGTCTTAAAGATCCATCTTTTCCTCCGGCAGTTTTTCAAGATCATTTTATTTATTGGTAATAAATGCGGAAACAGGTACAGTCAACCGGGCCATGTTTACGATCATATCACGTTGAATGCAACGGTTCTTGTGCGATCACCGAAGTTAGCCTGGTCAGTACTTAGATGGGTGACCGCTTGGAAATACCAGGTGTTGTAAGCTTTTCTTGAGGGATATGCGTTGTGGTGGAGTGGATATCGACTCGGAACGAGAAATCGGAGAGCAGAGTTCGAATTTCAATTGAATTCCTTGCATTCACTTGCGCAAAAATACCCTTGGGAAAGGTATTAATCCGTTTCTTCCCTCCAGTAATGGGTTAAATAACCGGACAGATTGGGTTCTATAGCCTTGGTCAGCAAACAGTCTATCGCAGAAAGCAATGGCAACCTACTACAGGAAAATCTTATGCCCAATCAGTCATGTCTCTTTCAAGACATGATCGCCTGAACATGTATCACGTATGGCACTGAATATGTATCTTTAACTATATAAGCTTCTCAGACAAACCCTCCCTCTCAAAGGAAGAATGTTATTTCTCATAGAGCAAAGAGAAAGTATATTCGGTTAGAACAGACATGTGGTAAACATGTAGTAAACAGGCAGTTCTGTTGGGATGCCCGCGCCTATTCGGCTATAATGGACTATTCCATTACTATGTAAAGTAATGGTGGCATCGACGTAGGAGAGTGTGCCGAGCAGCCGATCGACAAGTCAGTCGCAGACTTCCGGTGACGACCCGGAAGTACCCATTGCTCATACTACGTCTTACAACGGTTGAGACGATTAACCTTTGGCGACAAGGACGAGGTGTGCCGAGCAACCGATCGACAAGTCAGTCGTAGACTTCCGGTGACGACCCGGAAGTACCCTATGCTCATACTACGTCTTACACCGGTTGAGACGATTAACCTTTGGCGACAAGGACGAGGTGTGCCGAGTAACCGATCGACAAGTCAGTCGTAGACTTCCGGTGACGACCCGGAAGTACCCATTACTCATACTACGTCTTACGACGGTTGAGACGATTTACTTTTATTCTTGTATTGGATACTAATAACCTTTGTAAATACTATTTTCACGGAATACAACAATTAACCTATTCCTCTTGTTGAGTTATTTATTCTTACTCACGACATAACAAATTCATTTGCCTATTATTATCAAATCATTTTCATCATGAAATTTCCTGCTATGGTCATACTACTTACCACATTTGCGTTAAAGACCTAAGGCAAGTAGTAGTGTGTGTTTATGACTACATTTTATTTGTTTTTCTATCACCTATAACATCATTAGCGTTACATAAACAATGTTATTCTTAAGTTGTACTTATCAAGACATTTTTTTATATCTCTTAAGTTGGGATTTCTAGAGGTTCCTTCAGTGTAAAATCTAATTTTGACAAATAAGAAAAAAAGATTGACCCCTTACTGAAATAAAAAGACGAAGCCAAACTTCGTGATCCGATGTTAAATTAATTTTCTAACCAATAAAAGGAAGCGATTTGCAAAACTGAGTGAAAAGTTAACAAGCCTATGTGAAAAAGTACATCAGTAAAAGAAAGTCGTATCAGTCAGTCAGATGAAAGCATAAATTACAGACGAGACCAGCAAGATGTGACAATTTTTTTTTTTTTTAATCATATCACCCCAAGCAAGGCGATAACGCCACTGATGCGCAGGGGGCTACATAAGAGTAAAAAGATTGGAAAAGAGAAAGCCAGAAACCACATCCTAACCAGGAAACAAGGGATGAGCCTCTTCACCTGTTCAATAGACGTGGGTGGAGTGTGAACCGGGCGATAGTTTAGTCTATCTACTCCAATTTAAATTTTAATCTGCCCACAAGGACATAAGGTCCCGTCACACATTCGTTTTCCTTCTTCTCGTGTGCTAATTTCATATATCTCTTCTTTCTTCTCACCATTCTCGCAGAAGACAACAAAAAACATGTTTCTTTAACGGATTCCTAAAAATTAACGTCACCGTAAGTAAATTTTTCTTTATTGCTTTACCTTCTTTTTCTCTTTCTCGACGGCTATAAAAAAAGAAACAAACAAACTTTAATAAACACATTCACTACTTTCAACTAGAATGTAAACTACTACTTTAAGCTTTGCATTCATTTAATTCCTTACTACATTTTCTCATTGAACATTTAACTCCTACAAACTGATGTTTTCTGTTAATAAAATTCTACTTTAACATACAAACGGAATACTTTTAGTCTTCCTCATTTAAACTTTCTGATGAATACGGATAAAGTTTTAGAGAGTTCGGTTATGTTTGACACAAGGCCAATTTAGCAAACATTCGATCATCTCCCTACTTCACTATCACTAGTACTAATCGTCCGCACGGTTTTCGTTTTCTTTGTGCGAACTCAAATTTAGAATAACTTTCAAGGAATATTTTCAATGTAGGTA
This sequence comes from Ascarosepion bandense, assembly GCA_037127315.1. Taxonomy (NCBI): domain Eukaryota; kingdom Metazoa; phylum Mollusca; class Cephalopoda; order Sepiida; family Sepiidae; genus Ascarosepion; species Ascarosepion bandense. The sequence continues at coordinate 721,602 of JBBBDQ010000505.1, read as the reverse complement.
ACATTGTCTTATACAGAGATGTGATGCTATTCCAATTTTCTCTGTGTAGAACTTTAAGTTGGGTGGTATACACTTCAATGATAACAAATGCCAATATTGACTTGAACAGTTTACATTCTGACAATTTCAATATGGAAGTCGGTTTATTTCTTGAGCGTTTCAATTTCTTTGACCATGACAGTGTTGTCAGCAAGGTCAAAACACCCACAAGGTGGAGTTTATTTTTGTCATCTATTAATAGAATACAATAGCAGGCACTGAGAAATAATTTTGGGTCTTATATGAGAAATCCTGTCGTTTCCAGGTAAGAGAAATGTTCTGGTTTATATTTTCCCTGATCAAAGATAATAGCATATAAAAACGAATTAAGAAATTCAAATGAAGTTTAAATGAAAAGAAACCTTTAATTTATGATAAGACGGATTTTATTAAAATACGTTCTGTTGTTTACAGGCCAGAAAAGTGATGTAGTTTGTATTCTAGCTCGATACAAATAAGCCCAGGGAAACAAAGAGGAACCAAGTGAATTAAAATTAATGGCTAGTATATAACGCTATACTTTCGCCTTCTTCTTCTTCTTCTTCTTCTTCTATGTGCCCTGTCCCTTCAGGACGTAGACGATCATGGCTCTCTACGTCTGCCTATCCCTTGTGGCTCTTAGTATGTTTGCTCCTGTTGCTCCTGGCAACCCCCGTTCCGTCATCCACCTGATCAATCCCTGCAAATATGTTATCCGCTGCCTTCCTCTGCCTCTCCTTCCTTCTATCTGTCCAGTCAGTATCAGGTTCTCCAGGCTCTCCTTCCTCATTGCATGTCCCAGGAACTCCAGTTGTCTCTTCCTGATGCTCAGCATCAATTTCCTTTTTGTTGCCATTCTTTCTAACACCTCGTCGTTGCTTGTATGCTCAGTCCACGATATCCGTAGCATCCTTCTGTAGAACGACATTTCGGCAGCTTCCAGTTTTGTCCTCATTTTCGATGATATTGTCCAGCATTCACAGCCGTATTGAAGAACTGATATCACGTAGCAGTCCAGAACTCTTTTCTTCGTTTCTATTGAAATTTTCCTGTGTGTTAGTATTTTGCTCATCTTCTGGAACGCGTCCTTTGCCATGCCAATTCGCCTTCGGATCTCCGTGTCGCACTTTCCATCTCCTGTTAGAACACTTCCTAGGCACTTAAATTCTTGTACTTGTTTGATTCTGTTATCCTCCGCCTGTATTTGGCATTTTGGGTTGTATCTTTTGCTGATGATCATGCACTCAGTTTTCTTAAAATTTATTTGTAGCCCTTCTTTTCACTCTCCACTGCTACTTTCTGTATGAAGTCTTGTAGTTTCCTTTCCGTGTCCGCAATCAGCACTGTATCGTCCGCATATCTTATGTTGTTCAGGTTGTGGCCTCCAATAACAAATCCTGGCGTGTCATCTAGGATCCTCAAAATATTCTCGCTGTATAGGTTGAACAAATCCGGTGAAAAGACACATCCTTGTCTTACGCCTTTTTCTATCTTTGTGTATCTACTGAGGTCGTTACCTGTCCGTATGCAGGCCATTTGCTGCCAGTAGAGATTCTTGATTATTCTTATGTCTTTGCCGAAAATGTCGAGATTGCCCAGCATGTCCATCAATTCTTTGTGTCGTATTTTGTCGACTTTCGCCTACGTGCTTTAAAAATCAGATTCGTCCCAAAAGACAAGTAGGCTGAGGTTGACTGTTGAGAAGGAAGATAGGGGAGTTCGGTATATGAAGCAATGGTGCGAGATAAAACTTAAGCAGGTTAGAGTTAAAAGGAGCGACCTCTGTGACTACTCTCAGGACACGGCATTACTTCTCGAAAATTGGAAAGTTGATTAAGATATGTAGAATTAAGGAAACAAATAGATCTATAGTGAGTCATGCGAAAACTGGGGATTCGTCGAATCCCAAGAACCATCCACACCATGCCTGTTTTTTACAGTAATGAATATAAGCAGACGGCTTAGGAAACTCATAGACTTGCAAAGCACTTTCCTGCATCGAGTGCGTCGGGTCTCTACATCAACGGCCACCAAAACTCCTGAATCTGAATAACTTAGAACCCAGCTTCAGAATTTTTGACAAACCCCAGTGTCATTATAGAGATTGATTTCGACAGGGTTAATTTGTATCAAAAAATTTCTAAACCAATTAAAAATTAGGCCACCGATTCTTTCGCTTATTTTATTTTGTGTGAATGTTTTGAAGATATTTCTCCTCCTAATCTATTTTACTTCATGATTCGTTTCGGCGATTTGATTACCGGCGACATCGATCTTTCATCGATTTCAGGTCAAGAACACAACGTAGGCAGAGCGTGTATGAATAGAAGCGGCCAGTGACCAACAGGCAGCTTAAACCAGCGTCGGTATTGATCATCGCAGAGTTGGTTAACACGTCGTTCTAAGACCCTGATGACCAACCCGCTAAGCAAGTTTACATCATCGGGTGTTGATGGTATGTAGGGGATTATATTATTCTATCTTGTTGAATCCTGTTTTTTCATTGTTCTTTCACTTCAACAGTGTTTTCTGAGTTTCTTTCACTCTCACTAACAGAGTTGCATCACAGTAGCTCTATTGCCTTTCTTAGTGTTAAATTCTAAATCAAAAGTATCATGTTATAGCTTCGATCGACACTTTATAAATGAATCACTCGTTGAATAAAAGTAGCAAAAATATGTTTTGATGTGAGGCGAAATTCTCTGGTTCGTCAGTTTTAAAAACAAAACGAGAAAGTTTACGCTTTTACCCTTCTCCTCCTAATTCTATAGGCCATCAGGGTGATGAGCATTTATTAGCTACTTTACACTTTTAGTTTACTCCGAAAAAAACGCACACAATTTAGATGGTAGATGGACACGTGTTTTTTTTTTCTAGAAACTACTGATATTTTCAGTATACATCACGATGTATATTTGAATATCACCCCTTATCCGATAAAGAAATCATTTTTGAAATATGTATCCTTACATGAAAAATGATTATCACTATGGAACCGTCCAGCTGATTTGATTAAACGTATTCAGTTTTTATTTTTCTTGTAAATTCTAATTTTCAGTTGCTACAAAAGAATGGATTATATTAGCCGTTTCCTTAGTAGAAAACATTTGGTATTCATTAACCGAGCAACTAGTGCAGTTTTCAGATGAATCTTGTTAAATGTTTTACTTAAAATACTTTTTCAGGAAAATCGGTATAGTATCTGTTACGTATGTTTAAAATATTGATGGGCGTTTTCTTCTCAAGCTTTTGTTTGTAGTTGTGTAAAATCATGATTATATTTGTATTTTCTCTTTAAGTTACTTATGAATGTTTTAATCATTTCATCCTAAACAAGGCAATAAAATCACTGATATGCAAACATTTACAAAGTACTAAAGAATATAAGGAAAAAAAGACTTAAGGAGAGAAGAAAATAAAAGAACAATAATTCTTCTTTCTTTATGTGCCCTGTCCTTTCAGAACGTAGGCGATCATGGCTTTCCACATCCCCCTATTCCTGATGTCTCTTAGCACGCCTTCTCCTGTTACACCATGAAACCTCATTCCATCATCTACCTGATTAGGTCCTTCAAATATGTTATCCGCTGCTTTTCCCTGTCTCTTTTTCCTCTATCTGGCCTGTTAGTATCAGGTTCTCAAAAACCTTCTTCCTTATTGCATGTCCCAGGAACTTCAGCAGTCTCTTCCTGATGTTCAGTATTAATTTCCTTTTCGTTTCCATCATTTCCAAAACCTCATCATTGCTCACATGCTCGATCCATGATATCCGCAGCATCCTTCTGTAGAACAACATTTCAGTTTCTTCAAGGTTTTCCTTCATCTTTGATGATATTGTTCAGCATTCACTGCCATATTGGAAAACCGACATCACATAGCAATCCAATACTCTCTTCTTTGTTTCTAGCAAAATTGTCCTGTTTCTTAATACTTTACTCAACTTCTGGAATGCTTCCTTCGCCATGCCAATTCACCTTCGGATCTCTGTGTCGCACTTTCCGTCTTCTGTTATAACACTTACCAGGTATTTAAATTTTTGTAGCTGCTTGATTTTAGTATCCCCGAACTGTATTTGGCATATGGGGCTGCCCTTTTACTGATGACCATGCATTTGGTTTTCTTGCAGTTTATTTGTAGTCCTTTCTTGTCACTCCTATCAGATACCTTCACTAGGAGGTCTTGTAGTTTCCTTTTTGTGTCTGCTATCAACACCCTATCATCTGTGTACCTTAGATTGTTTAAATTGTGGCCTCCGATGACGAGTTCAGGTATAACTTCTAGGATCCTCAAAATATTCTCGCTGTACAAGTGAAACAGATCCGGTGAATATCTGCTGAACTCGTTATCTGTCCGTATAAAAGCGGTTTCCTGCCAGTAGAGATTCATGATTACTTTTAAGTCTTTCCCAAATATGTCAAGGCTGCCGAGCATCTCCATCAATTCTTTGTGGCGTATTTTGTCAAACGCCTTCCCATAATCAATAAAGCACAGGTATAAGTCCTTCTTCATTTGTATTGCCCTTTCAGAGAGCATCCTAATCATAAATATGGCGTTCCTTGTACCAGTGTCTTTGAAAAGATTTACATTTTATACAAATCTTTGAAGATCTGTTTTAGTTGGGTAGGTAGAACGAAATTCATCTAATTGCTGAAAGAAATGTAGTAATTGTTATAAACAAGTTTGGCTCAAGGCCACAACTATAGTGAAACACTGAGCGTCAGACCCACTGCTCAGTATAAATGGTCGTCTAGCTATTATTCTCGGTCATGTGTCCACTGTTTAATAAGAAAACCAGTCATTAGAGAACTCATTTGAAATGGCCAACCAGAGTAGCTCATTAAACATTACCCCACCCCGTCTATGTTATACACTAGGTGTAGATTAGGTTTAATAGAAAACCACAAGTATGTGGCACCCATTGAGAATCAAAGTCACTAGTAGGGATCAACATGAACAGCTTGCCGACCATTTGTACCATGACACTGCGCCTATTTTAATGCAGTTGTTCTACTATTTGTTTGCATTACATTGGCTGTGATTTCGAGCCGTCTGTGTTCTTTTAATGTGTCGAATATAATTTCATACGAGTCAGTCTATCTGAAATGTTTTAATATTTGTGTTAGTTTCCAAATGGATTATTTTGTAATAATTTGAAGTTTTTGTAATAGTGTTCTGTCAAGCTACTTTAGGCAACTGTTTTTTTTTGTTTTGCTTTTAATCGGAGAATTTTTTTTTTCATTTGAATTCTTAAAATTACATAGTTAAAATATAATGAATTATGTATAAAACATAATTACAGTTGTCTCGTAAGTTAGTTGCACATCAGCGAAGTGTTACCATTGAACAATGATTTTTCTTTGTTGTTACTTTTTACATTCGACGGGGGACGGGAGAAAAACGATTGTATTGCGAGCTAACATGAAAAGCAAAACAGCAGTAATAACGGGAAGCTCATCATCACCATCAGTCCGAACGTTTGTCGTCATGTCGCTGTTCATTTGAGAACCCGATTATCTATCTTACTTACCAATGTCTGAGTATCTGTGAACAATCTTCCAGGACATTCAGTGACGCCATCATCTCATTTACTCCGCAGTCTACCTTTACATTTTGCTCAAGGTGATACAAAGCGCGTTTTGGTGCAGTGGATATCTGTTCAGAACGAGCAATGGGCGAACCGAGTTCGAATTTCAGTTAAATTCCTTGCATTCACTTTCGTTTAAATACCTTTTGGGAAAGGTATAAACCTGTCTCTTCCCTCCAGTTATGGTTAAATAACAGAACAGACTGGGTTCTGTAGCCTTGGCTAGCAACCACTCTACCGCAGTAAGTAATGTCAACCTATTGCGGGATAATCTTCTGCCCACTCAGTCATGTGCCTTTCGAGACATGATCATCCAAGCGTATATCACTTTATGGCACTTGACTGACTGACTGATACAAAGTGATGGCAACTGAAAGGTTCTAAGCTCTTTAGAATATGTCACGCCATTTCTGATTCTTCTTCCTCACGATGATAATTAAGTTTTCCAGTGGGCATATATCGTGTTCAATAGTATTTTGCACTGTCTCGTTTGTGATCAACGTAGGTAATGAATCGGATAATTCCGTAGCATCTACTTTCTAATGTTTGGATTCTTCGTTGTAATTCTACCGTTAATAACATTTACAGGCATACAAAATAATTGAGAAGGACAATACAAGCATCAGTTTGCTAACTGAACAGCAAAAAGAAAGAAAACTGCATGAAAATAACTCTCGACGGAAAACTAAAAGGCAACAGATTACTACAGTCGAACAGCCACGGACACGCGCAAGAAGCAACTAAAAAGAGAAAGCTAATTACTTTCCAGTGGAGCCTCAGGATTAATGCCTCAAGACCAATGCCATCAAAGCAGATTTAGACAAAATCTAAAGAAAGAAATGTTAATTTTGTAGAGAAAAAGATGACACTGTAGCCACAAAAAATAAATAAGTAACAAGCAAATGGAATTTAAAAAAACTATACACAACAGTGTAGGAACAGCTTTGAAACAAACTTGGTTTTGACTAAGCTATTAAAGAACATTAAACAAACAGATAAAAAGAAATCACAATAAACTTAAACACAAAAAGAAACAACTCGAAAATACGTCAAAATATTTTTTGATAGACGTATACTCACCGTAAATCTAATAAGAACATTGAGATCATATACCTATCTGTGCGCTCAAGACATCGAGTGAAGATGAATTATGCTCTCAGGGCATCGAGTGAAGACGTATCTGCATTCACATGACATCGGGTAAATAAGTATTTGTGGGCTCAGGACATAGAGGGTAAACGTATGTTTACTCTCAGGCCATCGGGCGAAGATCTGTTTGTGTGTTCATTACATCGCATGAAGACGTAACTGGGATTTCAAATATATAAAATAAAGATTTGTCTATCCGCTGAAGACATCGAATGAAGATGTTTTTCTGCTCTAAAGACATTTAGTTATGTTGTATGTATAGGTTGTGGGGTTCTCACTTTCCATAAAGATGGACTCGTCCAGAGTATACGAGGGTCATTGAATAAATAAGGTGAATTTTTGGTATAAGGACTTCTAATACAGATAGAAGATTACTTGTTTTCAATTTTTAACGTAGTCTCCCAGCAGTGTCACACACTTTTCCCATATGTGCACAAGCTTCCGTATTCCTTCAACGTAAAAATCTTTGAAATCTGTCTCAGCCAATCGCTCACAGCACTTTTGACTTCATCGTCACTTTCAAACTTCATGCCTCTCGTGAACGCTTTCAAAAGACCAAACAGGTGAAAGTCTGAAGAGGCAAGGTATGGGCTGTAAGGGGGACGAGGGAGCAGTTCCCAGCCCAGCTCGTTGATGGTCTGCACCGTTTGGGCTACTGTGTGCAGCCTTGCGTTGTCTTGATGCAAGACAACTCTATGTAACTGATGACCCCTGCGTTTGTTCAACAGATATGCTCAAAGTCCGTGCAATGTCATCCACTGTCACCCTTTTGTCAGACTGAATGAGGTCATTGACTAATTCGATCACATCAGGTGACCTCACTTCTGTAGGCCTCCCAGGCCTGTCTTCATCCTCAAGTCTGCTCCATCCTTCTTTAAACAATTTAGCCTACTTGTAGATATTATTTGGCTGAAACATGTGGCACCATACACAGTTGACATTCTCCTATGAATTCCAACTGGTTTGCACCCTTCAGCAATAAAAAACTTGGTAAATAACCTCTGTTCAATCCTGGAGCATGCTTTTTGGTCGACCATCTTTGTTAATCTCCAAAACTCTCAAAGGTTGTTTTCAATCTGCAATAAAATTAAATCATTTGAAAAAGAAGTAAAGAGAAAAATACCAAAAATTAAGCTTCTATCTGTATTAGAAGTCTTTGTACCAAAAAATCTACCTTATTTATTGAATGACCCTCGTACATGTACTACTGTTATAGAAGCGAGACGAGAGAATCCCGCCCAGTCCGAGAGAATACCGCAGTAGTTCATAGTAGCTCTGTGCTCCACTCATCGAGAAAATTATTCCGCATACCGGTCAGATTCCGACGGGGACATACTCAATATACTAAGGTTTCACTTCTAGAGACTTGTATATATACTTTTACTAACCCGTATTCATGGACTACTAACCTTCCTTCAAGTCTTTATCCTTACGTTAATACATATATCTTCTATCTCAATTTCTGGTCGTTGTTCATTTATTTGTGCGGACCCCATTCCCGGGATTCGCAGCAGTATATGATCAACACATCAAGCGAAGAAGTGTCCGTGCTCTCATGACATCGACTGAAAACGTATGTGTGTTGAGTGGACATCTGATGAATCGGCATTTGTACGCTCAAGAAATCGTGTTAAGAATTATACGTGTTCTCAGGGAATTGAGTGAAGTCTTATCTGTAGGCTCAGGACATCGCGTTAAAACGTGTCAATGCGCTCAAGACATTGAGTGATTAACTATCTGTTCTCTGATGGCAGCAGTTGAAGCTAAGTATTATCAAAAAATATATGCACTCATGTGATCGAGTGAAGATGTGTTTCTGCTGAGAGGACATCGAGTAAAATGCGTATATTTATTCTCACGAAATCGACCAAAGAGGTCTATGTACTGTCATAAGTAATGAAGACGTATGTGTGCATTCTTGTGAAGACGTATCAGTGCTCTGTAGAAATACTGTGAAGACGTATCTGAGTTCTCATGACATCGAGTGAAGGTGTGTTTGTACGCTCAGAAAATCGGGTAGAGACGTATCAGAACTTTCAAGTGATCAAACGAAGACGTGTCTGCGTTCTCAGGATATCGATTCAAAACGTTACTGTACATTGAAAACCTCAACTGAAGAAGTATTTGTGCGCTAAGTAAATCAAGTGTAGACGTATCTCTACGCTCAGGAAATCATGCGAAAATATATAAGTTCTCTCCCAATGCCCTGTGGAGACGGATGTGTGTGCTATGGACATCGAGTAGAGTGGAGACATAGCTTTGCCCAAATGATAACAATTGTAACGTATCTTTACATTCAGTCAATCTATTGACGGAATGAGGACATTGGAAGTTATGAATTTGCTCTGAAGTCATCGAGTGAGGATGCATTTTTACGCTCAGGAAATCAAGCGAAGACATATTTATGTTCTCCGGACATCGGGTGAAAATGAATGTCTGCTCTGAGAACATCGAGTGATAATTTTGTGCTTTGAGGATATCGAGTGAAGACGTCTCCGTACTCGGAGGACATTCAGCGAAGTCGTATTGGTGTACCAATAGTATATGCACAATATTCTTTTTTCTAGAAAAGGATAAGCATAAGACTATTCCGGTCGTTGAGATTCAAACGAACTACCAAATGCAGTATTATAGGACAAGTTGATTTAGTCACTCAAGTAACACACCGAATAAATCTGCAAAAGATGTGTTATGATTGATATGTATTAAGATTTTGGCAGGGACCTGATGAATTTTTGGAACATAGTTGTGCTACTGAGGATCGAACACTCTTAGCCAACTGGTTACCTAGACTACTTTAGTAATCATTAAGATAATGATGTCAAACATAATATTTACTTACTTTACCTGAAAAGAATGAGGTACATAGTGAAGATCGCAATCACTATATTAACTTAGAAGCTGTAATATTAACACTAAACATAATTATTTTCAGCGACAAAATCGCACTGCCTCAAGTAAGGTGTGAATTTTTTTTTTACAATGATGTTCAAATTGTACAAAGCCCAAGATCCTCTCAAGGTTGTGTTTTTTTTTAATCGTATCACCCCGAGAAAGGTGGTAACGCCACTGATGTGCAGGGGGCTACATAAGAGTAAACAAAATAGATAGGAGGAGAGTAAAGAGAAAGACGAACCAGTTAAAGATGGGAATACAGGTGTGATGACAGTTGCAAAGGTATAGAAAAAGGAAAAGATAGGTGGTATAGAATGAACTAGAGTCAAGTGGTTAAGAGATGGGTATTGACAATGCAATTAAATTCTTGGGGGTTTTAGCCAGAATATGGAAGCAAGTTCCACAGGCGGGAAGTGCCAGAGAAGAAGCTGATGGAGTAGAATTGTCGTCTACATTTGGTTGATCTAACTGTGAATGGGTGGGACCAAGTTGCCAGTCTGGTTGCACGAGTAGACATCTGTTGCAGGGGCACCAGTGACTTAAGTTCGTTGGATCAGAAGCCATGAAAATATTTATAGAACAGACAGAGGGAAGCCACATCCCATCGGTGAGAAAGTGGCTGGAGTCGAGCCGCCAAGTCGAGACCTATCAATATACTGATTACCCTTTGGAGCCTGTCAAGAACACTGAGATGAAAGAGTAAGGGGAACAGTTTATGGTGATATGTGTTATGTGCTTACGGTATATCATGTTGAATACATCAGTTCCCTTTCGATAGCCGAAGTTAAGCAACGTTGAGCCTGGTCAGTATCTAAATGGGTGACCGCTTGAGAATAGCAGGTGCTGTAAGCGTTTATTGACAGATGTGCGTTTTGGTGCAGTGGATATCGGCTCGGAAAGGGATATCGGTGAGCAGAGTTCGAATTCCAGTTGGATGCCCCGCATCCACTTACGCGCTTGTACCATTGGGAAAGGTATTAATCAGTCCCTTCACTCCAGTTATGGGTTATATAACAGGGTAGGACTAGGGACCCTGCCCTTAGACAAATCTCATTGAAACTTTCTCCGGCGAGGAGGAAGCTGGCTCAACCCACCTAGGGTGCATGCGACACTCCTATATGTTGTAATGATAAAGGTTAACTTCGACATGAACAAGCCAACGTTGTAGTGATCTGGGAAACTTACTCTTGGGAGTCATTACCGCAACAGTTCGTAAGAAGAATCAGCTCGATTGGAACTTACATCTCACTGATGAAATACGGAGAAAATAAGGATGATTCGCTATAATGTGGTTGGCATGATGCATCTTAATTGTAAAGAGTAGAACTGGTCAAGTAATTAAGCGAATATGAACATTTTTCAATGAAATAGCGAGGGAGGAGCAGAATGTTTGCTACATTTTGTCTGGGGGGAAAGGGGTTGTAGCGTTGAGGTTAATTAATCACCCACAAGAACGCGTATAAGTTGTTGGACTCTATCGAGACCGGAAAGCAGCTCACTGATTCCCCCAGTATATAAATTTACTCGAGCCACAAGATTAGCAACTAAGTCCCGCCATTTTACTGTGAAACGAATAAATTGTAAACGCAAATTCTACTTCACAGCTTCTTTTCTCGCACTTCCCGCCTGTATAATTCCCTTCCATTTACTTGCTTTCCCGACAGTTATAATCTCCAAGAATTTAAATGGAAATTCAATAGTCATCTCCTATCTCATTAACCTGCATCCTCTCTCTCTCATGCTCCTTTCTCCGTCCACTTCACTCTCATCAGTATTCTTATCCTTTTCTTACCCACTTCCTGACATCCACTATAATCTGTTACTCTTTATCATAACTTTCTTTCTATGTAACCCCCTGCAAAACAGTGGCAGTAAAATGCCTGGCTTGGGGCGATATGACTATGAAAAAAATATGAAGTCCAGTTTATATATAGCAGTAGCATCATTTTCAGCTTAATCTGGCTCTTGTAAAGGTATAAGATAGTAGAAGGAGTCGGATACTTACCGAATTGGTAAACGAAACTGACCGTTTTCTTGCAGTTTTAGTGATGAGTCGTATGTACGAGTTTCAACTGGGGTCTGCATTTAGTGTAAGTAGTAATAGGCGCTCAAGGAATGTGCGTTTTGTTGCAATGTATATCGGCTCGGAATAAGAACTCGGAGAGACGAGTTCGAATTCCACTTGAATGTTTTGGATTTACTTACGCGTAAATATCTTTAAGAAAGGCATGGATCGATTTCTTTACAGTCCAGCTATGGGTTCAATGATCATTATGGCACTTTGACGTGGTGTAATAGGTAGAAATCTCGTCTCGCTAGATCAATTACGACTGAGTATTGATCTGTATTCTTATTGGGTCCCTACATTTTCAGCTTTGTGTCGCATATAAGCTACACTAAAAAAACATCCTCATTAGCATTGCTTCACCTTCAGGATACGGCTGGGTTTATTAACCAGTGCTTCAAGCGTTCCAAACGTACAAGTGCCGAAGGGGCTTGGGAAATGTTTTGCGCGGTATTACCTATAAGCCAACATTAAACTTCGACATTGTTTGACATTAAGTAGCAACGTGGGGCGCTGAAAAATATGCTTACTTCTTATTGCTTTAAACCGTATATTTTAGCGGATAGAGATGTTTTGGTAGACATTATTTTGTTTTAAAAAACGAAATGAGTTATATGAACCAGTCTGTTATTACAAGAATTCTAATAAAGAAATTCCGTCCGCTAATAGGGATCGAAACTGTTCTCTTTTGAAGTAAATCCATTTTTTCCTTTCGGGTACAACGACTGAAGGGCTGTGAAAACAACAACAAAGTTGAGAACAATAGTTTGAATGCAAAAAGTAGAAATGATGGAAACACCTTATAAAAATTCAGGCAGAATAAGAACTAGTAATTCATTAAGTGCGTTGCGGTTAAATGGTTATCGTCTAAAAATGAAAAATCGAAAATTCTAATTCAGGTTGAATTCGTCGCATTTAATTACGCGCAAATACCCTTGGGATATGTATTAGTCCATCACTTCTCCCTCCACTGTGGGTGGAATAGCAAGATAGATTGGATTTTAGAGCCTTAGTTGACAACACAGAAAAAATGTCAACCTACTGCAAGAAAAATCTTCTTCCTAGTCAGTGATAGATAGAAAGAGACATGATCACACAAGTTTCTATCACATATGGCACTTAACGGGGCCTCCCCCACGAAGTACCCGTTTATCGCAATAAGTTCGGTTTGTTTAACGTCATATCAACTTTACGTAAGGCGACTTTTAAGAAAATGGAGTCGGTTGATTAAAATGATTTTGGAGCAAGTCGAGTGGTTTTATTTTCTAATCTCAAAGGCTGCATTCATAGTGTTTTCAACACAGTTTAGAGTTTTACTATTTCCTCATAACGGAGAAACTATACAGGTCTAAACCTGGGAACAACAACAATTAAAAGATTGTTCCAGACTCCTCAAAGCCTCTCATCTCCCGATCAGGGGATTTGCTGCCGGTCGTAGTTGATCGTCATTACCAGGATGACGATAGAATATAATTCAGGTTCCGTTCGGTGATGATGGAACGTCACTAGTTGGGTTTTCAACTAAACACATTTGAGAATAGGGTTGAGAATCTAGTTTGTTAATCATCGTCATATGGCATGCGTCTTGTCGTAGACTGTTTTGAATAAAAGTAAAACAAATAAAGATGGTGAAGTGAAATTATATGCTGGGAATGTAAAAAACGAAAATATTGTATGGTTGTATGAAAGGTTAAAGTAAATAACCTTAATTTTGAACGTCCGTCAAATGAAAAGGGAAAAAATGACAAATTTCGTTCCGACTGAATGATTTCTAACTGCATAATTTCTGTCATTTTTGTTTGCCAGTGAAAGACTTTCATTTATTATGTCAAATAATTTTTATGTCTGCTTTCTTCTTTTATCTGTTTTATTTGGTTTTCTATCTTTTTCTGTTGAATTTTAATCAAGACTTTCTGCTAAGATCTGTTAATTTCTTGCATATTGTTCTTACTTCATTTCACCATCGCATATCTGCCATCTTTTCCTTTCCTTTCTCCAGTTTAAAATTTTTTTGCAAATAAATATTTTTTCTGGGTCATGATTGGGTGTTAATGTATTTGTGTTTTTAGGTGATATTAGTGTTTTATTTTATTTTTACATGTATTTAGTTTGTCACGTGAGATAATATGTGCATTTATTAACATATATAATAAATTATTATCTTATAAACACACAGATATATATATATATATATATATATATATATATTGAGGATATATATATATATACACATATATATATTTTAGGACCAACTGCTGTACCATTTTTTAAATATATATTACCCATTGTAATAACCTAAAATCTTATATATATATATAATGTGTGTGTGTGTGTGTGTGTGTGTGTGTGTGTGTGTGTGTTGTAGTGCAGTCGATAAGCAGAGTTCGAATACGCGTAAATATATTGTGTGGAGAGATTTTAATTGGTCTCTTTTCCCTCCAGCTTTGGTTTAGTGGCAAGTCTGATAGATAGATTGATAGATAGGAATAAATAAACATATTTATATACCCCCAAATACACACACATATATAAATGTATTTCAGATGTTAATAAAACAGTGCTCAATGTAATATAACACACCTATGTAGGTTTATATATATATATATATATATATATATATATATATATATATATATATAGGCATGTTAGATAAATTAAAGTGCAAACATTGCGTCTGCTTATTTTTAATAAAATCCGTTAGTATTCACGTATTATAAATGATAATGTTAGTTCAATTATAATACGTGAAACATTATCAGTGAGTACGAACAGGTTGTATTATAAACAAGCAGAAACAATGTTTGCACTTTAATTAATCTGACATGTCTATATATATATATATATATATATATATATATATATATATAAATGTACATTGAAATAAACACACACAAGCGATAGTCTGTTTCATCCTAAATGGAATGCTTTAGGTCACATACATTGAATCATCAACATCTTATACATATATGTCAGGGATGCTTTATGGCTAGTGTAATGCGTTTTGGATTGTCGATTGTATTATTTTAACGATTATTTCGATGAATGTGTTTTGTTAATTTGTTTATTTTTTACATTGTTTATTGACATATTTATTTGGATTATTTTATATTATTTGTTTTTGTTGAATCTAATTTAATTTATTTTCCTTTATTCTTGTTCGTTTTTTGTTTTCTATTTTCAAGTAGCGTACTTAACATTTATTTTCTTTATTTTGAGATGAGGTTTAATCGGATATGATCTGATATGATGTGTGAAGCTAATTATAGCTATGTTTTCCCGAAGGCATATTTTACAGTATTTGGACTGATTGATGTGGGTTAACATTCATTCCCTTGTTTTCCATGATATTTTTGGTGTAATTTTTTGTTTTGTTTTTGTTTTTGTTTTTGCTCTTCTGAAAAGATTTAGAAAGCATAGAGTTGTTCCCGTATTTATTATCTCTAAAGAATGTTTTATGTGCTTAGGGTCTTCGTTTCTGGAGTCCTTCAGTTACTTTTATTTCTTTTTTGTTGAATATGTTTTGGAGGGTGTTTGATGAGGGAAAGTATTTGTGTATGAGTTTAATCAATATTTTTCCCACGAATGTTTTTGCTGTAGGTTCAACCATATGATATTTCTCTTCCTGTTGCCTTTTTTTAAAAGGATAGTGAGGATAGCATGGACGGAACATGTGAGCAAAGATGAGATTTGAGGGAAAATGGAAACTAAAAAGAAACTCTCACTTAACATCAGAAAAAGACGGCTGAGTTTCCTGGGACATATAATGCGGCTTGGAGAATCTGCTACTCACAGGTCAGATAAAGGGAAATAGAGACAGGGTAAAACAAAACGTAACATACTTGGTAGGCTTGTGAAAATGAATGACAGAGCGGGGTTTGGGATAAAGATAAGGAACAGGCTAAAGAGAAATAGTTCAGCAACAAATGGAGAGAAGTAGAGAGACTGAGAAGGACCAATAATGCAGAGATGCATAAAGAGATAAGAGAACTGACAGGACAAAAAACCTGCTCCTCAACAGGATGTATAAAATCCACGGATGGAACAATCATATTGGAGAATGAGAAAATACTCCAGCGATGGGAAGAATATATAAAGGATCTTTTTTGCGACAGGAGAGAACAACCGAGAATACACAAAGAGATGGATGGACTGGAAATATTAAAGTCCGAGGTAGAATCTGAAATGGCAATACTGAACAGAAACAAAACAGCTGGTCCAGATGGCATTGTAATAGAGATGCTGATAGCCCTAGAAGAATTCGGCATAGAGAAAATTGCAGAAAAATCCATTGCTAAATCCACTGCTATGAAAGTCGGTTCTCTGTGCAGGGCCCGGAAATTCTTTCCGTCTGAATCTATCCTGCACTTCTACAAATCTACCATACGCCCGTGTTTTGAATACTGTTGCCACATCTGGTCGGGTGCCCCTGCTATTCTCCTCGGGCTTCTTGACAAAATACATCGAAAAATCTGTAATGTGATTGATACCGACTTAGCTAACCGCCTGCAGTCACTCTCTCACCGGCGTGACGTGGCTTCCCTGTGCCTCTTCTATAAATACTTTCATGGTTTCTGCTCTGATGAACTTAAATCACTGGTGCCCCCTAGGTGTGAGTTTGCACGAGATACTAGATTGGCAACTAGCTCTCACCCTTTTACAGTGAAACC
Organism: Ascarosepion bandense; assembly: GCA_037127315.1. Classification (NCBI taxonomy): domain Eukaryota; kingdom Metazoa; phylum Mollusca; class Cephalopoda; order Sepiida; family Sepiidae; genus Ascarosepion; species Ascarosepion bandense. Next base: position 705,224 of record JBBBDQ010000505.1, on the reverse strand, counting down.
GATGAAATGTAACCGCAATTTCTATTCCAACAGCTTCTTTTCTCGCACTTCCCGCTTGTGGAATTCCCTTCCGCATGCTTGCTTTCCCGACGGCTATAACCTTCAGGAGTTTAAATGGAAGGTTAATAGACACCTCCTAACACACTAACCCTCCCATTCTCCCCAACTCTCCCCCTATGTTCATCCTAACTCGTCTATCGCCCTGTTTAACCCCCTGCGCTATAGTGGCAGTGGAATGCCTTGCTTGCGGTGACATGATTAAAAAATAATAATAATAATAATAAACAAAATTTCTAATAGTGGAATAATATCAGATGATCCCTGCAAGTCGATTTTTATAACATTGCCGAAGAAGCCAGGCGCGAACGAGTGTGGACTACACAGAATTATCAGCTTAATGAGTCACATTACAAAACTGATTGTCAGAATCCTGATGAATAGAGTGAGAAGCAGAATCAGGTCAGAGATAGGACAAAAACAGTGGGGGTTCTTCAAAGGCACTGGAACTAGGTACGCAATATTTATGATTAGGATGCTCTCCGAAAGGGCAATAGAAATGAAGAAGAACTTGTACCTATGTTTTATTGATTACGCGAAGGCATTCGACAAAATACGCCAGAAAGAATTGATGGAGATGCCCATCAACCTCGATATTTTTGGGAAAGACATCAGAGTAATCAAGAATCTCTCCTGGCAGCAAACTGCTTGTATACGGACAGGTAACGATTTCAGCAGATTTACTAAAGGAACGCAAGACAAGGATGTATCTTTTCACCTGATCTGTTCAACATATACAGCGAGAACATTTTGAGGACCCTAGGATTCTACGCCAGGATTTGTTATTGGAGGCCACAACTTGAACAACATAAGGTATACAGATGATACAGCGCTGATTGCAGACACGGAAAAAAACTACAATACCTCTTAGCTGAGGAAAGTGACAAAAAAGGACTACAAATAAACAGCAAGAAAACTTAAAACTGAATGCATGGTCATCAGCAAAAAGAACAACTCAAAATATCAAATACAGGTAGGGGATACTGGAATCAAGCAAGTACAAAAATTTAAATATGTAGGAAGTGTTCTAACAGGAGATGGAAAGTGCGACACAGAGATCCGAAGGCGAATTGGCATGGCGAAGGACGCATTCCAGAAGCTGAGTAAAGTAATACGGCACAGGAAAATTTCCCTAGAAACGATAAAGAGAGTGCTAGACTGCTATGTGATGTTAGCTCTTCAATACGGCAGTAAATACTGGACAATATCATCAAAGATGAGGGAAAAAATGGATGCTGCGGATATAATGAACCGAGCTGCCAGCAACGATGAGGTGTTGGAAAGAATGGCAACGAAAAGGAAATTAATACTGAGCATCAGGAAGAGACAACTAAAGTTCCTGGGACGTGCAATGAGGAAGGAGGGATTGGAGAACATGATACTGACAGGCCAGATTGAAGGAAAAAGTGACAGAGGAAGTCAGCGGATAACATATTTGAGTGGCCTGATCAGGTGGATGACGGAACGGGGGTTGCGAGTTGTAACAGGAGAAAACATACTAAGAGCCACCAGAGATACGGAGAGGTGGAAAGCCATGATCGCCTACGTCCCGAAAGGACAGGGCACATTGAAGACAAAGAAGGTGTATATGTGAAGGTTGTTGGGAATCCATTAGCTTCACGTGATGTTTCATAGTCTGTTTTAGCTTTGTTGAATATAGTTTCACTGGAAGTATTGTTGAAAAGCCCGTGGTTAACTGATGGTGGTATCTGCTTCATTATTGATGGATGTTGGTTGGAATGCGCGTGTGTGTGTGTATATGCAATGATTTATCATTGAGTTTTCGTATGGTTTATACCTACTCTTTCTTTGGTTGAAGGTGACATCTAGAAAATTGAATTCGTGCAGGTTAGTTTCTATGACTATGTTGCAGTCTTCGTAACTTTTCCTTAGTTTGGGATTGGGACGATTTCCGACACTCAGCTCATCATAAAACAATTGTTTCGGGACTTTAATTTCCTTCATTTGAATTATGTGTCCTATCCATCGCATTTTGGAAGATATTACAGGAGTCTCTACGCGTACGCAGTTGGCTCTGACTAGGACATCAGTATCAGGAGTTCTGCTTCCCATTTGACATTTAATATATATAATATTTATGCTCTCGTCTACCGACAGAGAATTCTAGAGGAAGATAGACTTTATAAACTGTAGCCACTTACGGATTTCCGCAATGTTCCTCGGCTACCTTTTTAAACACCTCTAGACTTGGCTACCGGGTTGAACACTCTCGACTACTGGCGGATGTTTACAATCTGTAAATAAGACGTTGTGATATCTGCCTTTCTCTGCCGTGCGGTGATAGCTTAGGAGTTTGGATCTCTGACTGATGAAAATCAGTAGAGTTTCAATTCCGCTTGAAGCAAACTGGTTATCTAGCCGCAGTGATACATAGAAACTGGTCTGTATGTGGATGATTACACACACACACACACACACACACACACACACACACACACACACACACACACAAAATACACACAAAAATTTAATTTTAAACTTACCAATATTATTGTCTTTAACGATTGTAAGATCAAGACATTCACAAATTCGCATATCCATCACAAAACCGATAGATATGCTAAGACAGCTTCCTCCTTCCAATTTCTTAAAAATAACTGAAATATATATATATATATATATATATATATATATATATATCCACCTACGCAATAATACTAATAATATCAATAAAATTCTCATGGAACATGCAGCAATATACCCATTCTCACTACATATACAAATATTTCTTATCTTTTCTACAAGTATTTTTCTTGCAACTCCTCCGACGAGCTTTTTTTCCCCGTTTTCCCATACATTTACGCTTGCTACTAGATGGGCATCAAATTCCTACACTTTTATCATCGAAACAGTTGAATGTATCCACCTCTTCTACTCTAAGAGTTTCTAACACTTTCCGTTTGTGGAACTCACTTCCGTTTGCTTATTCCTCTGAGAATTACAATCTCCAAAATTTTAGATGTAATGTCAATTGCAATTTTCTGTCACATTTATTCCCATGATTCTCTTATACTTTTTTTTTTCAAAATACACCGTAATGGTTTTTCTCTTACTCTAACCCCATGCACACCAGAGACAGTCCTGTTTTTCTTCGGGTGAAATGATCATTTAAAGATAACTGAAATATATATATATATATATATATATATATATTGGCAGTAAAATTCATGATAGGATTAATAAATAATCCGGGATAAGACTGGTAAATAATCCAGGAGGATCCTAGTAATATCGTTAAAATATTAAAACTGATCCAATATAGAGCTCAATGTAAATTAATTTAACTTAAAGAGGAGAAATTTATTTATCTATTTATCTGTAAATTTAGATAATTGTTCTATTCTTCCAATTGGTCACAAAAAGGGTCTACTAAAGAAGAAATTACTACTAAAATTCCGCTGGCTTAACTATATAAAAACCAATATTCCCCAACTCCTTCCTTTACTAGATCAAACTTTTGGGCTAAGAATTTTTCCTCATTCTGTTTTAAATGGGACTGAAAATGCATGTCTTAAAATGACATATTGAAAATGGCTATTTTCCCTGCAGATTTTATCTGAAATTACAGATAAATATATATATATATATATACATGTGTGAGTGTGTGTGTCTGTGGGTGTCTGTGTGTGTGTATACGTGTATGTGTGTGTGTATGCGTGTATGTGTGTGTGTGTAAGACCATGTGTGCGTGTTTGTTTAGTGAAGTGTATATTTATAAGACCAGCTGAATTTGCAACTTATAAAGGTTGATTCTTGCTGATTTAGCACTATATTGTAGCTTTTTGTATACATATGCTATGAAAATTTCTTTCTACAAGCAATTGTTTTGAAAAGTTCTTTTTATAGACATTTTAGAAAATAACCTAAAACATCTGTTATGTAATTATAAAAGCAGTAAAGGAATGCCAAAATGTCTTCATTTTTATTAACATGCAACACGTCACCCTGACGTTCAAAACAAACAAACAAATTGAAATATGCGTTCCGGAAATATCTCTGACCGCTAACACAATTATTTGCTATTAAAGACCTTATATCCTGTATTGATATAGTTGGGTTGAATTTTATTGAAGCTCACCTTCCTCTTACACACCACTAGTAATAATGTATGTTGCAGCAACTGTCTAAGTACATGCAAGGCCGTGGCTCCCATCAGTAATAAAAACTTTAAAATACTTATTAAAAACAGTTTATTTCTATTAATGTGGTTTACATATTATTGCATATATTACTATACTATCTGTATAGCCCGGCGTTGCTCGGGTGTAATGAAAGCTTTAAAACTAATCCATGGTCCTGGAGCTCAGACTGTTTGGACGTTGGCACGAAAGACTAAAATGCAATTGTTTCCAGTTAAAGCGGAACCGTAGACTGAAAGAAAAATGAATGGACGTAAGTCAAATTTTGATTTCCTGCTATCGATATCAAATAAGTATTTTCGTCGTAGACTGAATCTTGAAGGCTAAATAAGTCCTCTGAGTAAATAGTATCATGGCTGAGACTAAGAACTACAATTATACCTACTTAGAGTCAAACCCGAAGCAAAGACTAAATTAAAAGGGCTGAAAAAAATACAGACATACAGGCAGATAAACAGACACACACACAAACATCTTGCCTTTTATATATATATATATATATATATTATCGATTCTCTGCACTATTGTAAGAATTGCAACCTTGAAACTACTGAATATCGTTTCTTATGTCTTTTTCTATGAGTGTATCATATTTGATTAAAATCGGACCACTCCTTCTATTACCCGATTTTTCGATTATCGATTTTCGATATTCATCGGGGCTACCTCGACACAAAACCTAGCTCAGAACACTCGCAGACGCTTATAGTACAACTGTGTAAATTTTTAAGAAAATCGGTTCAGCCGTTTCGGAGTCTATAGGTAACGGACACACACACACAGACACAGACAATTTATAGTTCCATTTATAAATAAGTTTAGGTAAAGTATATACCTCATCCACCTCTTACCATTTTTATATATGACGACGATGAAACTCTTAGTGTACGGCTGTCTTTATTTTTTTTTTTCACTTCAATTGACATATCTGTCAACTTGCGTATGACTTCTAAGGACTTGCATGTACGTATGAAAGAGAGAGAGAGAGAGAGAGAGAGAGAGAGATAGAGAGAGACAGTCTGTCTGAATGTTTAGTCGTTTGTTAAAAACATGATAGATCTTAACAAAAATATACCTACACATTGAGAAAACAACAATATCCAAATGTCTTTTTGTCATGCGGCTAAAATCAATTATAATTTATTTTCTTGGTAACAAATAAAATGTCTATTTATTTTCATAAGTTTGCAATTTTTAAAAGTCAGCTCAAACTAACATCGGGTCCTTGCTTCCAAATCTGGGATGGAATTCTGTTCAATCTTTTAAAAATCGTTTACGCGTTCTTGCAGGGTGGGGGGACATTTTCCTCACTACGGCCTCTTTTCACGCAGTCGTATTGTCAGAAATATATCACAACTCCACCAAAGCTTCCATCAAAAATGTTTGAAATAACCTCGTTATTCGGTTCCCCGAGTTAATGCATTTATAAGTAGTACGTGAATTGCACACATTTTAGAAGTTTTTCAATTGCAAAGAGAATGTTCTACGGAAACAGCTGTTCCTTGTGAAATAGACTCTCGTGTGTATGCTTCGCAGAACTCTACAACTTTTCTTCTTCTTCATGTGCCGTGTTTATTCAGGACGTAGGCGATCATAGGCTTCCATTTATTCCTACATATTTTCACTCTTAATATCTTTACTTTTGGTATCTTCCCAAACTCCGCTCAGCTACCCATTTTCCCAAGCTTACCAAAATATGTTTGGCGATGCTTTTCCCCTCTTTCTTTCTATCCATCCTGTAAGTATTAGAATTTTCAGAACATTTGCTGTAAAATTCTCAGCAAATAAACTTTCCTTGGCAGAAAATCCGACATGCTTAACACTATGAAAAAAATTGTTTACACTTCGGCGAAATAAGAGACTGATTTCAAACTTCATTAAAATACTTAAAGATGAATTACAATCTGAAACTAAACTCACGCGGGTCTAGGAAGGCAATCTGTTGGAAAACAGCGAGAACTTATTCAAGGTCCTTGTATTTCTTTTTGTGTTGTCTTTTACCTTACGATAGATCTAAAACCTTTGTCAATAACTTGAGTGTTCATTCCCCTCGACATCTTCAAACTAATGGGGACAAGCTTTCTAGGGTTGAGTGCGAGATCATCCGGCTATAATTTTGGTGTACCTGCTCCGTTTGGAGTTCCGTAGAATTATCCATTTTAACTTCATGCTTCCGTAATAAAACACTTACAGGAGAGAAGAATTCCAACAAACTCAACTAAATGCACACAAAAAAAAAAAAAAAAAAAAAAAAACTGCAGTGTTTATATCCGTCAAGCGCCAATGAAAAAGGAACATGTAGCAATATACAATGACGTTTATTACACCGGATGGGAGTGAAAGAATTATCAGAGATTGTTAATGTCACACCCATTTCTTTTTTTTTCTTTTTAATCATGTCACCTCAAATAAGGCAAGACCACTACTAGTGCTCAGAGGGTTACAGTGAGAGAAAACTATTATTAAAAATTATATTGAAAAAAGGATAAAAGATGAACGGGATTTAAAAAATAGAAAATAGCAAGTAATGTTGCATTTAAATATTTGGAGATTGTAGCTATCAGAGAAACAAATAAACGGAAAGTCGTTCCACAGGCGGAAAGTTTGAGAAAAAGTAACTACCAGAGTTGAAGAGTCGGTTCCATTTGACTATTTCAACAATAAAAGTGTGGGGCCTGAAAGCCAATCCAGTAGCACACTTAAATTCATGTGGTCGGGGAACCAAGGGAAAAAAGCTCGTCAATGCAGATGCCATGAAAATATTTGTAGAAAAGACAGATTGAAATAACCTGACTTTGATAAGAAAGTTATTGAAGTCGAGATGCCAAGTCAGGATCATTTACATTGCAGATCCTTCTTTTGATTTTGTCGAGAACATTGATATAGGTAGAAGGAGCACCAGACCAGATATAGCAACAGTATTCAATGCACGGATGAATGGTAGATTAATAAATGTGCAAGATTGATTCTGAAGAGAAAAACATTCTGACGCGACACAATGACCCAAACTTCTTAGCAGTAGATGCAGTTATAGATTTGATTTAATCGTTCAACTTCAGGTCGGTTGGAAAGGTGAGCCTAAAAAGCGCAGTTTGCTACTCCTCAGATGACTAGCGTCATCCATTCTGATGGCTGATGGAAAGATTTCACTATGGTGGTTAAAGGAAAGTATGTTCTTTTTTGGAAGCATTAAAATTTACCAGCCATTTCTCGCCTCACACCGTTCCTCTTTGGAGGTCCTAGCAGAAGCTAGGTTTGCTCTGTCATATTTCCTATTGAGACTGGGAATGTGTAGTGTCATCAGCTAAGATGCTTACTTTGGAACTGATTACATCAGATCATAAATGAAGATAAACTATCAAGCCCTATTTGAACTAAAGCTTAATAATTTGTTATCGGACGACTGTGTTTAGAGAGGATCTATTTTTTACTAGCTAATCTACCCTGGTGAGGGTTATAAGTGTGAAACCTGGTCGACGTTCTTCGTGTCTCCAATTTTCCAAACTAGAGGAGCAGCCGTCCAGTCTCGCTGTTGAAGTGCATTAATAAATTAGAATGATTTCTTCTACCGTTTTTCGTGGCCCATACCTTTGGAAAATTGGGTGACTTGTTTGATCCCACTGTATTCTCTGACTCCAACTACTGCAATTACCAAAGAAGCTACACATAATACCTGGTGGTCCACGGTGCAGCTCTACATAGATAATTCTCCATTTCAATATTCGACCTCACCTTTCACAAATGGTTCAACAAAAATTGAAGTAACTGAAATTGAAATTAGCACTGTCAGATTACGCAGTATTCCTTCTCCAACCAACTATCACATTTTTCCGAGAATTTCGACAAATCTATGCAATGGATCAGTCAAACGACTTTGAAGAAGGCATTGGTTCCAAGGATCTAGAACCCTGATACCGAAATCAGTCAAGTAACTGCCAGTCTTGGGTGATCCTGTCACGAAAGAGATATAACTGACTGGGTAGCAGATTTTTCCGCAATTGGTTGCTTTCTGCAGTAGACCGGCTGAAAAATAAGACTATAGAACACAATCTATCCTGCTATTCAACCCATAGCTTGAGGGAGACGACGGATTTATACCTTTCCCAAGGATATTTGTGTGTAAGTGAATGCAACTAATTCAACTGGAGTTCGAACTCGACTCCCCAATTTCTCGTTCTCGCTGATATCCCCTGCACCACAACGCACATCCGATACCGAAATAGATTTGTGCATTGCTAGCAACAATGGGTAGATTCCAACAGATCTCATTTCGATAAAATCTTCTTATAATAAACTAATATAAACCGCTTGCAATGCCATAAGAAAAAAAAAAGAAATTATTATTGCGCTAACCTAATATTTTAACTTTTATTAATTATCTTAAACACGAGTCTTTATTGCGCATCTTGTGTCTATTAATCACTGGAAAAATAAATTTCCGTTGTCTTCTGAGATAGAATTCTCAGTTTTAATAACGATCCGTGATATTTTTCACAGTGAAATTTTAAAACTGCTTATCAATAATAATGATAAATAAATAATATGATCGAAGGTAAAGAATTTCTTTATTTCTTATTCCACTTGTCAAAAATGATGGTGTAATGTCCACTTTTGATAAAAATCATATGAAAATGGAGAAACAATTTGAGCTCTGAAAACATTCATGAATACAAATGAGGATATTGTTATACAGCGGGAGATATTTTAATTGAAATTGGTTCGTTATTCCAATTTTGATTATTAATCAGCCATTTAGATGCATCATATTCGTAATAATAATAATAATAATAATAATAATAATTGTTATTATTATTTTAACAATTATGTGAAGTACAGAGAACAGAATCATAGGTTCACCAAATTACACGTGTAATGTAAAGAGACTCAGAATGAGAAATCGGAGATCCAAGTTCGCACTCTACTTCCGTTCGTTACTGTTGTGGGATCTTCCCTTTTTCTATGATAAAGGACTCGACTTGAGTATACATATACTCTTCCATAGTGAGATAGCTTACGGCCATATACACGTTGAATAGACCAGTTCTCGCTCGATCACCGTAGTTAAGTAACGTTGAGCCTGGTCAGTACTTCCTAGATGTCTCGATATCCATTGCACCACAAAGCACATCCTGAGAAAGTACACAGTGTAAATTGTAGCTCGACTCTTATTTCAGTAGACGCTTATTTATTAAAAGTTATATCTATTTATATTCGTCTAAGTACGGAAATATATCTGTTAATATAGGTTTTTATACGCGCTTGCGTGTGTGGATATATGTGTAGTATCTTCTGTGGATAATTTTCTTATGCCTCCGGTAGATAGTGAAGTATATTAGATGGTAGAGTGTTCACAACTCACACCCAGAGGCAACAGTCTATTTCATGCGAAGCGCAATCGTCGGGCCATAAAGGTCGTTTCACTGTGTAGGGCCAGGAAGTTTTTTTCCCATCTGAATCCATCCTGCACTTATCATAAATCTACCATCCGCCCGTGTACTGAATACTGCTGCCACATGTAATAGGGTGTCTCTGCTATTCACCTCGGGGTTCTTGACAAAATCCAACGAAGAATCTGTGATGTGACCGATCCCGACTTGGACGCACAGCTGCAGTCACTATCTCACCAGCGTAATGTGGCTTCTCTGTGTCTCTTCTACAAATACTTTTACGGTTCCTGCTCCGATGAACTTAGCTCTCTGGTGCCCCCATGTATGAATTTACACGAGCTACTAGACTAGCAACTAGGTCCCACCCTTTCACAGTGAAACGGATAAAATGTAACCGCAATTTCTACCCGACTAACAAAACCGAATTGTTTAAAACCATACTAGCGTAACCAGCTGATCTACCCTACCTAAGAATCAAAATATTCTACATATTTATTTCTTCATCTTTCTTAAGACATGTATTGAGCACTTTCTAATACAACTCTTTACTGGTCTAATTTAATTTAAATCTGACCTATATCTGTTCAGTATATATATAAAAACTACCGGTATAAATTTTTTTCTACCGGTATAAAATCTTTTAACACATTTGAATTTGAGTAAATAAAATTTTCGTTTTGACGTTGCTGAAGAAGCAAGGATTCCTCATTGAAATGGCTATCCAACAGATTGAAATATCGAAATCTTTGTTTTATTTTTTTATATTTGGCTCTATAAACATAATGTAATATTTGCATCGAGCCCTCCACCTTGATTAATTTTATTATTAATTAAATTAATATTAATAAGAACGGGTTTTTGAGATTTACCTATCTGATCATCCTTTTGGAATTAAAATATAATATATATATATATATATATATATATATATATATCAGATAAGACTATCTACATATGTGAGAGGTTCAGGAGGGAAACAACAAGTGAGAGAAAGAGACAGTGTGAAGCAACATTGCCTGCTGATTCCCCGTTTCACGTCTGAAATAATCTTCAGATATATATAAAATTGACACAGACACTAACACAAAGCCGTAGACAGACACACACACAAACATTTATATCTGTATATATATATATATATATATATATATATATATATATAAAGTGTAAAAAAAAAAGGAATTTGGTCATTGACAAAAAGAGGTTACTTTGTTTTCTTAATGATTGGAAACGTTCTCTTTTCAATAAAATGAAATAAGCAGTTAGAAATAGCGCAGGCTAATTGTTCACTTTGTTATGAAAATCAAAAACACACTCGGCATGAAAACAATGGTTTAATGGGATAAGCTAGCCAGTTAATTGCATCATTGGCGATCATATCTCTTTCGAATCATGACTGACGAGGCATTAGATTTTCCCGCAGTAGAGGTTGCCAGTACGGTAGAATGGTTGCCAACCAAAACTACAGAACCCAATCTGTCCTGCTGTTAAACCCATTGTTGGAGGGCGAAAAAATGGCTTAATACCTTTCTTAATGATATATGCACGTAAGTGAATGAAACGAATTTAACTGGATTTTGAAATCGGTTCTCCGATTTCTCATTCGAAGCGGATATCCATTACACGACAACGCATCTTCAGAGTAAGTTAAGTCAGTTAAGTGCCATACGTGATACAAATGCTTTGGGCGATCATGTCTCGGAAGAGACATGACTGACTGGGCAGAAGATTATCCCGCAGTAGGTTGCCATTGCTTTCCTGCGGTAGACTGGTTGCCGACCAAGGCTATAGAACCCAATCTGTCCTATTATTTAACCCATAACTGTAGGGAAGAGACGGATTAATACCTTTCCCAAGGGCATTTGCGCGTAAGTGAATGCAATGAATTCAGTTGGAATTCGAACTCGGCTCCCCGATTTCTCGCTCCGAGCAGATATCCAATGCACCACAACGCACATCCTAAGTTAAATACTGGCATAAAAAATTAGATTCATAAATTTGATCAATTTTTGAGTATTAAGTTTTAAATATCATGAAACATGTAAAGACAGAAATATCTAATTTTCCAAGGTTTTTCAGTAGAAATTAATTTCAAAAATTTATTATTTCAAGAACAAATCTAAATAAAGTTGATATATTTATTCAAACCAGGATTCTAATTATGAATCACCACAAGCAAAATACCTAATTTTTTCACTTTATTCGATAGGCAAAATCTCTGTAAAATTTTGAAAAGGATTACGAAAATGCTACTCAGTAATAAATAATAATGATACTTATTAAGAATTGTTAGAACATTTGTTAATCTATATATATAAAAGGTAAGATGTTTGAATGTGTCTGTACGTGATTTATACACATTTTTATCCGATTCTCACCAAACTTCACACAAATATTCTTAGGCTTCCGGGCAGGACATGGGCTACATATTTTTTTCCGATTTCTCCCCGATATCGGAAATTGATACCCCAATATCCGATCAGGTCTGATCAAGATCAGGATTTCAGCATTTATATCGTGGTTCTTGCTGCAGAATTTGCTCTAACTTGGTAAAATTATAGTTTTTAGTCTCAAACATTAGTAAGTCTTCTCAGACGACTCATTTTTGCCGATATCGGAAATCCATACCCCCGATATTCTGTCAAATCTGATAATAAACCGATATTCAGGCATCAATATGGCATTTATTATCTCCAATTTTACTCCCGATGGGTACGATAAGTTTTCATGGACATACTTAGTTGAGTTTATCATCGGATGACTTATTTGACTCAGATATTGCAAATCGATACCCCAGTAACTTATCGGGTCTGATCAAAATCAGGTTTTCTGCCCTTTTATTTTGGTTTTTGCTTCGGGTTTTGCCCTAAGTAAGTATAATTGTAGTTCTTAGTCTTAACAGCCTACGTTTTTCGTGCCAACGTCCAAAGAGTCTGAGCTCCAGGGCCATGGATTAGTTTTAAAGCTTTCATTACACCCGAACAACGCCGCGCTATCCTGCTAGCAACTGATAAAAACAAACATTTATTAAAATGTATATATAACACAATAATATTGCTGTTCACAAATTATAAGACAGGTTACTTTAAAATTTGCCTTGTTTATTGAAAATTTCACTAAAACTACTGCACTGCTTATTACGTCATAAATTATTCAGTAGATTTTCCATTCGAAATAAATGAAGGTCTTATTTGAGTGCGCAATAATTTTAAAATATTCTGCTTGTGGGTTATGCATCTTAATCCTTGTAACATTTGTAAAGTTTCAGTAAACTATACAATTTATAAGACATTGCTTTCATTGATCAGTCAGTCAGTTTACACGTGATACACGCTTTGGGCGATCATGTCTTAAAAGAGACATGAGTGACTAGGCAAAAGATTATACCGCAGTAGACTCCCATTACTTTCTGCGGTAGACTGGTTGCCAGCCAAGGCTATAGAACCCAATCCGTCCTATTATTTAACACATAACTGGAGGGAAGAGATGGATTAATACCTTTCCCAAGGTTATTTCTGCGTAAGTGAATGCAAGTAATTCAACAGGAATTCGACCTCGGCACCTCGATCTCTCGTTCCGTGTCGATATCCCCTGCACCACAATGTACATCCAACAGTTAGTCAAGTGCCATATGTGAAGCACGCTTAGGGGATCATGTCTCGAAAGAGATATGACTGACTGGGCAGAAGATTATCTCGCAGTAGGTTGCCATTAATTTCTGCGGTAGACTGGTTGCCAGACAAGGCTATAATCTGTTCTGTTATTTAACCCATAAATAATGGGAAGAGATGGACTAATACCTTTTCCAAGGGTATTTGTGCGTAAGTGAATGCAAGGAATTCAAATGGAATTCGAACTCGGCTCCCCGAGTTCTCATTCCGAGCCGATAACCACTGCACCAATCACCAGAATGACAATTTGAACGGTACGATTTTGTACCCTAAATTAATTTTTAAACACCTCATCAAAAAACGGTAACTATTTGGAAACTATATTTTGTGCCATTATCTATCCTGTCAAACCCAAAATTTCAAATTGTGAATGAAATTTCAACTTTACGATTTTGAACCTTAAAGTTAATCTTTAAACTCTTCTCATCAAAAAACGGTTAGTATTTGGAAATTATATTTTGTGTCGTTATCTATTTCGTCAAACACAAAATTTCAAATTGTGTTTAATACCACGCTTCCAAAATTGACCTGTTTGTTTACTAGATTAAATTTTGCAATCCATTGTCTTGTTCATTCGCACTAGATTTCCCATTGTTTAAAAGTAATGCTAGACGAGGCTAAAGTCATTAAATAAGTTGAGGTGTTATTAACGAGTTAGTCTGGCAAGCCGTTGATAGTGTTTGCTTTGTGCGATTAGATCTATCATTATTGTTTTTGCCAGCCAAAAATTGGGGTATTATTTCTGCATTAGTGCCGCAAGGTTTTCTAGCAAAACATCTCAAATATTATTAAATATATTATATTTTTACTTTTCTTTTTATCTCAAATTGCTTCAGTTTTTATTTTTATAGGATAAATAAAAATTAAGACATTATTCGAAAACATCAAATTAAAAGGTCAATATGAAAAATTATTAATTCTTATTTATTCTTTGTGGCCATTAGGGCAAATATGGAAGCTATGCTAATAGAAAAATTAAAAATAACTACAGAACTAGTTGCTGAACATATATTCTTATGTGTTATTGTGAAACTAGTAGCCCCGTGCCGTGAAAAATGACGACAAAATATTTATATCGATATGCCGTCCAAAATGGCGGCAACATATATATTGATGTACCTACTATTGAGTATCTTACACTATACATTAATATTTCTTACATAAGAAAAGAGAACCAAAATAATAATCCAAACGGATGAGAGTGACAGGATATATATATATATATATATATATATATATATATATATATATATATATCAGCATGTGATGTAGATATAGAAGAATCCAAAGAAGTATCCTGCAAATACTGTGGTAGGTTAACTCTCTAAGACAGCTCTAAATATATATGTATATAAATACATATAGAGCAAATATAAGAAAAATTAAGGCAGACATATTATTTCATGATAAATCGGAAGTATGCGGCATATTTGAAGCGAACCATCATCAGCTTCCGTCTTTATTGTACAGAAGGTTTTACACGAATAAGCCTTTGTACAATTAAGACGGAAGCTGATGATGGTTCAACGGAAATAGGCCTAAACTTTGGATTTATCATGAAATAACAAATCTGCCTTAATTTTTCTTATATAGATAGATAGATAGATAGATAGATAGATAGATAGATAGATAGATAGATAGATCCATGTAATATATATATTACATACAAATAAATACACGGCGATCATAAAAATAGAAAGAACATATATATATATATATATATATATATATATTACTGTATCGATATGCCACCCAAAATGGTGACGACATATATATTGATCTACCTACTACTGGGTATCTTACATTAATACATAAGAAAAAATAACCAAATAAATAACCCGAACACCTGAGAGTGACAGGACATATATATATATATATATATATATATATATATATATGCTTAGGTTTTGAAGGCTATCACAATGCGTTTAGTAAAATAAAGGAAGATAAACAAATTGTTGGATATCATCTTTTTATTATACATTAATATTTCGAGATTAAAATTTCATTTTCAGAATGTTAGGGCGATCGTGTTTGAGTCCGAATTATATATATATATATATATATATATATATATATATATATATATATATATAGTAAATAAGGCACTGTTAGGGAGCAAACACTCGGTTGGAGGTTAAATAACTCGTAGTAAAGAAAATGGACTGTGCTGTCGCTGCCTCGATATTGCCTCTTTAATGGACTGAACCGATGCTCCCTCGACATTGTCTCTATGGCCATGGGCGTGACAAGAGGGATATATATATGTGTGTGTGTGTGTGTGTGTGTGTGTGTGTGTGTGTGTGTGTGTGTGTGTGTGTGTAAATAAATACAAAACGGCCTTTGTTATAGTAGATAGGATTAAAAAGCGTATGACGAATTTCGAAAAAAAAGAAAGAAAAATCACGCTATTAGTACTACGTGATGACTTCTCACCGTGAAATAAACGTAAAAAATTTAATTCATAAAAATATTATAACTAAAACCAGAAACATTATTATTTGCTTAACAGAATTATCAAGGAGACAACTTGACTAACCATGAAAATTTGATTTGCTAAACATAAAGAAAAATACTATGCCGTGGGTTCAAACAACCCGCAATATGAATATTTTAGTAAATACCGCTCCTACCCCGCATTTGCATGGTTCAAGCTAGTCTCCATGAAAGCAAAACACTGCACCTCTTCGGATTAACTCTCACAACAGAACTCAAATGGAATGACTATATCGAATTCATAGCTAAATCCGGTGCTAAGAAGGTCGGTTCTCTGTGTAGGACCAGGAAGTTTTTCCCGTCAGATACCATCCTCACATATATAAATCTACCATCCGCCCGTGCATTGAATACTGCTGCCATATCTGGTCGGGTGCCCCTGCTATCCAACTGAGTCTCCTTGACAAAATCTAACGGAGAATCTAATGAGATAGATCCCGACTTAGCAGCTCTGATACAGTCACTTTCTCACCGGCGCAATGTGTATTTCCTTCTACAAATACTTTACGCCTTTCTGCTCCGATGAACTTAGCTCTTTGGTGCCCCCTGGTGTATGAATTTACTCGAGCCGCAAGATTATCAACCAGGTTCCACCCTTTTATTGTGAAACCAATAAATTGTAAACGTAAATTCTATTCCTTCAGCTTCTTTTCTCGCACGTCGCGCCTGTGGAATTCCTTTCCGTTTAATTGATTTCCCGACAGCTACAATCATCAAGAAATCAAATAAAGTCAATAGTCATCTCATGTCTCACTAACTTGCATCCTCTCTCTCATGCTTCTTTCTTTCTATATAGTCCTCCGCAGACAGATCTGTTTCGCTGTATCACAGCTCATCAGTACGGCTTAGACAGCCAATTCCTTTTTACCCAGGATTGAAACCCGACCGAATTGGCGTCAGGCGGCGATTCAACCTCTGACCTACGGGCGCTCGGTAGAAGGAAGCAGACTTTTTAGCGTGTATATTATCATTATACATGCCCAATAGCTGAGAGTGTTTTAATTCATTGCTGAATGAACGATGCGTAGATGCCAGAGTAGATACTGTTTTTTATAGTCTACCATTCTTCCAGAGTGCTCAATCAGGGAGTGAGAGCGTATACACACACACACACACACACACACACACACACACACACATATATATATATATATATATATATATATATATAAATTCTAGAGTTTATTAAAAATGCTAGCATTTGATTACAGAAAGTTTTACGATATATACAGGGAAAGAATTGCTGTATGACAGTCATAATCTATAATTTACAGATTTACGAAATGAAATCTTTGGAAAAAAAATATTGTTTTTCAGCTATTCCGTTAAATCGATAAAAGTGGGTTGTATTTAATTAAGAGAAAAAAAATTAACAATCGAGTTTTTAGACATTTTCCCATTTAAAAAAATAGAAAAACGAAATCAATCGACAAACATTAATTATGAAGATAGCGCAGTTTTAAAATTAGTAAATATAACATATTAGAAAGAAGTTTTTGCTTGTTTCCTCTCAGTTGTCTAAATCAGAATTTCACCTTTCTGAAATTTCTAATTTTTTTCATAGCTATAAAAATAAAGGTCATTGACTAAATTTCTGAATTTACGATATTTACTACAATATGTAACTGATTTGTATCGCAAAATTCAACATCACCAGGCTAATCCCCCTTTTAAACAAAAACAAAAAGTTGGCCCATATAAGGATTCTCTTAAAATAACATAATCTGAGACAAGTTCAAAAAAGAGTAGCAGCGAGAAAAAATTTATAATCATCAATATCCTTAAAAGTGACGAGGGTGAACCTTGTGTAAGTTGTTGGTTGCTTGTTTTGTTTTTATGGCATATCAACCTCGGCGGGTCATTTATTGCCAACTAAATTTTTTTAATTTATTTCTGGTAACACCTTTTTCTTTCAACAATTTATTGTTCTTTTTATATAAGTTTTGTGTCTAGTTAATACTTTTTTTCTTTTTTCGAGTATCAAGATTCATTGGGATTTGTTTTTAAGGGCAGGGTCCTCAAGTCCTCCTTCTTGTTATTTAACCCATAACTGGAGGAAGGGACGGATTAATATCTTTCCCAAGGATACCAGTGCTTAAGTGAATGCAATGCATTCAACTGGAATTCGAACACGGCTCACCGATTTCTCTTTCCGAGCTGATATCAACTGCACCACAACGCACATCTGTCACTAAACGATTACAGCACCTGGTATTCCCAAGCGCTCACCCATCTAAGTACTGACCAGGCTAAAGAGGAATGACTCAACAACAAATGCGCAAAAGTAGAGAGACTAAACAGGACCATTAAAGCAGAGATGCATAAAGAGATAAGAGAACTGACAAGACAAAAAACCTGATCCTCAACAGGATGCATAAAATCCAAGGATTGGACAATCATACTGGAGAAAGAAGATCTACTCCAGCCATGGGAAGAATATATAAAGGATCTATTTTTGCGACAGAAGAGAACAACCGAGAATACACAAGGAGGAGGATGGACCGGAAACATTAAAGTCTGAAGTGGAAGCTGCAATGGCCAAACTGAACAGGAACAAAGCAGGTGGTCAAGGCATAGAAAAAAATTACCGAAATAATAAACGGAATTTATAATATTGGAATAATACCAGACGACGTATGCAAGTCAATATTTATAGCCCTGCCGAAGAAGCCAGGAGCAAACGAGTGCGAATTACACAGAACTATCAGCTTAATGAGTGACATTACAAAACTGATTGTCAGAATCCTGATTAATAAATCGAGAAGCAAAACCAGGCCAGAGATAGGGCAGGAACAGCGTGGGTTCGTCAAGGACATTGGAACCAGGAACGCCATATTTATGATTAAGATGCTCTCTGAAAGGGCAATACAAATGAAGAAGGACTTGTACCTATGTTTTATTGATTATGCGAAGGCATTCGACAAAATACGACACAAAGAATTGATGGAGATGCTTAGAAGCCTGGACATTTTTGGGAAAGACATGAGAGTAATTAAGAATATCTACTGGCAGCAAACTGCCTGCATACGGACAGGTAACGATTTCAGCAGATTTATAAAGATAGAAAGAGGCGTAAGACAAGGATGTCTTCAACTAATATATTTTGAGGACCCTAGATGTTACGCCAGGATTTATTAGTTATGGGAATGATACAGTGCTGATTGCAGACACGGAAAGAAAACTACAAGACCTCCTACAGAAGATAGCTGTGGAGAGTGAAAAAACAGGAATACAAATAAACTTTTAAAAAAACTGAAAGCATGGTCATCAGCAAAAGGTGCAACCCAAAATGCCAAATGTAGGTGGGGGATACCAGAATCAGGTAAGTACAAAAATTTAAACATCCACATTTCACCCTCGCTGGTCGCCAAGATAATAGCGCAACTTGACCCACACAAAGCGAGCGGCGGTGACGGAATCCCAGTCATAGTACTGAAGAAATGTGCCCCAGAACTCTCCTCTGTCCTCTCTAAACTCTATAACCTCTGCCTATCTGCTTCCTGCTTTCCTGCCTGTTGGAAGTCCTCCTGCGTAGTACCTATATTTAAGAATTCTGGTGAACCCTCAGACCCCGCCAATTACCGTCCTATTAGTCTCCTTCCAATCTTTGGCAAAGTTTTCGAAGCCATTATCAACGCCGAGGTGATTCAGCACCTTATGACCAACGGGCTTCTCTCTGACAAACAGTATGGGTTTCGCTTCACCAGGTCTACTGCTGATATGCTAACGACCATTACCGAGTACATATACCAGGCACTCGACAAGAATGGTGAAGCCCGAACCGTTGCCTTGGATATCTCCAAAGCATTCGACAGGGTCTGGCATGCTGGCCTCTTGTGCAAACTGCGGAGCTCTGGGATAACCGGACATCTGTTTGACCTCATCCAGTCCTTCCTCTCTAACCGCACATTAAAGGTGGTATTAAATGGGCATGCCTCCCAAAACTACCAGACGAACGCGGGCGTGCCTCAAGGTTCTATCCTAGGTCCCACGCTCTTTCTGATCTACATTAATGATCTCCCCGACACCATTAGATCCCAAGTTGGCATGTATGCCGACGACACAACAATCTACTCCCGCATCGATCAGAAGCCAGGTCTGGACGACAAAGTGAACCTCGCTGCCGCACTTGAAAGGGACCTCCAATCCGTAGTGACCTGGGGTAGGAAACGGTTGGTAAATTTCAATGCCTCCAAAACAAAGCTGTTATCAACTAACCACCATAGACAATCGCATCTACCTCCCATTAGCATGGGACAGACTAGCCTCCCAGAAAGTAAAATACTACGCCTCCTTGGCCTTACACTCTCGGCGGACCTCAAATGAAATGACTATATTGAAACCATTGCCAAATCTGCTGCTATGAAAGTGGGCTCCCTGTGCAGGGCCCGGAAATTCTTCCCACCTGAAACTATTCTGCACATATACAAATCTACCATCCGCCCGTGTATTGAATATTGCTGTCATATCTGGTCGGGTGCCCCTGCTGCTCTCCTTGGGCTTCTTGACAAAATACAAAGGGGGATCTGTAACGTGGTTGATTCTGACTTGGCAGACCGGCTGCAGCCGCTCTCACACCGGCGTGATGTAGCTTCCCTGTGCCTCTTCTACAAGTACTTTCATGGCTTCTGCTCCGATGAGCTTAGATCACTGGTGCCGCCTAAGCACGAATTTACACGAGATACTAGATTAGCAACTAGGTCCCACCCTTTTACAGTTAAACAAATAAGATGTAACCGTAAATTCTACTCCAACAGCTTCTTTTCTCGCGCTTCCCGCCTGTGGAACTCCCTTCCACAAGTCTGCTTTCCCGACAGTTACAATCTCCAGGTGTTTAAATGTAGGATCAATAGACACCTCCTATCACACTAACTCCCAACTATTCTCACAACACTCTCATCTACCCAACCCTCATTCTCGGTATCCTCACCCGCCTATCACCCACCCTCTGTTATTTCCTATATTTAATCAGCCTTTCTCCACTCTACGTAGCCCCCTGCACAGTAGTGGCAGTGACATGCCTTGCTCGGGGTGAAACGCTTATAAAAAAAAAAATTAAAAAAATACCCTGTAAGTGTTCTTTCAGGAGATGGAAAGTGCGACACAGAGATCCGAAAATGAATTGGCATGACGAAGGACACATTCCAGAAGCTGAGTAAAGTACTAACACACAGGAAAATTTCACTAGAAACAAAGAAGAGAATGCTAGAATGCTATTTGATTTCAGTTCTTCAATACGACAGAGAATGCTGGACAATATGATCGAAAATGAGGAAAAAACTTGAAGCAGCAGAAATGTGGTTCTACAGAAGGTTGGTGCTGATATCATGGACCGAGCATGCGATCAACGACGAGGTGTTGGAAAGAATGGCAACGAAAAGAAAATTAATAGTGAGCATCAGGAAGAGACAACTGAAGTTCTTGGAACAGGCAATGGAAAAGAGGAGTTGGAGAAACTGGTACTGACAGGCCAGATAGAAGGAAATGGAGACAGAGGAAGGCAGCGGATAACATATTTGAAGGCCCTCATCAGGTGGATGACGGAATGGGGTTGCGAGGTGAAACAGGAGTAAACTTACTAAGAGTCCCCAGAGACAGGGAGACGTGGTGAAGCATAATCGCCTACGCCCCGAAAGGACAGGGTACATAGAAGAATATATATATTTATATATATATATGTGTGTGTGTGTGTGTGTATAGAGATAGATAGATAGATAGATAGATAGATAGATAGATAGATAGATAGATGTTGCCTATACCCTCTCACCCTATTCGAATAGAGTTATTCTACATTGTTATCTATATCTACAAAAGTGATGAGTGTGGACGTTGTGTAATATTTGCTATGCAAATTCATCATCTGTTTTTTTATTATTATTCCTTAAACTACTCGAGTGAAACCGGGATAAGCTGCTAGTCTCTATCTATAAAAGTGATGAGGATGGCCGTTGTGTAAGTATTTGCTATGTAAATTCATCATATGTTTTTTTTATTTCTATTATTCCTTAAACTACCCGACTGAAACCGTACTAAACTGCTAGTATAGTAAAAAAAATTCTAAACCTTACAACGGAGGTGATTTGTATAAATTGTTCCAAGAAGAAATGTTAACCATTTCATTGTTTCCAGAAGAAAAGAAAAATAAATGAAAAATCAGAAGGAATGTCCTCATGTAAACAAATATATAGATACATCTTAGGATCATACAAACCTGGATAAACGTATTTTAAGATCTTTAAGTAACTCCTTCCTAAATTTTAAAATTTTCGGCTGTTTAAAATTCCAGTCGTGCGTTTGTAAAATTCCCTGTTGTACGTTTGAAAAACGTTGGAAAACTAGTTATTATAAATCGGCTGAACATAACCAAAGTTTGAAATCTAGTTTGCAGAAATAACTCATTTCTTATCAATATATATATATATATATATATATATATATATATATATATATATATTAATCCAATATTTCAAACATACGCACCGTAATGGGGGCGCTAGAGGGCGTCGTCAGTGATGTCATCGCGAGGATCACTAGGGGATTTCGGGTCTTTCAACATCATACCCCCACACCGCGCCGACCCGATTAGAGATGATCAGTTTCTGGCCCACCCTCGATAAGCGCTTTCAGACACTGGAAAATTACGTTTAGGCCCGGTACGAACCCTTGCAAATGCTTCTGATTGGCGACAGTCAGAACCACTTTCCATTTAGAGGCGAACCGTACATGAGCTCGTCCGAAACATTAATTTAAACGCAGAATTTTGGGGAATTTTAACTAATAATTTGTTTTGGAATCCAGGCATTCTCGTTTGATCCATAACCAATTAGCTGTTCTGTTCGCGTATTCAGCAACGAAATATTTATTTTAAACAAATTCGAATGACAAAAAATTTTTATACCGGCAGAAGTCAAAAAAAATTTACATCCACAGGAAAATAAGATGGGGTGGGATTAATAATTCTTTGTATTTAAAGAAGTAAACAGGGAAGCAGACAGATACCTATGTCTAGAAGACACCCCACTCCCTTATCTGAGTTGAGAGTTTAAAATTAAGACTTTGAAATTTAGCCATGTCTGGGGGAATAGAAGTTGTACGGGGAACGAAAGGCAAAAGGAAAGAAGAAAAAGAAAAGGAAATGAAAAAAAAGGGAAAGAAAAAGGGGGAAGGGGTGGTTGACAGGAAAATAAGCTCAGAAAAGAAAAAAAAAAGAAAAAAAATGAAAAAGAAACAAAAAGGAAAAAAATTTCTCATAGAAACAAAGGAAACGCTATCATCAGTGTTGGAAAGACATTGAAAAAATTTACCAAAGCGATTTTAGATTGGAACAATTTTTTTAGAAAAAAATTTTGACATACAAATTTAAATTAAATATAAACCTTAAATTTTAGACTTAAAATAAAATAAAATAAAAATAAAAATATTAACTTTAAGGGTAGATTTCAAAAGAATCCATTACTACAAGTATACAGACACGATATAAACACACACACATATACACTCATACATGCACACAAACATACACACACACACATCTACACACGTACACACAAATACACTTTTCGAACATAATTTACTTAAAAAGCTAAAGGAGATTCGCAATTTACGAGTTAAATTTAATTTTAATTATTTTGGAAAAATTTAAGAAACTAAATTAAAGGCGGCTTAATACGAAAGGAACGAAATTGTTATATTTTTATTGTAAGGGCCCTTCTAAAGCTTAACCAAAACTAATCTTTATGTGTAAAAGGTAAATTAGATTTAGCATTGAAATAAACAAGGCGCAGGGAAGTTAAATGAGTAAAATTGTTATGAACAACAAAATAGAAATACGAATTATACACACACATAGACACACACATATGCACACAAACACATACACACACATACACACTTACATATACACCCATACACATAAATACACATTCCCGAATATAATTTACTTAAAAAGCTAAAGGATATTCGCAATTTCCGAGTTAAATTTAACTTTAATTATTTTGGAAAAATTAAGAAACTAAATTTAAGGCGGCTTAGTACGAAAAGAACGAAATTATTATATTTTTATTTTAAGGGCTCTGTTAAACGTTAACCAAAAGTATTATTTATGTGTAAAAGGTAATATAGATTTAGCATTAAAAAAATATATATATATATATAATTATACATATACAATTAAAACAAGGCGCAGGGAAGTTATATGTAATAGAATCAAAAACAACAAAATGGAAATAAGAATCTTCACAAAAACAAAACACAATATATAAAGGCGCAGGAAAAAAAATGAGGACTAAAAAGTTAGTCTACAGATTCTTACATGTTAAATAGTAGATATTTGGATAGGAAAAAGGAAGAATGAAGGTATCTATTAAATAGTAGATATTTAGATAGGAAAAAGGAAGAATGAAGGTATCTATTAAATAGTAGATATTTAGATAGGAAAAGGAAGAATGAAGGTATCTATGAGGATGGGATTTGTATTTGGTAGTGGGATTCCAATTTACTTGCTTAAAAAATTATTTTACTAAAATCATAGATTAAATTTAAAACTTAAATCTTAAGTTTTAAAATTCACAAATTTCGACATATGGCGGCATTAGCTAATGAGTTCTTTCCGTAAATTTATATGTAGGTGCTGATTTGGGTACTTTAATATTTGTATCTTTTTCCTCTAAACATAGATTGCACCTATCGTGAAAATTTCTATGGGTACGGGCTGAGCCTATGAGTTTAGCCATTCTTCCTTCATTTTCCAAAATCTTCATGAAAGGGCTGTTTGATATGTCTAATTTGGGTTGGAAAAGTAATACCTATGATAGTAATAACGTTGCTTAAAGTCCCCCGCGGATATGCCGATATAACACTGGTAATTTGTTCTATTGTTGGTTGGTGAGATTTGAGTTTCGTAGATTACATGGGTGACTTTACACTTGCCTTCCACCGGGCAGATACTCACCGAGCTATAATTACGATCATTAGAAATCCCAGACTTTGAATCGGTATTATATAAATTCTTTAGAATCTGATTATTGTGTGAATTGATAATATTGTTCATATTTGGGGTACAGAAATAGCTGATTTTTAATGTGTTTCTACTAAAGATTTTATGTAGACGATTGTTGCTATTGAAATGTTTATTTATTAGCTTGAGAAATATTTTCCTATTAATTTTTGTTTTCATTAATATTAGTTAGTCTACAGTATGGGGGGGGGTTAAACCATATTACCTTCCTTTTTCTACATTTATTTTTATTTATATTTTTGGTGTTAGATGGTTCAGGGTTAATAGTTGGTTTTACATCCGTTAATTTATTTTTGTATCCGCTCTTCTGAAGGGCCTTGTTGTAAATTTCTTCATTTTCATTGAAATATTTGACGTTAGATGATAAACGGTTAATTCTATTATTAACGATATTAGGTATCTGTTTAACATAGTTTTTGGGTGATTAGAGGAGATATTAATGTAAGAGGATAAACTATTTTCCTTGAGATACGGCTGATGGGAGTCATCATTTAGGTTAAGGGTAATATCTAATTAGTTAAGAATTTTAAGATTGGAAGAAACTTCAGCCTTAACAGCAAGAACAATAATATATACATTTAATATATATAAATATATAATATATATATGTATATATATAATATATATATGTGATATATATATATAATATATATATAAATTGTATGTATATATATATTTATTAACTATATATATATATATATATATATATGTATACATATATATATTTTCTCGACTTCTGATATTTCTCACTCCTAAACTGTTCTAACAGGAGATGGAAAGTGCGACACAGATATCCGAAGGCGAATTGGCATGGCAAAGGACGCGTTCCAGAAGTTGAGTAAAGTACTAACACACAGGAAAGTTTTACTAGAAACAAAGAAAAGAGTGATGGATTGCTATGTGATGTCAGTTCTTCAATACAGCAGTGAATACTGGACAATATTTTCGAAAATAAGTACAAAACCTGAAGCAGCGGAAGTTTGGTTCTACCGACAGATACTGCGGATATCGTGGACTGAGCATGCAAACAATGATGATGTGTTGGAAAGAATGACAACGAAAAGTATATTAATAGCAGGCATCAGGAAAAAACAACTGAAGTTCCTGGGACATGCTATGAGGAAGGAGAGCTCGGAGAACCTGATACTGACAGGCCAGATAGAAGGGAAATGAGACAGAAGAAGGCAGCGGATAACATATTTGTAGGGCCTGATCAGGTGGATGACGGAATTGGGGTTGCGAGGTGTAACAGGAGCAAAGATACTAAGGACCACCAGGAATAGGGAGATGTGGAGATCCATGATCGCCTACGTCCTGAAGGGACTGGTCACATAGAAGAAGAAGTTATATAAAATCTTGCGAACTTAGGCCTCTGATCATAAATCTAAAAAACGGCTTCGCTTACTCACTCGCTCCGTCCCACATTGAGCTTCTCGACGTTGTGTAATTGTTAACAAATTTGTCTCGCTAGAATCCTTACAATTAAGTAGTGAGTTCGATCCTCACTGGATATTCTATACTTTAGGCTTCATGCAGTATGTAAGCTGCATTAGAAAATCGTCATTCAGTAACTTTTCTTTCGTTTTAACAGACGTTAATGTTATTGTCTAATGTCTGCATATTTTGGTCTTAAGGAAACCGTTAAATGAATGTATTTTGTTTTTGTTTTTTTGGGGTTTTTTTTTTTGTGCTATGCCTGTTCCATGTAACACGATCGGATAGACTTGCAATGAAAGTTCTTCAGTGAACCATTGTGGGACGTATGTGGAGGGGAAAACCGAAGAAAAAGTGGAAGGACCATATCGTAGAATGGATAGAGAATCCATTCACGACCACGACAGTTGGAGAAGACGATTGGGCAGCTCAGCACGTCGGCCTCCCAACAAATGTTTCCCAGGTTAAGGGCGAAAGAAGAAGAATTTTATTGTTTTCAAATATCCCACTTCGTGAGTCATTGTCATAAAAAAAAAGACACAACAACACGAACCGTCACGTGAAGATGTGAATTTTTAAAAAAGCCGAGATGACACGCAAAGACCGAATATTAAAGAAAAGAGAAAGAAACAAATAAAGCAGAAAATAATTTTAAAAAAATAGATTTTGATAATGGCTTCTGATAGACGAGAGTACCTGAGACAATGCACCATTTCTAATCAAATAGACCGGAAATCAGTAAAATAGCCCACAATATAGAAAAATATTTTTAAATACATTTAAATGGCACGTTTAAATAGTCTTCTCTGTACAAAAAGGGTTAACAGTGTAAGTTGCACTGAGTGCTTATACTTTATTGCCATCAAAGCTGTGTAGTCATTGCCCTAGATCGACGGCCTCATTAAAGAAAAAGCAACTAGAAAATAAGAAGAAATTAATTTTGTTTTTTTTTAATCATATCACCCCAAGCAAGGCGATAAAGCCACTGATGCGCAGGGGGCTACGTAAGGGTAAAAAGAATTGAAAAGAGAAAGCCGGAAACCAGATCGTAAACAGGGAACAAGAGATGAGACTCTTCACCTGTTCAATAGATGTGGGTGAAGTGTGAACCGGGAAATAGTTTAGTCTATCTACTCCGATTGAAAAAAAAATTTAAAAAAAAAGACTGCAAAGATTGGAAAAAGAAAAAGAAAAACGGAAACCGCATCCTAAACAGGTAACAAGCGATGAGCCTCTTCACCTGTTAAATAGACGTGGGTGGAGTGTGAACCGGGCAATAATTTAGTCTATCTACTCCAACCTTAAAATATGCTTAGTGGAAAATGTCATGATACCTTTATTGAACTTAGGTCTCTTGTTGGGACCCGAAAAAGAATGCATATACACTCGATATCAGAGGAAATAATAATAATAATAATAATAATAATAATAATAATATGGTAATTAACTATAATAAAATCTTTTGCCATTTCCTAATAAGCAAGCATTCAGCATTAATTGACCGAGTAGCCAGTACTACTCAAGTTACGCTTCACCTCACTACATTACAATAGTGCTAGAATCAAAGTGTAGCACCTGATCCCCCCTTCTCTAAAGATAAAGGTAATAGTAGCAGTTTCCTCATGAGGAAATATTTGACATTCATTGACTGAGCAGTCAGTGTTAGTGTCACTTGAAATTGATAAACTATTTTTGAAAATCTTTTTTTTTTTCCCCAGTTCATTGTTATCGTTCTTGCCAGTATTGATGGTGGACAGGGATGAATCATTTCTAACCTTTTCTTTGATATAGTGTGGAAAGTCCACGCATTGAATACGTAATTATTTACCCTTCGAGTTATATGTGCTATCCATTTTAGTTGCTTCTGTTGGAAGTCTGTAAATGACGTACTTTGTGTTATTGGGTACGGTTTTTTGTTTGTGATTCTGTATCGTCATTCCTCGATATTCAAAGAGGAATGTACAGCGTCATTTGCTCGAAAACACGTTTTGTAGCATTTGTATTTTTGAATAATGGCAGGTACACCCGTCTTGTAGAAAGGATTCTGCTTTTTGTCCATATATTAATTGCCACTTTCAACTCATCATCTTCGGCGATCTATTGTTCACTAGTTGCTCTCTGCTATTTTTCAGTTCTAGAAGCTCTTCGGCAACAATTATCTCCTGCTCCTTCAGGGTTGCTTTTGATAACAAACTTTGCAAAGACTTTCGAGTAGCCAAGCTACAGTAGCTAAAACTATGTATCATATGAAAACATTCAGAGAATTTTTGATAGTAATGCTTCCATCGATTGCAATGAAAGCATCAGCCTATCTGCTTTTATTATCGTATACAGGAGCAGCTGATCTGCCACTTCGTGACCTCTCTCGAAGTTTATGTTTTATTTAATTTTGCTATTCAGTCACTCAGTTAACTGCCATACGTGATACACGCTTTGGGCGATCATGTCTAGAAAGAGGCATAACTGACTGGGCAGAAGATTATCTCGAAGCAGGTTGCCAATGCTTTCTGCGGTAAACCCAATCTGTACTATTATTTAACCCATAACTGGCGGGAAGAGGCGGATTAATACCTTTCTCAAAGGTATTTGCGCGTAAGTGAATACAAGGAATTTAACTGGAGTTCGAACTCGGCACCCCGATTTTTTGTTTCGGGTCGATATCTACTGCCACGCATCGCAATTTTGCCATTATTTATCGTTATTCATCCGGTTACTCTTCTTACATCATGCGTAACCATTCCAGAAACATTCACGAATGGCCTGCGAATATGTACAACATTTTCTTTTTCAAAAACGGAAATAACATTAAAGCTGTATCCATACAGGGATCTAACACGTTATGATAAATTTACAATTTTTTAGTTTTTCTCGAGACTTTATGGTTGGTTGGTTGGTTGGTTGGTTGGTTGGTTGGTTGGTTGGTTGGTTGGTTGTTTGGTTGTTTTGTTTTATGGCATATCAACCTCGGTGGGTCATTTATTGCCAATTAATTTTTATTTATTTATTTATTGCTGGTAATAACTTTTTCTTTCAACAATTTATTGTTGTTGTTATATAAGTTTTGTGTCTAGTAATACTTTTTTCTTTTCGAGTATCAAGATTCATTGAGATTTGTTTTTAAGGGCAGGGTCACCAAGTCCTACCCTGTTATTTAACCCATGACTGGAGGGAAGGGACGGATTAATACTTTTCCCAAGGATACCAGTGCTTAAGTGAATGCAGGGTAGACTTTATGGATTTGTTGCGAAAAAAATGATAATACTGTTAAAATCAATATTAGAACATGCATTGTCAGTTCATACAAAAATATAAAAACGTGGAGATTTCTCGCACACGTGCTGCAGATGGACTGCATATAAGAAAAGCAGAATATAACTTTGTGAGCGACGCTTGAAAAGCATTTAAGTTGTCTATGTTTATTTTTGAATGTGCGCCGTGGTGCACTGGATATCGGCTTGGAACGAAAGACCTATAAAGCCGAGTTCACATTTCCCATTAATTCGTTGAATTGACTTACGCGCAAATATACTTGTGAAATTATCCCGTCTCTTCTCCCTCCAGCTATCGGTTAAAGAACAGGACAGATTGGGTTCTATAGGCTTTGTTGGCAACCGGTTTACCACAGAAAGTAATAACAACATACTGGTGAAAAATCTTCTGCCCAATCAGTCATGTTTCTTTCGAGACAGGAGCGCCCAGGCGTGTATCACGTATGGCATTTAACTGACTATGTTTACTTTTACATAAAAGATATATGTATATTTTGATCCATAAGTTTAATAAGACACTGTCGAATCTAACGGAAGATGTTTTCGTTTAATGAATCTGAAACTGGCTCAGAATTATTTTTTTTCAAATTGCCTACATGGTTCACAACTGAATTAAGTAGCGGCGAAAAAATAGACGCCATAATAACAAGGGGTGTTAATAGACTGCGGCAAAACGCATTGTGAGTTTAGTCTGTTTTAGATGCACACCAATAGATTCAGTGAGAAAAGATTAGAATATATGCTGAACAGTGTCTTCTTAAACATTCTTTTTTTTGGTGGGGGATCATTCTCTACGTTTATTTAACCTCCAACTTTCTCACACGCACACACTATTTTGTACGGTTATCTCTATTTCTTTATCTTTCTCTTCCTACATCTTTTGATTATTTCTCTTCGTCTATTTTTATATTCAGTAATTCTTAATATATATATATATATATATATATATCAGCATGCAGTGTGGGTATAGAAGAATCCAAAAGAGTATCCTCTACATACAGTGGGAGGATAACTCTCAAAGAGAGCTCTAAATATATAAATGCATATAGAGCAAATATAAGAAAAATTAAGGCAGATACGCTATTTCATAATAAATTGGAAGTGTGGGCCTGATTTCAGGCGAACCATTATCAGCTTCCGTCTTTATTGTATAAAGGTTCATGATGATGGTTTGCCTGAAATAGGCATATTATTCCGATTTACCATGAAATAAAGCATATGCCTTAATACTTCTTATATCTATATATATCTATATCTTTCTCTTGCTACATCGTTTGATTATTTCTCTTCGTCTATTCTTATATTTAGTAATCCTTAATATATATATATATATATATATATATATATATATATATATATATATATATCAGCATGCAGTGTGGGTATAGAAGAATCCAAAGGAGTATCCTGTATATACAGTGGTAAGATAACTCTCTAAGAGAACACTAAATATATAAATACATATAGAGAAAATATAAGAAAAATTAAGGCAGACACGTTATTTCATAGTAAATCGGAAGTATAAGTCTATTTCAGGCGAACCTTTATCAGCTTCCCTCTTTACTGTACAAAGATTCATGATGATGGTTTGCCTGAAAAGGGCTTATACTTCCGATTTACCATGAAATAACGTGTCTGCCTTAATTTTTGTCTTATATATATATATATATATATATATATATATATATATATATATATATATATGAATTAATTGGACATTGTGGCACGGAAATTTCTAATATTTGATGTTGGTTGTACAAATGATTTACATTTAAATACAAAAACCTTTGGTTTGTTGTTTATGTATGTAGGAAGATACAAAATTCACATGTGTGTTTCTTTTAACTAATCAGATTGTAGATTCATTTGGAAATTTATCACTAAAGAATATTTACTAAGTAACTTTTTCTCTTTTTTCTTTCTTTTCCTTTTCCTTGCTTTTCTTAGTTTTCTCCTTTATTCTTTTTCCTCCCTAACGTTCAAGATGTCAATCTGCTTATAACCTAATTTTATCATTTTCCTTTTTTTCACTTTTATTGTTTCTCTCTCAGTTTTATTATCTTTGATGTGATGTGCCCATTTAGTAACAAGGCTGTCCTTTTCACTTTCTTATCATTTTTGTCTCCTCTTCTAGCGAACAGGAGAGGAGTGAAGAAAGAGAGGAATTTATTCATCTTATTAATGTTTTCTACTTCTAATTTTCACAAAGCCTTTGATTTATAAGTAACACACACACACACACACACACACATATATATATATATATATATATATATATATATATATATATATATGTTGTATATCAATAAACAGACAAACACGCATATATATAAAAATATATCAAGTGATATTTTTATTAATGACAATGAACCGTGTAGCCTAGGGAACAGAGAGTGAGAGAGCGCGCCTCTAAGGGGTTGACGGGTTGACGGGAGTGTCTCTCTTCACCGGCCGATCTCTGTCTGGTCTCGTCTGTCTCTCTGTCTCTCGTCTCTCTCTGAAATCCGTGCGCCGAGGTCTTTTTATAATCTCCAAACCGGGACTTCCGGATTTTGCCTCGCCCACGCACGCCCACGTAATTCTCAGAGACACCTGTTCTGTCTGCCTCTTGTAGCCATTTCCGCTACTGCCGGAAATAAGGTAAAACAAACATCCGTTCCTTTCAACGACCGGAAAACAACCCCCGCTTGCATCAGCCTTTCCTCGGGTGGGGCCAGATTATTATATTACATTTATATATATATATATATATATATATATATATATATATATATATATATATATAATTATTTAATTGCTTAGACTTGGTCATAATTAAACTAAAACAATAAACAGTTGTATTAAAATGTGATTGTAGAACTTCTGAAAATTGTTTTCATTTGTCAACGAGTTTTTACGCTACCTGAGTTTCTACCATCTCGCGACCTGTTTTCAACAAGGTCATGTAATAACTCGTCTCCAAATAATATATATATATATATATATATATATATAACCATGCTGTGCAGTATCCTGTACATACAGTGGTAGGATAACTCTCTAAGAGAGCTCTAAATACATATAGAGCAAATATAAGAAAAATTAAGGCAGACACGTTATTTCATGATAATAAAGACAGAAGCTGATGATGGTTTGCCTAAAATAGGCCTATTATTCCGATTTACCATGAAATAACGTGTCTGCCTTAATTTTTCTCACACACACACACACATATATATATATATATATATCTGAGTATAGGGTACGTATGGATGGAATAATATTCCTTGGCCAAAGAAACCCTATTCTTCAAAAAGTGGTCAATACAAAGTAGAGCCAATAATATTTATTCAGAAATTATAACATGGATATGTTATAATATCACTACAAATGTAGCTATTTTGTTTCGACACTTCCTGTGTCTTGTCAATTGACGTGGTTTATTTTAAATTGAATGTTTTTAAAAGGTTAGAACAAGCAAACCTCCTTTTAATCAGGGAGGCACAATTGTATGTACAATGTGGACTAATCAGTGTAAAGCAACTTCTAATTTGGAGAATATGTTGGCATACTAAAAAAAAATCTTGATTATAACTTCTGAATATATATATTTATATACAGTACACTAAATCTAAAAATGAGCCAACACCGACCGCGGTTTCACACAACTGTATTTTTTGCTCTACTTTCGTACTTTCGAATAGAGCACTTTACTGGTAAGGTTTTCGTCTTGGTTTTTTTCTTTCAAACAAGCTCTTGACGTATTGTTCTTGTGCTTGTTTTTTTTTTCATTTTTTTTTCTTCCCCTTTATTTAACCTACGAGGTCGTCCCCGTTTGGTTATTGACGATTTAATTTACTGATAGGTTAGCATTGGTTTTTCGGACATTAGTCTGTAATAATTAGTGTTGCTTTATTGTAATTACGTATATTAATATATATATATATATATATATATATATATATATATAAACAGAAATACTGGTTATACCAATGAGACAAGTTGATATAGAAGAAAAAAGTGCAAGAATCCGTGAACGCTTTGTCTAAAGCCTAGATTTATTGTTATTATGATTATTAATATTAATTGTTTTTTTTTGTTTTTTTTTTTTTGTATAATATATTACGAGTTCATCATGGTATTTTCGTTGCCACACGTGTTTCGATTGCAAAGTTGACTCTCTTCAGAAGGATAAACACGTGACTACATATCGAGATCTGTTTGTTAGCAAGCAGGTTAGAAAGCTAATGTGTACGTTTTTGTTTTTTTTGTTTTTTTGTTTTAGTTTTTTTTTTTTTCACACTTGCTCGTTAAATCTCTTCCGTTTTGAGACTCGTTCGCCTTTCGTTGACCATAACAATTTTTACACTGACTTTATACTTCAAAATTGTTTTTATACGATATTGATTCAATTCTACAATCGTCTATTTTTTTTCGAATGCTACATAATTATTCTAAAAGATTTAACAAAATAAGTTTATTGAGCTTTATATTTTGGAATTATATAACTTTCCTTTATTTCCTAATTTTTGCTTAATAAAATGTCCTATGAAGCTTTAAAATAAAAAGTTATTTTACATTTTAACTTTTCCTTAACATCGTTCTGATCTTTATGCTCCCTACTATATATATATATATATGTGGGTGTGTTACTTATTTCTCTATGTGTCATCCCACTTTCTTCTTTCGTACACTCTTCCGTTTCTCACTCTCTTTTTCTCATTTGCATCATTCCATTTCTTCTTTTATTATTTCATTTCTCGAACTTTTTCTGTTTTTCTATTCTCTAATTTTTATACTTTTTTCTTTTCGTTTGTTTACAGTTCCACCTCTCTCTCGCTTTCTATATATATATATATATATATATATATATATATATATATATATATATATAAATCTACCATCCGCCCGTGCCTTGAATATTGCTGCCATATCCGGTCGGGGGTTTCTGCTATCCACCTAGGCGTCCTTGACATAATCCAACGGAGAATCTGTAATGTGATAGATCCGACTTGACAGCACGGATACAGTCACTTTCTCACCGGCGCAATGTAGCTTCCTCTACAAATACTTTCACGGCTTCCGCTCCGATGAACTTAGCTCACTGGTGCCCCCTATATATAAATTTACTCGAGCCACAAGATTAGCAACAAAGTCTCACCCTTTTACTGCGAAACCAATAAATTTTAAACGCAAATTCTACTCCATCAGCTTCTTTTCTCGCACTTTTCACCTGTGGAATTCCCTTCTATTTACTTGCTTTCCCGACAGCTACAATCTCCAAGAATTTATATGTAAAGTCAATATTCATCTCCTATCTCACTAACCTGCATCCTCTCTCTCTCATGCTCCTTTCTCCGTCCACTCCACTTTCATCAGTATTCTCAGCCTTCTCATACCCACTTCCTGACACCCCCTATAACCTGTCCCTCTTTCTTTCTCATAACCTTCCTTTTATGTAACCCCCTGCAAAACAGTGATAGTAAAATGCCTTGCTTGGGGCGATATGATTATGTATATATATATATATATTGGTTTTACTACAACCACGCTCTCCCGTAGACTTAGCTACCACCTTTCTGATCAGAGTACAATTAAACATTTCTCAGAAAAACATAAACATGTAGCTAATATCAGACAGATTTTAGTCAACAATACAATAATCCTTACTCATACACACTGTAAAAAGAACCTTCAGATATTGGAGGACATCTACATTAAAGCCAAACAACCCACACTTAATAAAATCACTTTTAAATCTTGTCATAACACATTACATTGCATTTGAATACATGGTTCTGTTGTTATTTTGCGCTATCAAACATTGTGACGTCATAGAAGCGCATTGCAAATTTTGCGAACTGCGTTTGTTATTTTTGGTAACTATTGCCGTTGCCTAGCGGTGTTTTATGTCAACACAAAATAAAATCGTCGGTGATGGTGGATGTTATTGTATTACCGTCTTAATAACCTCTCTGAAGATGGCTCATGTGAGCTGAAAGCTTTGAACAAACTTAATAAAAAATTATCCAAATTTTGGAGAATTTTTGTCTTTATTTTCAACTGAAATTAAAGCCAAAATACGACGTTTAGAACGGCTCATGATTAAACATAGCAGACATTCATTGTCTCTTATATTTAACAGTAAATGTTTAGAAAATTATTTGCTGCCTCGATACACTAAATCTCTCTCTCTCTCTCTCTCTCTCTCTCTCTATATATATATATATATATATATATATATATATATTACGCCTTCTTTTTTCCTAACCTCTCTCGGAATAAAAATGTCAGCATTTAACCATTTGATCCTGTCAATACTAAACATCAGTAATCTTCTTAAAGGATCTTCCTTTGTAGAATGCATTAAACTCTCCGCCCCCCAGTCATTATCTCCCCTCTCTTCCGCTTCTCACATTTTTTCTTCATGGTTATTTCTTTTCTCTCTCCACTGACTCATTTATTATCTCCTCTTTCTCTTCTTCAAGTTCATTTCTTCTCTCTCTCCTTCTCTTCGTCATGCTCATTTCATTTCTCTCTCTTTTTCATGCTCAATTATGTTTCCTTTTTCCTTTCTCTCTCTTCCAACTCTTCTGTCACTCTTGATCACTCTTTCACTCTCTGCCTTTTTCTTCTCCATCTCACTCGCTACTCTTCTCTTTCACTCCCTATGTCTCTTTCTTTTTCTCTCTATCCGTCTCCCATCTTTTGTCTCTGTCTGTCTACATCTCTTTATTTCACTCCCTCTTTGTCTCTGATTTCTAAACAACAACCAACACACAAGTGTTAGCAGTTTTGTTCGTAATCACGAACAGAATGTAGATTTCGTAAACGAGGAGGTATGATTGCATTCAGAAATTGATCCGGGTCAGGAAAGAAAATCTATGCATATACCAGGCTATTTAGTCTACTAACTGAAGTCTGTCAGTAATAATATTGTTTTTTGCAAGTACTAAGCACAAATATTTTACAAGCACTAGACACAAAAAAAAAAATATTCTTTCGTCTGGTTTTCTATAATCTTTCTTTTTTACCATGGCAGGTGGAAATGAGCATTAATTAAAAATATGAAGCGGAACTTCCAAAGCTTATGACGCAGAATCCTATGTAGTGGCTAATAGCTAAGCTATAAATAAAGACCACTTGGACGTGACAAGATATCTTAGTTTAATCTGATAGAAGATTAATCCGGAGAAATTTAACATGGAAAATTGCATTAAATCAGATAAGAGCGACTACCTTAAAAATGATTATTTGATGTGATTCGCATTTCTTTGTTGTTTGTCAGTGTTTCAAAAGCGTCAGAAATTCTACAAAAACTAAATAGGTCGGGGATAGTGGCTAGGAATACTACTACCATCAGTAATTTTAACAGGATGGATGTCTCACCTATGTTAACTAACGCTACTGTTCAACATATACTTAGACAAGCGTATCTACATAAAAACACACGCATACTGTTATGCACTTTACCATCCAAACTAAAAGACACGAAGAAAAATTCGTAGATTACTGCATTCAGAGATTCTCACTGTCTTAGAAAGAATCTGGATGACTGGCTTTATATTTTTGCCCCCAACCCCATCATTTCCCCACGCCCCCCATCATTGACCTGTAGATTTGAAGGCAAACTGGGATTTTGCATATTAAACAAATAGTTTGATATCAAATGAAGTCGTCAACAAATAATCGCCGAACAAAAAAAGTATAGGATTTTCTTTTTTTACAATTAAAAGAAAACTTCATTTCACACAGAAGAGATTGGCTTCTGATCTGAACTTACCAATTTTTTTTTTTTTTTTGTTAATCATCTCACCCCGAGCAAGGCAGAAACGCCACTGATGTGCAGGGGGTTACATAAATGTAGAAGGATTAATTAGAAAAGAGTGAGGAGTACAAGCTAGTTAGAAAGAAACAATAGAAAGCTGAGAAAGCAGGTGCAATGACAGATACATGGGCGGAGAGAACGTGAAGATTATACAGGGGAGGGGAGAGAGCTAGAGTCCAGTGGTTAGTAGATGAGTATTGACTTTGCATTTAAATTTCTGGAGGTTGTAGCCGCCAGGAAAGCAAGAATACGGGAGCGAGTTCCACAGGCGGGAAGTGCTAGAGAGGAAGCTGCAGGAGTAGAATTGTCGTCTGTGTTTGGCTAACCTGACTGTGAATGGGTGGGACCCAGTTGCCAGTCTGGTTGCACGGGTAAACACCTGTTGAGGAGGCATCAGTGACTTAAGCTCCTCCGAGCAGAAGCCATGAAAGTATTTATAGAAGAGACAGAAGGAGGCCACATTTCGACGATGGGAAAGTGGCTGCAGTCGAGTCGCCAGATCAGTACCTATCACATTACAGACTCTCCTTTGGAGCTTGTCAAGAACACTGAGGAGAACGGCAGGGCCACCTGACCATAAATGGCAGCAGTACTCCATGCACGGACGGATGGTTGACTTGTATATATGCAGGATGGATTCGCTATCATTTGTTATGCTTATCTATTTTTCAGTTGAATTTCGAATAAATTTAATTTTAATTTGAAATATTAATTTGTCTCGTACACATATTGTCTAATGCATGTTTGACTATCGATATCTTTCAAAAATAAAAGATAAAAAAAAAGTTCGTTAAGATTTTCTTATTTCGAAAAAGTTTCTTCTCTTCGGCAGTTGACCTCCAACCTCCACCACCACCATGGAACTATAGATTTGACTGCAAACAGTGTTTTTGCATATCAAACCAAAGGCTTGTGGTAGTAAATGAAGCCGCCGACAATAATCGCTTGAACGAAAAAAGTAAGGGATATTTTACAATTTTAAAAAAATTTCTTATTTCACTCGGACGAGACTTAGCTTCTGATCTAAATTTGCCTGTTTGCTATCATTTGATATGCCAATCTATTTTTCTATACCTGCTCACGGTAAACTTTTCAGCCTGCCTCTCTCTCTCTCTCTCTCTCTCTCTCTCTCTCTCTTTCTCTCTCTCTCTCTCTCTCTCTCGTATATATTGTGTATGTCTTTCGACAAGAAGGCTTCTCGCCAGCTAAATAATACTACTGAAAAAGTGAAATAAATTTCACCAAGATGTATTTTGAGTTTCACTTAATTCGGTAAATAGTTCAGGTTGGAATCAAAATTGTCGTTTCAGGTATATATATATATATATATATATATATATATATATATACAGAGAGAGAGAGAGAGAGAGAGAGAGAGAGAGAGAGTGGTCTCTCTTCAATAACATTAGTCAGCCAAACCAACTTGCTAAGAAGAGAAAACAGGTAAATATTTTAATGTTTTCTTTAAAAAATAGCCTGAAAATTCGAAATCATATTCGTATTAAAATATCAATTTTTTTTTTACTGTACTAATCTAGAGAATTCGAATTATCTTACTCTATAAGAAGGTTTATTCGGATTTGTACTTACTTAATATTTACATTCTTTTGTTTAAACTCAGTCTGTTAACTGCCATACGTGTTACTCGCTTTGGGTGATCATGTCTCAAAAGAAATATGGCTGACTAGGTTGAAGATTATCCCGCAGTAGGTTGCCATTGCTTTCTGCGGTAGACTGGTTGCCAGCCAAGGCTATAGAACCCAATCTGCCCTATAATTTAACCTATAACTGGGAGAAAGAGGGTATTTGTGCCTAAGTGAATGCAAGGAATTCAGCCCGTAACCGAACTCGGCACTTCCATTTGTCGAGGGTATTTGTGCCTAAGTGAATGCAAGGAATTCAGCCCGTAACCGAACTCGGCACTTCCATTTGTCGTCCCGAGTCGATATCCACTGCACGACAACGCATATTCTCGTTTAATCTAACATATTTCGCTTTGAAAGAAATAAAAACTTAAGAAATAAAACTTCCTCCGGTTCATAACACAGGTAATTTATTTTGCATCATATCATCTACTCCCACACATATTTGTGAGTCCAACGGGTTATTAGCAACCCAGTAGAACGAACTTAACCCTCTAGGGCCATTCGTATCATATTTGATACAGTATTTCCCTATAAGGAAACATTTGTTATTTCCCTATAAGGAAACATTTGGCATTCATTGACTGAGCAGTCAGTACTGCTTTCATTTGAAATTTATAAAATATTTCTCTTAAAAAATTTTTCAGGAAAATATTTCTTTCAAGGCTTGTTTTCATACTGTATCAAATATGATACGAATGGCCCTAGAGAGTTAAACCTACAAAGGACGGAAGAACTTTTGCGTGGTCAATGGCGATCTAACTAAGAGTGATTTCTCGATAGAACACCGTAGAGAAGGCAACAAGAAACCACTCCCCTATTCTTTACAACTATATTCATGGACACCGACAATAAACCTATAAACCCTAACAGCGTGAAGAGGGTGAAGCGTAAAGACACTGACTCCTCACCCGGTAAGGAGTGACATGTGCAAAAGATGCCATAATCCAGCGACTGTTAGCATAAACGGTATAAAAGAGATAACTTTTCTCAGAATTTATTCTTCGGCCAGAATGGAAGGACTTCGGCGACAAGTGTCACCGGACCGTTATCATGCGACTGTTAGCACTGTAGTACCCCCTTACTAGAGGTCAGAAATAATACTACCTAAACATATTAATTTTCTCTTCTTCTCCCTCCTCTTCTCCAGGTGCTTCCACCTTGGTGACGAAATACTCTCCCAGAAATCCCTTCATCTCTCACTCCCTTTCTTTTCTCTTTCACTCTGGTCCATCCCTACTGACCAACAACTAGTAGCAGTTCAGTCTTTTTTAGTTCCTCAAAAGATTTCACACCAGCCACACATGTTACTCCGGCCAGCGGACATTTTAGCCAGCCACGAGGGACTCACACAAGAATGCAGACGAAGTTAAATAAAGTTTGTTTTAACAGGTTAATATTTGTATCTCTTAATTATTATCCAGAAGATACGAGGTACAAATATTACAGCACCAAACAAAAATAATTCTTTGGACATGGAATGTCAGAACGATGAACAACTGGGGACAGCTGGAAAACGTGAATCTGGAGATGAGTAGATTAAACAATTTTTTTTTAGGTATATGTGAAACGAGGTGGCCAAACACTAGAGACTTCACTAATGAAGACCACAAAATTATATATGTAGGAGGTAAAAATAATGAAAAAGGAGTCGGCGTGATACTGGATAAAGACAAGACGAAATCCGGTCTGAGATACTGCCAGAGATCTGAGAAATTTCTAGTTGCTAAACTGAAATAAAGCTCTTCAATATATCATTTACTAGCAGTATAACCCGGCGTTGCTCGGGTTTAATAAAAGCTTTAAAACTAATCCATGGTCCTGGAGCTCAGACTCTTTGGACGTTGGCATGAAAGACTAAAAAGCAATCGTTGTTTCCAGTTAAAGCGAAACAGTAGACTGAAAGAAAAATGAATGGATGTAAGTCGAATTTTGATTTCCTTTTGAATTTTGATTATCGATTTTCTGCACTACTGTAAGAACTGCAACCTTGAAACTTCTGAATATCGTTTCTTATGTCTTTGTCTATGAGTGTATCAAATTTGATTAAAATCGGACCACTCCTTCTATAACCTGATTTTTTCGATTTTCGATTATCGATTTTCGATATTTATCGGGGGTACCTCGACACAAAACCTAGCTAAGAACACTCGCAGACGCTTATAGTACAACTGTGCAAATTTTCAAGAAAATCAATTTCATATATATATATATAAATACTAACAGTATAGTCTGGCGTTTCTCGGGTGTAATGAAAGCTTTAAAACTAATCCATGGTCCTGGACCTCAGATTCTTTCGACGTTGGCATGAAAGACTAAAAAGCAATAGCTGTTTCCAGTTAAAGCGAAACCGTAGACTGAAAGAAAAATGAATGGATGTAAGTCAAATTTTGATTTCCTGGTATCGATATCAAATTTTCTGCATTATTGTAAGAACTGCAACTTTGAAACTTCTGAATATCATTTCTTTTGTCTTTGTCTATGAGTGTCTCAAATTTGATAAAAATTGGACCACTCCTTCTATAACCCGATTTTTTCGATTATCGAATTTTGATGTTTATCAGGGTACCTCGACACAAAACCTAGCTAAGAACACTCGCAGATGCTTATAGTACAACTGTGTAAATTTTCAAGAAAATCGGTTCAGCCGTTTCGGTGTCTATAGGTAACGGACACAGACAAAGTTCTATTTATAAATAAGTTTAGATTAAAATTAAAGGGACCATTACAGAAAATAGGTTCATGTTTCAGATAGCACACACGCTCGTAGAAAATCATGTATCAGATTTTCATGGCTTTGGGCAAAACGTTCGAGGAGGATATTAAGCAAGACAGTATTGACCTTATAATACATGTTGTCCTTTATTGCGTATATAGGAACTACTAGAGAAATTTACTTTTGTTTGCTATATGGAACACAGATATTATGAACGAAGTTCCAGGACTATCGTAAAAACACTGAACTTGTATATTATGCAAGATATTATTAGTTCCACGCTCTATTAGGTACACAGGAAACACTAGATAAAGTAAAGTTTTTCCTTAGCTACGGGACACAGAGCTAGCTGAAAACAATATTAGTCTAGTTCTCATTTGCTTCTGGTCAAGATACTGTGCAAGCCGGTGTTGACCCCGTAGTAGTATAGGATGGGGCCTGTTGGAGATCACCAGAACCAGTATTGTAATCAGGAATCATTTCACCCGACGGAAGCGGAATCGTCTCTCGTTCATAGGGGAATACAATAGGAGAAAATACTGGGTACGAGGGCTTCGAAGAAAGGATAAAAGATGGATTTTGTCGAATAAGATAGAATATGACAATTGACGTTGTATTTAAATTTCTGGGGATTGTAGATATCAGGGAAGCAAGTAAATGGATAAGATTTCCATATGAGG
Organism: Ascarosepion bandense; assembly: GCA_037127315.1. Classification (NCBI taxonomy): domain Eukaryota; kingdom Metazoa; phylum Mollusca; class Cephalopoda; order Sepiida; family Sepiidae; genus Ascarosepion; species Ascarosepion bandense. Next base: position 662,888 of record JBBBDQ010000505.1, on the reverse strand, counting down.
GAAGTGCGAAAAAAGAAACTGTCAGAGTAGAAGAGATGGTTATATTTAAGGATTTCAACAGTAAAAGGGTGTAACCTAGATTACAGTCTAGTAGCACGTTTAAATTCATGTGGTTTTGGAACCAGGGAAAAAAGCTCGTCAAAACAGTTGCCATGAAAATATTCTTTGAAAAGATAGAAGGAAGCCGCATAACTTTGATAAGAAAGAAACTGAAGTCAAGATTCCAAGTCAGGAAGACAATATACACGCTTTTATGCTCGACATTTTTAGTATTTGTTCTAGCAAGATGAGATAAACTGCCTACGTGGCATGAATGACAACTTAGCTGTAGATAACCTTAGAATGCTCCTTGATTTATATAAAACGCAAAGGTAGTTCCATAGATATTTCCCTTAGGAACTATTGACGAGCTGCATGGCTACTTTTGTTTCATAGAATACTCATTTGCTATTGGTGAAACTTCAAATTACCCTGCTAATCTCTGTCGTATTTATTTACGCGCTGGAAGAACTCTTCAGATACTGTGAAGCTGATCGTTATTGAAGTAACGGAAATGTCTCGTAAGTGAAAGCGAGATTGGGACAAGTAATGATAATATCATTTTATTGTGATTGAAAAAGAATTGTTAAAAAGTTCACGGCAATGAAAGTACAGCTGCTGAATTTCTGCACTTCACACTATCCACGGTCTAGTATCAAAATATTTGCTCGTGTTAGATTAATGCAAATATATCCAACATTATCTAATAAAAAATGTGTACATATAAATTTATTATTTAGTTATTTAGTTATCAAAATAATTAGTTGAAGAAGATTAAAACAGATCTCAACAGTTGAACCAGCAGATGAAGAGGGATACGCATGACGGACATGATACAAAAGGCGTCACTGAAAATTATAACAGTCAGTGACAGTACGTTGCAGTTTTATAACAAATTAAAGCAATCGGCATTTTCTACTATGAATTTTTTCTCAAACCTAACGAGCTCTTACAAATTCAAATGGTGACAGCGATTATGGTGATACTTCTAGTCGTGAGCCAGCATATTAGTGGCTTACTCATAAACGCCATTATCATAAAGGAAGCGCTCAAAGAAGAAAATAAAGCCGACAATATATAATATAAGAAACGAAAACAACAAAGACATAAATATGTGCATTACTTAAAAAGTAATGCATGATTAGCAATGAATTTTTTACCGAATAAAGATTAGGGTATAATGCATAAATATTATATAAAGTTATAAAAATTTACATAATAGTTTTTTTTAAAATAAAGATTAAATAGAACAAAGGAAAAAAGCTAGAGGACAAAAGCTAAGGAATGATTTTGTTAACCCTCTAGGGCCATTCGTATCATATTTGATACAGTATGAAAACAAGCCTTGAAAGAAATATTTTCCTGAAAATTTTTTTAAGAGAAATATTTTATAAATTTCAAATGAAAGCAGTACTGACTGCTCAATCAATGAATACCAAATGTTTCCTTATAGGGAAATACCAAATGTTTCCTTATAGGGAAATACTGTATCAAATATGATACGACTGGCCCTAGAGGGTTAAGTAGTAATTAGTGGGGGATCTGTTTATTACTTCATAACAATATAGAACTGATCCCCCACTTTATGCCCAGGAGAAGCCTTAACCCTCTAGGGCCATTCGTATCATATTTGATACAGTATGAAAACAAGCCTTGAAAGAAATATTTTCCTGAAAATTTTTTTAAGAGAAATATTTTATAAATTTCAAATGAAAGCAGTACTGACTGCTCAATCAATGAATACCAAATGTTTCCTTATAGGGAAATACCAAATGTTTCCTTATAGGGAAATACTGTATCAAATATGATACGACTGGCCCTAGAGGGTTAAGTAGTAATTAGTGGGGGATCTGTTTATTACTTCATAACAATATAGAACTGATCCCCCACTTTATGCCCAGGAGAAGCCTTAACCCTCTAGGGCCATTCGTATCATATTTGATACAGTATGAAAACAAGCCTTGAAAGAAATATTTTCCTGAAAATTTTTTTAAGAGAAATATTTTATAAATTTCAAATGAAAGCAGTACTGACTGCTCAGTCAATGAATACCAAATGTTTCCTTATAGGGAAATACCAAATGTTTCCTTATAGGGAAATACTGTATCAAATATGATACGACTGGCCCTAGAGGGTTAATACTTGATTGTGAACAAAATATCAACAATATTTGGTAAACATCCCTTTATTTTCAATGACTTCTCTGCATCGTCGACCACGTGATCTAATTAATTTCTTGCAAATATCAGCAGTAATTTCCTCCCATTTGTCTTTCAATAACTCCCATAAGTGATCCTGGTTTTTCGGGTTTCTTTTCTGAGCCCTTTCTCCAATTATCTTCCAAACATTTTCTATTGGATTCAGGTTGGGGCTCTGGGCTGGCGTCTTCTTAAAAAAAGACCATAACCTTCCGTGTGTGTGTGTGTGTGTGTCTGTGTGTGTGTCTCTGTGTGTGTGTGTTAGGTTCAGGAGGCTGTCTCTCTGTAAACAGAGAGCTTGCATCCTTGGACTTCATATTATCAGTGTTTAATAGTTACAGGAAAAAGAAAAGAAGTAGAAAAATAATTTCCTCGGTAATTTTTTCTTTTCCTGTTCCTCCCTTTTCACTGTCTATAATTTTGTTTGTCTCTTATACATTTTCATCTTCATTTTAAAATTTTTACAAATGAAATAAATTTCCCAGCTGACCCTGAAAAGGTTGGAATTGAAACCGGTCGGTCGATCTTACTTCGTTTATTTATTTATTTATTTATTTATTTATTTATTTATTTATTTATTTATTATTGTTCATCTTGTTTTCTTCCACAATGCATTTAAGTATTAAATTTCATTTATTTTTAATTTAATACGGTTTTGTATTACTAATAATTTGTATATATACATATATATATATTGTGTGTTTGGGCAACAATCTCTTTTTTATACAGCTTTTATTGAAAATTACAAGCAAGAAAAGCAACAGTCTAATACCATCTCTGTCATTTTCAATGAAACCTATATATATATATACATATATATATTTGTTAAATTTAATAAAAATATAACATTGATTTCTTTTGAGTTTGTCTCTATTGAAATTTACCTGACAAAGATACCAAATATTCTACGTTACACACACACACACACACACACACACACACATATATATATATATATATACAGAAATAGATAGATAGATAGATAGATAGATAGATAGATAGATAGATAGATATGAATGAAAACAAACAAAAAATGTATCTTTTATGATCAAATGAATTCTGGGTAAATGCATATGCTATACACAGTACAATCTCCAGGTGTTTAAATGTAGGGTCAATAGATACCTCCTATCACACTAACTCCCAACTATTCTCACAACACTCTCATCTACCCAACCCTCATTCTCGGGGTATCCTTACCCTGCCTATCACCCACCCTCTGTCATTTCCTATATTTAATCAGCCTTTCTCCACTCTACGTAGCCCCCTGCACAGTAGTGGCAGTGACAGGCCTTGCTCGGGGTGAAACTCTTATAAAAAAAAAAAAAAAAAAAAATTAAAATGATTCCTATGATACTTAACACATCGCATCTCACAAACAAAACAGTTCAGATATGATACTTAACACATCGCATCTCACAAAGGCAACAGTTAAGATATGGATACCACATCTGGGTATTTAACCAAGTCCTCCCTACTGTGGTGGGATAAGACACAAGGCCGTTTTTAACTTGGGATATCCGTGCGCGTTCGCTCGGGTAAAAATTCTACGCAGATCACGCCAAAGCGGGATCGGATCTTGTCTACATTTCTCCAGGCGAAACTCTGCCCTTCGGTATAGCTTCGTCTGGGTTCTTCTCTGTCTGAAGACTGGGAGTCCGGCAAGTCTCATTTGGAGTGAAAATTTGGTTGCTGATTGTATATGTGGTTTATTAGAGACAGTTGGAGAATCTGGGCATTATTTTGATTGATTGGGCCTGTCTAGACTGCCCTATCATAGGATGGATGAAATCAAACGTTTCTTTTTGCTTACTCCTTTCCTAGTTAGATGCTGTATGGATAAGGCGTGTTTCCAGTCTTTCACTGGGGAAGTCTTAGTTTAATATAGGCCATATGTCACATGCAAATATAACAAAATACAAATGACCTAAGCTGTTCACTATAAAAACAAACTATTAAAAAGTCTTCTCAAGGATCTATAAGATTTTACACAAAATGACATACATATGAGAACATCAATTAATATACACTAAATTTTGTTTCACTTTATATCATGCCTATTTAATTTTGCTAAAGTAATAGATTATTGTTGTATGTTTAATATTTTTTTATATTAATTCCTAATTCTTATGTCTCTTACGAAGAAATGTTAAAGTATGATGCATTGAAATACACGCAATCCAATTTTTTTCTATTTCCTAAACTCACGATGACCAACGGTGAAAAGCAACAGGTAACACTTTCTCGCGTGTATATCAGTCTTCCGGTTGGAGTCTAGAAATAGGCGTAGTCCGCTAGTTCAAGTCACCCTCTCCGTTATCAAACGAAAGAGATAATAACAGGGCTAAGCAGCCGAAGTTTTTGTAGCGGCAAGAAAGAAGAAGCAGCAGCCAAAAGAATAACATTCAAGGGAGATAAACTAAGACAAGCGAGAAAGCTGACCGAAACAAAATGATAAAAGAAATAAAATTACTTTGTAATCTGAGCCGAAGAGAAATGCATTTTGCCCGAGTCTAAATCTGAATGTATAATATTCTTGTCAAAATCCAAACTCTAAGTGATTAATGTTTAACTTCTTCTTCTTCTTCTTCTTCTTCTTCTTCTTCTTCTTCTTCTATGTTCCCTGTCCCTTCAGAACGTAGACGATCATGGTTCTCCACATCTTCTTATCCCTTGTGGCACATAGTATGTTTGCCCCTGTTACTCCTGGAAACCCCCGTTCCGTCATCCACCTGATGAGGCCCTGCAAATATGTTATCCGCTGTCTTCCTCTGTCTCTCTTTCCTTATATCTGGCCAGTCAGTATCAAGTTCTCCAAGCCCTCCTTCCTCATTGCGTGTCCCAGGAACTTCAGTTGTCTCTTCCTGATGCTCAGTATTAATTTCCTTTTTGTTGCCATTCTTTCCAACACCTCATCGTTCTTTGCATGCTCAGTCCACGATATACGCAGCATCCTTCTGTAGAACCACATTTCTGCTGCTTCCAGTTTTGTCCTCATTTTCGATGAATTACAGAGACATAACAGCCTTTACCGACTTGGCAGACCGCCTTCAGTCACTCACCCACGGGCGTGATGTGGCTTCTCTGTGCCTCTACTATAAATACTTTCACGGCTTCTGCTCTGATGAACTTAGATCGCTGGTGCCCCCTAGGTATGAATTTGCACGAGATATTAGATTAGCTACTAGGTCCCACCTTCTACTGTGAAACAGATAAGATGTAACCTCAATTTCTACTCCAACAGCTTCTTTCCTCGAACTTCCCACCTGTGGAATTCCCTTCCATACACTTGCTTTCCCGACAGCTACAATCTCCAGGAGTTTAAATGTAAGGTCAATAGACACCTCCTAACACACTAACTCGAATCCATTCTCTGAAACACTCTTCCCATCCACCCAACTCGCATCCTAGCTATCCTTACCAATCTATCACCCTGCTTCTGGGATTTCCTATATCTAACTAATCTTTCCAATCACTTTCCCTCAATTAACCCCCTGCGCAATAATGGCAATAGAATACCTTGCTTGGGGTGAAATGATTAAAAAAAAAAAAAAAAACTCTATACTGAATGTCCCAGAAAAATCGTTTAAAGAATGTGTGAGAAATCATTAAATATGCGTGGATTCTCTCTCGCTGTTATACAGTATCCGCGTGACACGCTGGGAAAAGATGAGAACTCTTTTTTCCAATGCAGCAAAAGTGGCATTGTATAAGAGACTATCCTCATGCTAGTCCGATTGGCACTCTTCATTTGATCGAAGTGGTCCTTGTGGAATCGAGATTGTTTGCACGGCCTATGCAACTAAATAAACACAAGATGCACGATTACCCACAGTCATGTATTTAGACAGCATCACGGTTTGCCTACAAAGTTATACATTATGCAAATGACAGACAGACTTTTCAGTTGTCTTCTTGCATTTGAGTCAAATCAGCTTTGATGTTAACCATTCTGCGGTAAGCGATCACTAGTAAGAAAACAGGAATAGACATAACGTTGAACGGTTCGTTAATTTAATTTTTGTTAATGTTGACTCAGTCTACGCCATGAATTGAATAAAGTGATATTTCTGGATTTTTAAATTCCCCGAATACAGCAGGCAGTTGAGATAAACTGAAGCCGAAAGATTCTCATTATAGTTACGTATCTTCTTCTTCTTCTTCTTCTTCTTCTTCTTCTTCTTCTTCTTCTTCTTCTTTTCTTCTTCTTCTTTTTCTTCTTCTTCTTCTTCTTCTTCTTCTTTTTCTTCTTCTTCTTCTTCTTTTTCTTCTTCTTCTTCTTCTTCTTTTTTTCTTCTTCTTCTTCTTTTTTCTTCATTCTTCTTCTTCTTCTTCTTCTTTTTTTCTTCTTCTTCTTCTTCTTTTTTTCTTCTTCTTCTTCTTCTTTTTTTCTTCTTCTTCTTCTTCTTCTTCTTCTTCTTCTTCTTCTTCTTCGTCTTCTTTTTCTTCTTCTATATGCCGTCCCTTTTCAGGACGTTTCAGATTGTCTCCACAATTGTCCTTTATAGATATTAATAACTTTTTTTATCCCTGCTAAACTCTGTTCTCTCATCTATCGACACAACCCCGCTAAATAGTTTATTCGTAAATTTCCTCTGCCCTGTGCGTGGCATCCGTTGGTTACTAGATCTCATGTATCTGCGTCGCAATTGTTATTCATCAATTGCTGATGGCATTGCAACATCTGTTATGATTTTGCAGGCTAACACAGGAGTGCAGTCTCGACTGCAACCAATACGTGTGAAACGCTCTCTCTCTCTCTCTCTCTCTCTCTCTCTCTCTCTCTCTCTCTCTCTCCCTCTCTCTCTCTCGATGTCACTATGTTGTTTTCTTTCCTTTGAGCATTCTTTACCTCGGTGGCAAGCCTCCGTTTATTCTCATGTTTTTGTCGTTGTAATTAGGCGACGCTGGAGTGTTAAGTTCAAGGCGCAGACCGGGCACGAGTTTTCTGAGAGATTGGTGGTTGCCGCTGAGGAACAGCTTCCCCTTTCCACGCCAACAATGTGGCCGAAAGAAAAGGTAGATTTCAATACAGGTATATTGATCTGGTAGAGAGGTTCGTGTAGACATCGTGGACTGAATTGGTTAAATTAACATTCCTACTTACCGAGAGGTATTATTATGTATGTGTTGCTCGGCATGAATTGAACCCGCATTTCTATTATCGCTGAAAACCGATTTGAAGCTTTAATAGTTCAGCCATGAGTAATCTAGAAGTAAAGCAAATCCTACTTACACTTTTTCAGAAATTCGCATCGTTTATTCGGTTATTTCAAAGCCCATACCCCCTAACTTTATTGTCGTAGCCGAGACATAAACAAAATGATTTTCAAGCAATTAATGGATGTTTTTAATCTGATATTAGTTTTTATTTCCAAATATAGCGTAGTTGTAGTAGACTAACTAAAAATGAAAATGCTGCTTTAAAAATGCAGTCAGGTTGGAAGAGAAAGTGATGGCGTATTCGTGATCAGGAAAGTTGTGAAAGATCCTAGGAAAACATTATTCATTTTGTCTCGATTAATTTGTTATTAAACTATGATATAGAAATCCTGACAAAATTTCAAATTTGATAGGTGAAACTTGTTATATGAATAAAGATTTGATGAAATAGAAAAGAAAGAAAGAAAGAAAGAAAGAAAGAAAGAAAGAAAGAAAAAGGAAAATTCAAATGACGTATCCTTCCAACAACTTCCAAGTTCCGCAGACACACTGTTCGTTCGGTTGAGATAAATCTACTGGATTAGTTAATGTGTATATATACTATGTCGACTTTGGTCTGATTCAAAGACAGATGGAGTACATATTAAGTAAGGAAGGTTTTATTGATGCAGTCGTTCAATTGGGACAGTCTGCCTAGAAAAAACAGCCTTTTGAAATCCCTACCATTTATTTGTGATCGAACACCGAGAGTAAACGCTAATAGCAAATACGCAACTACCTTAGCTACGAGACGTAGGGAAATTTCATGTTATGTGAGAAGGAAAATCAAAATAGAATTTAGACCATCGAACTGAAATTAGAAAATAAATTAATTGATCAAATACTTGAGAGAATAAACGCAATTAATGGATGTATTTTTCGCCTTTTAAGTGGCTTATTTCAAGAATTTTGTTTGTTTTATGGCCAATAATGTATTTTTTAACCCTTAATTACGAGTTTGGAAGAATCTCTTATGTGAATTTTACGAATTTTACATTTTCTTTACAAGTGGTCAATAGAAAAGAGAACAGGAGAAAGTAAGCGAAAACAAGAAGAATGTGAGAAAAAAAGGAAAATGTGTGGGCAAGAGAGAGAGAGAGAGAGAGGGGGAAAATGGAGAGAAAGCAAGAAGAGACAGAAGAAGAGAAGGAAAATGTGTGTGCAAGAGAGAGAGAGAGAGAGAAAATGGAGAGAAAGCAAGAAGAGACAGACGAAAAGAAGGAAAATGTGTGTGCAAGAGAGAGAGAGAGAGAGAGGGGGGGGGGAAAATGGAGAGAAAGCAAGAAGAGATAGACGAAAAGAAGAAAAATGTATGTGCAAGAGAGAGAGAGGGTGGGAATGGAGAAAAAGCAAGAAGAGACAGACGAAAAGAAGGAAAATATAGAAAACTACATCATGCGTCCAAAAAATCATTAATTTTCTATCGATTATTCTGGTAGTAAAATCGCTATTAATATTAACGATGACTAAAATGTAAACATAAAAACAGTACTAATTGATAAAGTGTAATTCCTTATTCATTCCAGGGTTTCTAGTTTGGTTTGTAAGTAGCGAACTGGGCGGCATAATAAAAACAGATTTATTTTCATGTGTAGTCTTTTTATGTATTCCTTTAATGCTGGACAATACCATCAAAGATGAAAGAAAAACTTGAAGCAACTGAAATCTGGTTCTACAGAAGGATGCTGGATATAAAGTGGGGGGTCAATTCCATATTAAAATCAATATATAAACTGACCCTCACTTTTTGACCACAGCAATTTCTATACATTTATATTTCTGAGATCCAAAAGTACAAGGATGCATTCCAGCAGCTGAGAAGAGAATTAAGAAACAGGACAATTTCGCTAGAAACTAGGAAGAGAGTACTTTATTGCTACGTGCTGTCCGTCCTTCAATATGGCAGTGAATGCTAGACAATACCATCAAAGATGAAGGATAAACTTGAAGCAACTGAAATGTGGTTCTACAGAAGGATGCTGCAAATATCATGGATCGAGCATGTGAGCAAAGATGATGTTTTGGAAATGATGGAAACAAAAAGGAAATTAATACGGAGCATCAGGAAGAGACAGCTGAAGTTCCTGGGACACGCAGTGAGGAAGGAGGGCTTGGAGAATCTGATTATAACAGGCCAGATAGAGGGGAAAAGAGACAGGGGGAAAGCAGCGGAATCCATATTTAAAGGACCTGATCAAGTGGATGACGGAACGAGGATTACATGGTGTAACAGAAGAAGGGGTGCTAAGAGCCACCAGAGATAGGGAAACGTGGAAGGCCATGATCGCCGACGTCATGAAGGGACAAGGCACATAGAAGAAGAAGTCTTTTCATGTGCGCTCTCACGATGATGACTTATGTCAATCAGTCAGGCACCACAAATGTCTTCGCTGCTGCTAAGCCTTTCTTAGGGGTAAAGAAACAAAATAGCAAAGATTTAGTGATGCCAAACAGTAGAAGATCATAATGGTAAAGTTCTGAATGTGGATTTCAGTTTCATCCTTATATTACTTAACTAATTAAAAAGGGTAATATATATGGGATCCTTGGGTTATCATACACTTCACAATCCACTCGTTAAGTGTTTAGTATATTCTTCGACAGGGTTACACACGGTTTTGAATACAGTATTATCTACCTGTTATAGACTGTTTACTAATCAATGCTTCTGAACCCAATCTATTTTACCATTTAAACGATAGCTGCAGTGAGAATAATAAAATTTATACATTTCCCAACGATATTTACGCGAAAGTAAATTTAACGTAACTCGAATGGTATTCGAAACCCGGCTCCCTAATTTATCGTTCGAAGATGGTATCTATTTTCTCACCTGCATATTATCTTTATAATTCTATCTTCAACCAGAATCTTTGTTTGCGTGTTTCGGTTTAAGGAAATCATGAACTGTTGGCGTTGTCAGAGCTTTATCAAATATGTTGTAGAATGTTACGTGTTCCGCTGTATTCGAATCTGAAATGGTCATTGTATAATTTTCGAGCCATGGTATTATGTGCATTTACAATAAAGGAGAAAAATAAGGATTCTTGAAAGTTTACGTTTCTTTTCATCAAAAGCCTACAGACTTATTGATGTACTTTACTTAATAAAACTGAAATTTAAAATGTTATCACTTATCTGGAAAGAACGAAAATCGTCAGAATGACAGGAGTCGCGAAAACAAAATTAGTTTTATAAATAATTAAATCATTTTACGATTTTTAACCCATCTGTGGGTTGTGGTGCAGTGGATATCAAAACTAGAAATCGGGGAGTCGAGTCCGAATTCCACTTGAAATTCCCTACATTCAAACAACCTTGGGAAATCCGTCTCTCCCCTTCAGTTATGGGTTAAATAACAGAACCGATTGAGTTTCTTTAGCCTTGGCTGGCAACCAGTCTATCGCAGAAGGTAATGGCAACCTACTGCAGGATAATCCTCAGTCATGTTTTTCTCGAGACATGATCGCCCAAGCGTGTATCACGTATAGCACTTAACTGACTGACTGATCTATTTGAGGAAGTTTTGGTACTCAATCTGCATTCAGTGCAAAAAACCAAAAAGAAGAGATTATCATTAAAAAGGATTATTTAAAACGTTAACGACATAATTTGTTACTAGTATAGATCATACGTTAATTTAATGTCATATCAAAACATAGTTTTTTTTAACGTAAAATAATTTCTTAAAAGACAAATATTACAATGAATTAATAGATTGGCCTAGTTGTGGAGTATCTTAAAGCCCAAAACGCAGATATCATTCGTCGAGATTCTACCCGTCAGCACTTATCTATTCGAGAGCTGGCCCCATTTCTGATGCCTGTTGTGGGTGCGGACAAAGTACTGTAATTTAATGGTAATATTAGCCGTTACCTGATGCGAAAACATTTGGCTTTTATTAACTCGCAGTATAGCCCGGCGTTGCTTTGGTGTAATTAAAACTTTAAAACTAATCCATGGACCTGGAGCTCAGACACTTTGAACAGTGGCACGAAAGACTAAAAAGCAATAGTTGTTTCTGGTCAAAGTGAAACCGTAGACTGAAAGAAAAATGAATGGATGTCCAATCCGTGGTGGATTGGGGTAAGAAATGGCTCGTAAAATTCAATTCTTCCAAAACGAAGCTGCTGTCAATTAACCACCACAGACAACCGCACCTCCCTCCCATTATCATGGAACAGGCTTGCCTCCCAGAGAGTAAATCACGACGCCTGCTTGCCCTGACACTCTCAGCGGACCTCAAGTGGAATGACTACGTCGAATCCATTGCTAAATCCGCAGCTATGAAAGTCGGCTCTCTGTGCAGGGCCCGGAAATTCTTTCCGCCTGAATCTATACTGCAATTATATAAATCCACCATCCTCCCGTGTATTGAGTACTGCTGCCACATCTGGTCGGGTGCCCCTTCTATTCTCCTCGGGATTCTTGACAAAATACAGCGAAGAATCTGTAATGTGATTGATACCGACTTGGCTGACCGCCTGCAGTATCTCTCTCACCGGCGTGACGTGGCTTCCCTGTGCCTCTTCCTAAAAATAAATACTTTCATGGTTTCTGCTCTGACGAACTTAAGTCACTGGTACCCCCTAGATGTGAATTTGCACGAGATACTAGATTGGCAACTAGGTCCCACCCTTTTACAGTGAAACCGATGAAATGTAACCGCAATTTCTACACCAACAGCTTCTTTCCTCGCACCTTCCCGCCTGTGGAATTCCCTACCGCATGCTTGCTTCCCCGACGGCTACAACCCCCAGGAGTTTAAATGTAAGGTCAATAGTCACCTCCTAACACACTAACTCACACCCACTCTCTCCAACTCTCTCCCTATGTATATCGTAAGTCGTCTATCACCCTCCTTCTGACATTTCCTATACCCAATCCCTCTATGTAACCCCCTGCGCTATAGTGGCAGTGGAATGCCTTGCTTGGGGTGACACGATTAAAAAAAAAGAAAGTCAATTTTGATTTTCGGTGTCGATGTCAAATAAGTTTTCGGTCGCCAATTGAATTTTGAAGGCGAAATAAGTCCTCTGAGTAAATGGCCATCATGTCTAAGACTAAGAACTACAATTATACCTACTTAGAGCAAAACCTGAAGCAAAATAAAAAATAAAAGGGATGAAAACCTAATTTTGATGAGACCCTATAGGATATCCGGGGTATCGATTTCCAATATAGGAGTCAAATAAGTCATCCAAGTATAAACTAACCTAAGTAAGTCCATGAAAACTTATTCTACCCATCGGGAGTAAAATTGGAGAAAATGAGCCATATTGATGGCTGAATATCGGTTTTTGATCAGATTCGATAGAATATAGCGGGTATCGATTTCCAATATTGGGGAAAATGAGTCGTCTGAGAAGATCTACTAATGTTTGAGACTAAAAACTATAATTTTACCAAGTTAGAGCAAATTCTGCAGCAAGTGCCACGATAAAATGGCTGAAATCCTGATCTTGAGCAGACCTGATTCGATATCGGGGTATCGATTTCTAATATCGGGGGGAAAGCGGAAGAAAAACAAGTAGCCCATGATCTGACTGGAAGCCTAAAGAATAATTGTGCGAAGTTTGGTGAGAATCAGATAAAAATTGTGGATTTGTATACAGGACAGACAGACAAACAGACAGACAGACACACACACACAAACAAAAAACATCTTACCTTTTATATATATATATAGCTAGCTAGTAGTTCAAATTAAATAAAATATGTTTCTTAAAACAAATCTTCTGGGAAATAGATTTCTAAAATCAATAACTGTTATTTCTTCTTTCCAGTACTGATGGGAATATCTTTCCTAACTTTTTTTTTTTTTAGTAGTTTGGAATACCAACATATTGATTATAACGAGTACAATATATCAATAATAGTAAATGTTCAGTCATTTGGTACACATGACGGAAAGTGAGATACGAAGATCCGAAGGCGCATTGGCATGGCTAAGGATTCATTCCAGAAGCTGAGTAAAGTATTAAGAGACAGGAAAACTTAGCTGGCCATCAACAAACAGGGGGTCTCAAAATGCCAGTTACAGGTTGGTGATACTAAAATCAAGCAAGTACAGAATTTAAGTACTTGGGAAATGTTGTAACGGAAGACGGAAAGTGCGACACTAAGATCCGATGGCGTATTGGAATGGCCAAGGACGCATTCAAGAAGTTGAGCAGTGTATTAAGAGACAGGAAAATTTTGCTAGAAACAAAGAAGTGTGTACTGGATTGTTATGTGATGCTTTGTGATATCTGTCTTTCAATATGGCAGCGAATGCTGGACAATCTCATCAAAGATGAAGAAAAGATTTAAAGTAACAGAAATGTGGTTCTACAGAAGGATGCTGAGAATACTATACACAGAATATGTGAGCAACGACGAGGTTTTGGAGAGGACAGACACGAGAAAGAAACTGATACTTAACATCAAGAAAAGCAGCTGAAGTTTTTCGGACATTTAATGAGGAAAGAGTGCTTGGAGAATCTGATGCTCACGGGACGGATTGAGAGGAAGAGAAACAAGAGAAAGCAACACATGAAATACTTGAAAAAATTGAGGAGATAGATGGTGGAGCGGAGATTGATTGAGATAAGAGGAGAAGAGGTATCAAGAACGACAAGGGATAGGAAGATGTGAAGGGCCATAATCGCCGACCTCCTGAAGAGACATGACACATAGAAGAATAAATGTTTCCACATCGTTTGACAGCTTTTCAGACATAATGTAACAATTTTCACTAATTCCGTTAAATATTTTATTAGTGTTATGACTAGAGTTTAGTGTTTGGCGTTATTTTGAAAATTTTGTGTACGTTTTACGGCCTGTGACAGATATCAAGATCCTTTCACGTAGTCTCTAATACTGCCAAATGGTAATTAGAAACAAAGTTATTCAGGTAAAAAAAAGAAGTTATGAAGAGCCGTGATCACCCACGGTCTGAGAGAAGGAAGAATATAATAAGTTCGCAAAGCGTTAGTTAGGATCAATTAGACTTCAAGAGAACTCCACGATCAGACGCGTATAAAAATACCAAAAAATCGGACGCAGACAAAAATACCAAAAAATCGATTCACAAATGGAAGTATAACTAATGTTCTTATATTCTTGGTTTCCAACATTATTTCTTTTACGGCTTCTTGTGCACAAAAAAAAAATCTTCCAATGTCTGGCCTGATTATTGGCTGTAAAACTAAAGCTAGAACATACTCACAAAATAATAGAAGCATTGAACATGAAACAGGGATAGAAATTGTATAGGCAGAAGAAAAATAGGGTTTAAATTAAAAGCCAAAAGAAGGAGACTTTAAGATGGCGAATAAAATAGAAATAATTTTAAGATGGAGAAAGCAGTTCAAAATAGAAGAGACAACCCGACTGATTTCAATGATGAGTAAACATAATAAAAATTTTAAGAAGGATTTTATGATTAAGAATGCCAAGATGAGGAAAGCATAAGAAAACATTTCAAGAGTTATGGAGAAAAAAGAAAGTATTATAAAAAAACAAAAAAAAACAAAGGGCAAGACTCCAAGATGATGAATGGGAAAAATATATTACAAAATGATGAAAAGCAAAAAACATTTCAGGATGAAAACTGAAAAAAGAATCACAAGATGAGGAAGACGAAAGGAAGGATTTGAAGATTTGTAATGAAAATAGGAAGGATATCACAATTTAAAAAAACAAAATGAAGGATTTGATAATAAAAGGGGTGTATTCCAAGATGGAAAAGAGGAAAGAAAGATTTTAAGACGAAAAAGACAAAAAGCAAGCGATTCCAAGATAATGAAGGTAAAATTTAAAACGCGTCAAACTTTTTTTCCGCTTTGTTGTAGATTTATCCCATAAAAATAGATATTTACATATATTACACAAATTCTTAGGCAAAAAATAATCCAGGCAATAACACTTTCCACTTCTGCGATATAAGCATAACTCTTCAGAAATGAAATGAGTTCTTTCAACGACTGGCGTGTGAATACACTGCTTATATCCAACACGTTAAAATTTCTCTTTTCTAATTCCATACGCCTATGGCTTAGTGGGTAGCGATTCCGACTGACACCAACGCGGCAGAGTTTCGATCCCGGTCAGAAGTAAGTGGATGTGTCTAGCCACACTAATGAGCGGTGAAACAGGCTTGTATGTGGATGACGAATATACATATGTGTGTATATGTTTGTCTGTCTATCGTGATAATACGAATCCCAAATCACCGTGACTGAAGTTTTTAAATTTATTGGCGTTGTTCGTGACAAATTAAGAGCTCTCTTCCAGGAACTGAAGTAGGTTCCGCTGACCATTGTTGCATTATAAACCAGAGATAGGTTCGGTGGGTGTTGAACAAACAGAAATAGACTTCAGTTGGTTGTCTACAAGGATTAGCCAGGCACTCAACAAATGTTCATGATTGAAAAACAAGAATAATCATCTATTACACACAAACAGACACATATACAGCGAAACAGATCTGTCTGTGGATGACTATATATACATATTTTAAATCCTAAAAACCCAATCCTAATTAATATTATTCAACAACGGCGAAACGAAAACCTTATAAAATTTTTTTGCGGTAATTTGCTCTAACTTGGTAAAATATATATATATATATATAGTCATCCGCAGACAGACCTTAAAAAAAATCATGTATCAATATTGTGATTTTTTTTCCTCTTTCAACGATAATTTACAATAAGTAAAACTTGGCTATATTATTTAATGAAACATGCATCAATATATATATATATATATATATATATGCACAAAAATTTTTAAAATAAGATAAAATAATTATCAAAGCGGATGAGACTTTCAACAATTACAGAATCAATGCACATATGTGCCACAGAGCCATCGATAAAGAAGTTAGTAATATCTATAAAAAGACACCCAACAAAATAACACCAATACAGAAACCAAGAAAATATCCACTGATCTAAAAATTGTCATGCCTGCACTGAATCATATGCTCTCATAGCAATGCTAAATTATTGGTTACTGTTTTGGTTGACAGATAACTTATAGAATAATATAGGATTTGTGTCTGACTTATGACTGTTTTAAAAGTAATCTACAATGACTTTTTATATGAACAATTGAGATTCACTATGATAATTTATTCGTCTGCAAATATATATATATATATATATATATATATATATATATATTGCAGAAAAATAGCTGAAAGGTAGAATCGCCGACTGACGCCAATTCTGTCTAGTTTCAATCCTGGGTAATAGCAATCGGATGTCTAATCTTACATGAGGACATGTTCGGGGACATAATCCATAATGGGACACTGCTAATATTCTCTTTCAGAGTTGGAATGTCAAAATTAAATTAAATGTAAGTTACTTTAGCAAGCTGCTTCCTGTTTGTTTTTTTGTTTGTTTGTTTGTTTTTTTTGTTTTTTTTTTGTTTCTGTAGTTACTGTTTTTAAAAACTCTGGGCAGCCATCTAACCCCTTAAATCACAGCCTTGTCAGCCTCATATCACTTTTTGACAACGTGTTAGAATCTATTATCAATGCTGAAATGGTTCATCATCCCACAATCTACACTCAGGAGCACCCAACAATGTTTTTTACAGACTGAAATGCATTACATAAAAAGTGTTTCATTTTGTCAAATGACATCATTATTGTAATATATAGATTTTTATATATTATATTATCTCACAAATCGACGAATAACACTTTATTCAGTTAATCCAGTAGATGAATTCTTATGTAAATTAATTAACAAACGGTTCAACTTGTTGGTTTTATTTCTGTTTTAATACCACTGGTCATTTACCGAAGGATGAATTTAGTTTGTAGAATTGATTCAACCCTCATGAGGTAGAGTGATTTCTTTATGATATAAATTAATGAACCATTAAACTTTAATTCTTTTCCTGTTTTCAGACCAGTAGACTCATACTGCAGGATGGGTAACATCAAAGCTGATTTGACTCAAATGCAGGAAGACAAATGAAAAACCTTTCTGTCATTTGCATAATGTAGAACTTTGTAAGCAACCGTGATGCTGTCTAAATACATGACTGTGGGTAATCGTGCATCTTGAGTTTATTTAGTTGCATAGGCCGTGCAAACAATCTCGATTCCACAAGGACCACTTCGATCAAATGAAGAGTGCCAATCGGACTAGCATAACGATAGTGTCTGATAGAATGCCTTTATTGCCATATTGAAAAACAAATCACGTTCACATCTTATCCCATCGTGTCATGCTAATACTGTATCACGGTGAGAGAGAATACGCTCATATTTCATGATTTCTCACACATTCTTTAAACGATTTTTTTCTGGAACTTTCAGTAAACAGTTAAAATACTGTTGCGTCTCTGTGGTTAAACATTATTCACTTCGAATTTGGATTTTGATACGCATATTATACATCAGAAAGGAACAATTCAGATTTACACTCGGACAAAACCCATTTCTCTTTGGTTCATATTACAAAGTACTGTAATTCCTTTTTGTCTCGGTCAGCTCCTTCTCCCTCTACCCCCTCACTCTCCCTCTACCCCCTTTCTCCCGCTCTCTCTTGTTTTAGTTTATCTTATAGTGGGTATCTTATCTATTCTTTTTCTAGTTGTAGTAAGATACCGTTCTAGCGAAGGGTAATTGTATACCGTTGCAGGTTAAAGCAATTTAGCCTTGTGGTAGATAGCCCACTTTTTGTCATGAAATGATTATAAAATCAAGAAAAGCAATTTGAGTATAAAACAACATTTATATATACACATATCAATGAATGTTTTTATAATTAAAGTAATAATTGAATATAGGTCCAACGGAGGTTAAATATTCATGGAAAATAATAAGCTGAAAGATATTAAAGGCTTAGGAATGCCAGGAGCGGAGGTATGTGAGGAATGTCTTTGAAGTAGTCTCTCCTTAGGTTAGTAAGTACTTTTGAAACAGGGAAGGAGTGATGAGAAGTGAAGGGAGGCGAACATAGTAGCCGCTCGATTACTCTCGTCTGTCACCGTCAGTCTGTCTGCTGGGGTCTTGTCTGTATTCGCTTTTTATATCTGCTTTTTGGATCAAAACAGCTCGTTTGGAATTTCATACTTGTATTTGATTCTGGGCATCCCATTGGCTAGTAAATAAAATTCGCATAGGCTCGCGAAATGGAAATTTGATATTTTATTAATTTTTAATTTTCAACCGGAACATCTGCGCGAATACACCTGCGCAGAGACGATTTTTGTTCATTTTCTTTCTGGTCGGTATAGAGCAAACATCCGGTCCCTCGCTTTTGCTCGGTCGGTATCACCACAATCTCCCTTGACTGTTATTCTTTTGGCTGCTGCTTCTTCTTTCTAACCGCTACAAAAACTTCAACTACTTCAACTGTTATTATTTCTTTAGTTTGTTGACGGAGGGGGTGACTTGAACTGGCGGACTACGCTTATTTCTTGACTCCAACCGGAAGACAAGCAGATCCACATAGACTCTCGGAAAAGTGTTACCCGTTGTTTTCCAGCGTTGATCATCGCAATTTTGGGCAATACAAAAATATTGGTTTGCATGTATTTCATTGCATCAACTTTTACTATTTGTTCGGGGTGTCGCCGTGGTTTCTGGAATCGCCTGTTTATCATGCAGATATTTTGTGAGAGAAAAAGGAATTAGGAATGAATCTGCAAATATTTAACATACAGCAATATTTTATAACCTTCGCAGAACTAAAAAGGAAGCGCATAAATTGAAGTAATTTCTAATGTACATATGTAATGATGTACTTGAAACTTTGGACAACAGCCCTGCAAAGCTGCACTGATGTAAATCTCTCCTCAGAACAATCAGAGACACGGATATCAAGTGTTAAATTAGCGGTTTAATAAAAAAAAAACTAATTTATCATTTCTGTTCTACAAGTTTTGTTACGTTGAATGTGTTCAGCATCTCAGAAGGCGTTTGGATTTACTGGATTTCTCATATGCCTTTAACCATTATTTATTTTATCATAAAAAAATTGTATAGATTTTAGTTAATAAATATTCACAGGTTGATTCTTATGTTTATTGCCACTACTTTGCACAGAGTAACAATTCAAAATGGCGCCCTTTGCTGTCTTTATGGCTTTTAATTTCTTCTCAAATAAAGTGAATTATTTGTTTACCAACCCTTTACTAAAACTTGGGCATTTATTTTAAAAACGAAGTGTCTAGTATAATAAAGTTTGAAAAAATAGTATGTTTGTTCGCACGTATGTGTATGTAAATAATATCGACATTTTTATTCTCGATTTAAAAAGGTATTTTATAGAAAACTACGATGTTCACAGTTGGAAAAGGACATAATATTTTTTTTAAGTGTGTTATTCACTAAAGTCAGCTTCGTTTCAAATATGGTATTTTGTAATAAGTCTAGTAAAAGAAAACAAAATTGCAATTTGGTAAGAAAAATGTAAGGATTACATCGTCACGTCTAGCGGGCCGGACACGAGCAAATATAAAGCAATCTCGCATGAAACGAAAAGAATGAATCACGTGAATGAAGAATTCACAGGAAAAAGAAGAAAGACATTTTTTTGTTTCTAAAACGATATGTAGTTTTACAAAAAGAAGCGCAGTATTTTTTGTTTTGTTTTTGTTTTTTCTTTTAACTGATAAGCAATCAGCTATGTCAAAAATGTTTAAAGAAACTATAAAACATTAAAACGTAGATTGGAAGGCAAGAAAATTATAAAAAAAAATATTTTCTGGGAGAAAAAACTTTAGAAACGCCCTGGAAAAAATAATGAACATGTTTCAAACTGAAGATAAAAACTTGACATGTAATTAATTCAGGTAACGTACATATATATATATATATATATATATATATATATATATATATAAATCTCACACACCGATTGAGCACTACGGAGGAGTGGTAGACTTTGAAAAAACGATAGCTACTCAATGCATCGTTCATTCAATAATGAATTTGAACACTCTCGGCTACTAACATAGGTATACACTGTATATAACACGCGAAAATCTGCCTTCCTTCTACCGATAGCTCAGAGGTAGAATCGCCGACTGATGTATTTGGTCGGGTTTTGATCCTGGATAGAAGCAATCGGAATGTCTAACCGTACTGATGAGTTGTGATACAGCGAAACGGGTCTGTCTGAGGATATATATATATAATGACTTGCCGCTTGTATTTCAGGAAACCCCTCTACCAAGGCGCCTAGCTAATCCCCATTGCAGATGCTTGCTAAGTCAAACTTGTTTTTGTTCATCACACGCAGTGTTCACCTGTTGTTTACACTGCAACATGTTGAGCAGATGTTAATTACAGTTTCTGGAAGAGAGCACGTTATCCAATCTGAACGACAGCCTGAAGAAGGCGTGGGGCGCACAAGGCCCTCCCCAGACACCTAGAAAGGCGTGCCTAACCAAGTTAATTCACAAGGCTTGGGTTAACCCGTGGTATGGTTTTCCCGATACTTTTCAAAGGTGCAGCACACAGGGATCGCTTCCTCCAGACAGATGACATCAAGAAGTCATCTTCCTGACAAGTCGAACGTGGTGATATTCATAGCCAAAAAGCCAATGTTCTAACCATTCGGCGCTGCTTCCCCCCACCATATATATATATATATATATATATATATATATATATATATATATATATATATACATATATATCAAAGGGGTCGATTTAAAGCATGAAAGGAAATATTGAAAAATTCTTAACTGGACCCCCATATCAGAATGTCTTTCAAAACAAAACAGAATTTTGTTCTTGCTTGCCCCGAGAACTTATAAAAAATACCCTTAGATTGGTAGTGAGTGAGTGAGTGAGTGAGGTCATAGGTATAAACTCTGCATGGTCACTGTAATTTTTGCTACCTCACTATATAACCAATAACTGGAGTAAAAAGTTGCCTACTAATGCCTTTCATAACGGCATTTGTGTCAAAGTAAATACAACTGATTAGACGAAAATTTGAACTCCGTACGCTGATTTCACTAAATCCTGTGGTGATACATCCCAAGTGAATAGATTATTTTGATCATATTCCCCGAACATAAATAAAAGCGATTTAAAGTTTAATGAAATCTGATAAATATCTAGATCAAGTGGACATGAAAATTTTAAATTTCATTATTAATGTCCTGTTCTCATTAATGTTTTCGTTTTCAAATTATAACCGGCACGTTTGATGCTTTTCTCCCTCATTCCCCCACCATATATATATATATATATATATATATATATATATATATGTGTGTGTGTGTGTGTGTGTGTGTGTGTGTTTAAATTTACTTTTAGACATGTCAGATTAAATAAATTGAAAACATTGTGTCTGCTTATTTTTAATAAAAATCCGTTCATAGTCACGGATAATCTTTCGTGTATTATAATTAAAAGATGTCAGAAATGAGCTGTAACGTTGACAGATGTTATCATCATTCATTTCTTAATATACTTTCAATCTCCTTCCAATAATTATTCTCAGGAGTGCGAGCTTTGGTAACAAAAAATAACCACAAAACTGTGTTGCTAAAAATTACTGTAAATTTTCTTCTGCTTCAAATATAACGGTTGACAAATTGCTTGGCACTCATTAGAACCTAAAAATTATCTAAAATGGATATTTTTTATATGTTGGAATGTCATGATCATGCACGTGTTAAAGCATATATATATATATATATAGGTGCCAGTCCATAAATGGTGAGGATAATCCAACAAGATTAACTTAATATAAAATATTAATTGGTAAATCCATATAGAGAGCTCGATAGGTGTTAACCAGAGCCATATGAAATTTATAAAGAAAAACTCAACGCGTCATATTTGTTATAAACTGTAGTACATTTCAATGAGTTTAATTAGCTCAGATTATCAGACATTTTAGAATATTTCCTCCATCTGGAACAAAATTTCTGCCGGAATGAACTTTTTCTTAAAATGAAGAGAGGGATAATAATAATAATAATAATAATAATAATAATAATAATAAACATGAAATTACAACCAAACAATAAATGTAAGGGGAAAGAGAAAAAGGGAAAAAAGTAAAGAAAGGAAAGGGAGGGGGGAATAGGGAAGAGAGAGATAGAGTCCAGTTCCAAATATGGGTAGTATCCGTTTGAAGTTGTTCAGACTGTCTTGAGATAGTTTGACCTCTGAAAAAAAAAAAACAATTCCTTTGACATTTGGCGTCTGTCTGACCCCATTGGGTCAACCTACTTACTTATACTAACTTCTCTCTACATATACATAGAACGAACTATAGTTTATAACATATAGATAGAATGAACTATAGTTTATAATAAATATGACGCGTTGAGTTTTCCTTTAGAAACTACATATATATATATATATATATATATATATATATATAAAATGATACAGGAGCAGAGCTCAATGTAATTAAAATTATTATTTTTTATTATTATTTTTATTTTTTTATATTTTTATATTTTTTTACTTTTTATTCTTTATTTTTTTTAATTTTGAAATTTTTTTATATCTTAATTAATCTTATTTTTCTTCTGATTTTGGAATATGAACTGTTGATTTATTTTAATTTATATATATATATATATATATATATACGTATAATTTGAAAAGGTATGAAGTTATTTTCATTTTTTTGTTTTTTCATTTTTTTTTTTTGTTTTTCTTAAGGAATCCTTTCATGCCAAAACCTCAGTAGAAGGAAACCGTTGGCAAAATTAAATGATAAGACATTTTTTCACAGAAAACCAGTAATTCTATTCCACCGTTTCTCTTACTCATTGACTTCTTTTATATAAAAAATGTTTTCTAGTGTCGCCGAATTTTGCCAACGGTTTCTTTCTGATGAACTGTTGGCACGAAATTATATATATATATATATATATATATATATATATATATATATGACGCTGGGTTTTCTGTTTCTAAAATTTCTTGTGTTTGTAACTCACAGTAAATTGTATCTTTTTGCTACCTCTTCTAATCTTTGTTCTGTCATCCATTTACACAAGAACGTTAGGTAGATTACGCACTGTTTCTTTATTCCCTGTAAGTATAAAAATTTCCAAGCATTCTTTCCTCATTATCTTCTTTAGAAATTTGAACTGACTTTTTCTGTGTGAAACCGAATGAGATGTTCAGTGAGATGAACGAACAACAAAGGAATAGGGTTCATGGAAGATAAAAGATTGCGATCGACGTTGATTTCATTTTATTTTTTAAATCGTAGGGATAAAATAAACTCTAAGTAACATGTGGTTACATCTAGGTACCTCAACAGTAACATGATGAGTTTTATTTGTCAGCCTAGTCAGTCAATTAAGTGCCATTCGTGATAGATGCTTGGGCGATCATGTCTTGAAAGAGAGAAGAAGGTTACCATTATTTTCTGCGTAAGACTGATTGACAACCAAAACAACGGAACCCAATCTGTCCTGATATTTAACCCATAGCTAGGGAAAGAAGCGGATTCATACCTTTCCAAAAAAGGGTTGACGCGAAAGTGAATGCAAGGAATTCAACTGGAATTCGAACTCGGCTCTCCGATTTCTCGTTCCGAGCCGATGTCTACTGCACCACAATGTTAGGCTTAAAGTCAATGGGAAGTGATTTAACAGGACATCAGGTACGGATCGATAACAATACGGACTCTTTTTTTGTAACTTATGTCGATTATCTCGATATACAGCAGAAGCAGATATGACCAGATATGACTATAATATTCACTGAACGAACGAACGGTGGATTTATAAGGGTGCAAGATAGATTATGATTAACAGAATTGTCTGGATAAAGTGACCAAACAGTTTTTATTTTGTTGAAGGCTAGAATAAGCCATGCTTTTAGAAAACAAAATCGATAATATCATTATTTTGCCAAAAAAATAAGATACTTTTTGTATTATTTTGTCAGTCTATTTTCCACTAGTAGTCTAATCTATCTATCTATCTATCTATCTATCTATCTATCTATCTATCTAAATAAATAAATTTTTCTACCCAAGTACTTTCGATCTTCTCTAAGGTCATCCTCAGGGAGCAAATTACAAAGACAAATTTATTGCAACTCTGGTCGTTGTGATGCGAATTTTTAAAAACACGCGTAAATGCGCTCTGTTATAATTAATCCGAGATTTTTAATGTATCCGTTGTGGCTATGGAATATTTTGTAAAACAAGCGATCTAATATAAGAGATCTAACCAGAAGTTGCTAGAAATACAAGATGACATTAAGGTTTGTTAAATGCACTTCAACCCATTACTGCGACACTCGTGATAAATTTTGTTGAGCATTGGTTGTTGCTTTTGGTATATTGGGCTTCATGATTTTGAAGTTCTTGTTTATTACTTTCATGGTTGAATATATTGGTGTTGTCTAAAAGTATTTTCTTGTATTGTGAAAGTGGACAGGAAATTTTAAATAATTATAATAAAAAAACTTACCAAATCTGAACCTAGCAGTTCAATCCTCATCTGGCGTAACTTAGATGAGCTCAATTGGAAAAGCACTCACCTATAAAATGCAATACACCCAAAACCAAATTAGTAAAATCCTACAACCAACAAGCAGACCCTGAACTTATATTTAACAAGATGGCAGCGGCTTTTTGCCCTTAATATTTATTGGGACTCAAGCAATCTCCAGTCCTCAAATTGAACCTATATATATGATCTATTAGTAAAGATCTATTACTGAAAAAAATGTTCAGTTCATTGTACAGTTTAAAACCGTACCTGCTATAGTTTATCCTTACAGGGACCAGATCAAATAAAAAGTGAGATCTTGTTGCTGTATCATGGTTCGATAATGCTCAAAAGCGTCAAAGCTGCTTTTGGGGCGATGAATTAATCCCTCCTCCTACAACGTCGCAAGACTCTTGCTTCATTATCACTATTTCCTTGGAATTTGTTCAGAAGAACTATATTCTGTTACACTAACATTGACTTTTTAACTAAGACTCGCCATGTCAAGTGCATATGGACCATCCTAATTCTCTTCAAATTTCATTATTAAGAAGTATGTTCCATTCGAACTTCTTACCAACAACTGATGCTTTGTGGACCAGACTCCCGACAGTATATTTACCCTATCACTACAATCTTTAACGCATTAAGTGTATGGTTATCTGTTATCCAGTGTATCACCAATCTTTTTAAAAAGATAGAAAGATTTAAATAGATTGAGATAGACAGATAAATAGATACACGTGAATTGACATTATTTATAGATAGATAGATGTGAACAGACTTAGATATAAGGAGACTGAGATAGATAGATAGATAGATAGATAGATAGATAGATAGATAGATAGATAGATAGATTGTACTGTCTTCTCAAGCATTAAAATCACTAATGTTATGAAAATCCTTTTTGGTTTGTCGCCTTTTTGTAAAAAAAATATACGTTATAATTTGTTCAGAAGTGTCCAATTATTTTCTCAGGAACTTAAAATCATGATTCGCTATAAAAACAGTCAAAGAGCCATTATAAAATAATTATATAATTCTCGACGGAAACAACCGTAATAGTACTGAACTGATCACTTTTGTACACTTAAATGTTACTCAAGAAGTTCTTCGACGTGAAACAGTTGATCATTAGTAGTTTGCCTGATTCTAACTGGATATACCATAATTAGACAGAAACAACACAATATTGAAGGATTCTCAGAAAGCTTTTTGTTGTTTATTTACAAGCTAAACTGCCGGCCATAATTATTAAGCTACCCCAGAATTTTAAAAGAGGTGATGTATTTCATATTATTTTTAGTATTTATTGCCAAGTGGATAATTCTAAATGAAAATAGAATGATTCTTTTGATAATACTGCATAATAACTAGTGCATCAAATGAACTGTTCTGGTGTCCAGTGTTTTGTGCTCTCTTCCCCATGCTAGTCTCTTCTTCTTATTGGCTGGCCAAAGTAAAGGCTTCCTGGCTGCCTTGTGAAATTTTACAAAGTAATAGTAAGAAAATAACCATTCTATTTTCATTTAGAATTATCCACTTGACAATAAATACTAAAAATCGTATGAAATATATATTTTCTTTTAAACTGGGGTGGCCTAATAATTATGTCCGGCTGTCTATATCTTAAGGGACTAAAACACTCGATTTAGGAATATGTATTAAACTATGTTAAGCTAACAATTTTATTTCCCTTTGTTTATTTTACTCATGTCTTTCAGTTTCCATTGAAGAGGTAACGTTTTCTGGTTAACAAATAAAAATAGCTTCCTTGCACTCATCGCTCTTTTGTTTTAGACATTGTAATATGCAAAGTTAATATATTCACCCCGATTGTTCACCAGGATTTTTTCGGATGAAACTTTGATTGCCATGCTGATATATCTGCAATATTATCGTTTAAAGACTAATAAGACTTCTACGTGCCGTGTTAGTAAGTAAACGACCATGGCTCACCACAACCTCCCATATCTTGTAACTCTGAGCAATATTTGTCCTTTTACTCGGTCTCCCACCTTCCGTTCTGCCATCTATTTCAAATAATGTCGGGGGGCTTCGACGCGGTTTGCAAGCTTCTACCGCTAGACACTCACCTGCCGCAGGTTTCCTGCCGGGTATCCACGACGAATTAAGACAGTCTTTGGCATCCTGTGACTAGTTTTGACATGTTGATTTGTATCCAGTTACCGTATCAGGTAATCTTTGACCAGTGGCCCTAGCGTCCGCGCTCGGATTCCCCACACAAAAAATCGACCTTGTGTCACAAATCGCTCTAGGGTAAATCCCTTTTACTCGCTAGATTATTTACGACTTAATAGTGAGTTCGATCCATACAGGGAGCGCCATACTTTCGACTATATACCACATCTAAACTACGCTTAGATAATAACCATTCACATAAATCCGCCAGGTAGATGCCTCACTGCCTCCCTCTGAAACTTTTTCCTTCGATACGTCTTCTAAGGCAAACTTCATCCTTATGCACGGCTTACGGCCATATCACGTTGAATACACCGGTTCTCGCTCGATCACCGAAGTTAAGCAACGTTGAGCCCGGTCAGTACTTAGATTGGTGACCGCTTAGGAATACCAGGTGCTGTAAGCGTTTAGTGACGGATGTGCGTGCTTACGGCCATATCACGTTGAATACTCGGTTCTCGCTCGATCACCGAAGTTGAGTAACATTGAGCCTGGTCAATACTTAAGATAGGTGACCGCTTGGGAATACCAGGTGCCGTAAGCATTTAGTGACGTTGTGGTGTAGTGGATATCAGCTCGGAAAAAGAAATCGGTGAGCCGAGTTCGAATTCCAGTTGAATACCCTGCATTCACTTAAGCACTGGTACCCTTGGGAAAGGTCTTAATCTGTACCTTTCCTCCAGTTATGGGTTAAATAACAGAGTAGGACTTCGGGACCGTGTCCTTAAACACAAATTCCAATGAATCTTGATACTCGAAAAGTAAAAAAGTATTACTAGACACAAAAACTTATATAAAAACAACCATAAATTGTTAAAAGAAAAAGGTATTACCAGCAATAAATAAATAAAATTTAGTTAGCAATAAACGACCCGCCGTGGTTGATATACCATAAAAACAAAACAACCGACATACAGAATCATCCTTATGCGTTCAAGAAATTCTAGCAGTCTCCTACTGATTATTATTATGAATCTCTTTTTTCC
Organism: Ascarosepion bandense; assembly: GCA_037127315.1. Taxonomy (NCBI): domain Eukaryota; kingdom Metazoa; phylum Mollusca; class Cephalopoda; order Sepiida; family Sepiidae; genus Ascarosepion; species Ascarosepion bandense. Next base: position 634,822 of record JBBBDQ010000505.1, on the reverse strand, counting down.
TTAAGACCTCTTGCGTACTTGCTCCGTTCAAAATATTCTCAGCATGCTTCTGTATAATCACATTTGTGTTTCATCATCTGTGAGCAGATTAGCCAGCATTTCTGTCAGTTACGTGCCATACGGGATACACGCTTTGGGCGATCATCTCTCCCACAGTAGGCTGCCATTGCTTTCTGCGGTAGATTGGTTTGCCAACCAAGGTTATAGAACTTAAACTGTCCTGTTATTTGACTCATAGCTAGAGGAGGAAGAGATTTATTATATTATTAAGTAGTAATTAGTGGGGGATCAGTTTATTACTTCATAACAAGATAAAAATGATACCCGCTTTATTCCCAGTAGAAGCCTTAATCATGTTTTCAACTATTATATTCAGTCAGTCAGTTAAGTGCCATACGTGATACACGCTTGGGCGATCATGTCTCGAAAGAGACATGACCGACTGGGCAGAAGACTATCCAGTAGTATGTTTTCTTTCTGTGGTAGACTTGTTGCCGACCAAGACTATAAAACCCAATCTGTCTTGTTATTTAACCCATAACTAAAGGAAAGAATACCTTTCCCAAGGGTATTTGCCCGTAAGTAAATGCAAGGAATTGAACTGGAATTCGAACTCGGCTCCTTGATTTCAGGTTTGAAGTCGATATCCACTGTACCACGACGTACATCCGAATTTATTGCCTTAAAAAATATATTATTTAACAGTACAAAACTTTTTTTTTCGACTAAATTTTCCTGTTTCTTAATACTTAACATAGCTTTTTGCTATTCCAATGCGTGTTCGGATTTCGATGTCACATTTTCCATTTATCAAAACACTTCGCAGATATTTGCACTTGTTTAAATTAGGGTTTTTAAAATGATAACCATCCATAAGAATATGAGACTAATTTTTTTCATGAGTAAAATGATTGTTTATTTAATTTTGAACTTCGTCAATTTGTCCGGGTAAAAATGTACGATTTGTGGGGAGAATGTATTCAGATATTGATCTTCTTGCAAAGATGTAAAAAGTTTTGCATTATAATAGATCTGATTATAACTTTTGGTTAAATAATGTAGTTTTGATTAAAAGAGAAAATAATAGAGTGAGGCGAGAATGTATTCAGATATTGATCTTCTTGCAAAGATGTAAAAAGTTTTGCATTTTAATAGATCTGATCATAACTTTTGATTAAATAATGTAGTTTTGATTAAAAGAGAAAATAATAGAGTGAGGCGAGAATGTATTCAGATATTGATCTTCTTGCAAAGATGTAAAAAGTTTTGCATTATAATAGATCTGATCATAACTTTTGATTAAATAATGTAGTTTTGATTAAAAGAGAAAATAATAGAGTGAGGCGAGAATGTATTCAGATATTGATCTTCTTGCAAAGATGTAAAAAGTTTTGCATTATAATAGATCTGATCATAACTTTTGGTTAAATAATGTAGTTTTGATTAAAAGAGAAAATAATAGAGTGAGGCGAGAATGTATTCAAAAAACCCTAATATCTGATTTTTCTGCTGCAAATTTAAATAATTATATACTTAAATGAGTATATATCCAGGACCATACAACATATTCCCCATCCTTATAAAATGTCTAATAATACAACGTGGAATAAGCCAAAGACTTAAAGATTAAAAATTAAAAGCAAAATCATGAAAAGATGAAATAGATAAAGTTAATAATTTCGATAGATGAAAATTTAAATTTTCATGCTAAGCTTCTTTGTAACTTAATCGATTGGCTGTAATCTACAACCAGTGTTTGATGTATTTTTATTTTTACATCTTTTTTTCTCCGTTTTAAATGTATAAGTTTGTTTCCATCAATATAACACTTACGGTTTGAAGAATTTGCTTGTCAAATCGAAACGCGTCTCAGATTTTTTTCCATTTTTTATTCACTTATTCATTGTTATATTTTCTTTTAGACATGTCAGATTAAATAACTTGCAAACATTGTTTCTGGTTATTTTTAATAGAATCCGTTCATACTCACGGATAATATTTAGCGTGTTATCAGTAAAAGATGTCAGAAATGAGCTGCAACGTTGACAGATGTAGTAATCATTATTTTCTAAATGTATCCAATTACTTTCAATCTCATTCCGAGACCATTCTCAGATCATCTTTAACTCACATCCCTGATATATATATATATATATATATATATATATATATATATATATGTACATGTGCGTGTGTGTGTGTGTGTGTGTGTGTGTGTGTGTGATGTGGAGAAATCACTTAAGTGAGCAGAGACATGATGACTTCGAAATTTCGTGAAGGCACGGTTATGATGTCTTTGACAGGGCTGAATGTGCTGTTGTGTCCTGTGTTTTCTTTCTTTTATTTCGTTTGTTGATATCGAGCTTAGTGTCACTTGGTATTTTGGAATATGAATGGTTCTACATGTGGTTATTTGTTTTCGATTGCTTTTGTGGTATCGACTACTTTTTAGTGTTGCATTATTTGCAGGTGCTTGATTTACTTTTTATTGCTTTTTATTCTGTTAGTTACGTTTTAGAGCGCGTAAATGCTTTATAATGTGTTGGTTTCTTCATGTCATTTTGGTTCACCAATTTTTATTTTGCTGGATTGAACTTTTTCATACCGTCTGAGGATATATAAGCGTTTAATGAATTTTTAAGTCATAGTTAAGTGTTTGTGTATTTCTTTTATAATCGCTTCACCCCGAGCAAGGCATTTCACTACCACTATTGCGCAGGGGGTTTCATAGAGGGGAAAGTGGTGAGAAATGATGGTTAGCTATAGGAAATGTCAGAAGGAGGGTGACAGACGGGTAAGGATACCGAGAATGAGGATTGGGTAGATGGTGAGAGTGTTGGGAGAATAGATGCAAGTTAGTGTGATAGAAGGTGTCTATTGACCCTACACTTAAACTCCTGGAGACTGTAGCCGTCGGGAAAGCAGATATGTGGAAGGGAATTCCACAGACGGGAAGCGCGAGAAAAGAAGCTGTTGAAGTAGAAATTACGGATTATCTGTTTTACTGTAAGAGGGTGGGACCTAGTTGCCAATCTAGTATCTCGTGTAAATTCGTACCTAGGAGGGCACCAATGATCTAAGTTCATCGGAGCAGAAGCCGTGGAATTATTTATAGAAGAGGCACAGGGAAGCCATGTCACGTTGGTGAGAGAGTGGTTGCAGCCGGTCTGCCAAATCAGTATCGATCACGTTACAGACTCTCCGTTGTATTTTGTCAAGAAGCCCGAGGAGAGTACCAGGGGCACCCGACCAGATGTGGCAGCAGTATTCAATACACGGGCGGATGGTAGATTTATATATGTGCAGGATAGATTCAGACGGGAAAAACTTCCAGGTCCTGCACAGAGAACCGACTTTCATAGCGGCGGTTCTTGTGTATATTTATGTTTGCGGACTTTATGAGTGATTTTTTCGTTTGGTGGTTGTTATATTATCTTATGTTTTTCGTCGTTAGTGAGTGTTTATATATTTATGTGGTATTTTTGTGTTTTCTCTTTTCTGTTATGTTTGTTTTTTCTGTTATTTGTGTATGTGTGTGAGTGAATGAGTAAGAGAGAAAATGAACCTTCCTATCGGTTTATAGTCACGACTGTTGCAGTTCTCATTGTGAACAACACTCAGCTCTGGCTCAGGTGAAGCTAATCTAAATCCATAGATAGATAGATAGATAGATAGATAGATAGATAATGAATAGGCCGAGATAGATAGATAGATAGATAGATAGATAGATAGATAGATAGATGTAGACAGAGATAGATAGACAGATAGATGTAGACATAATTTAATTGAATTTCTTCGAAGCATTCCAGATGAACATGTTTCAAAAATTGCATATCTTGAGACATACATTAAAAATACTCAATGTTTTCTAAATATACTATTTTAACATGAAGACGTATTTAAATGTAAGTTTTAAAAAAAAACTAAATCAGCCACCTGTTCTAATACAATTACCTAATATACTGATTTGCTATGTTTGAATTGGTGGGGGGATATTAAACTCCATTTTTTCTCCTCTAAGTAAAATAATGGGCTGAGAAAGGAAAATAATTGCATAGCATCAGTTTCCCAAGTTATAAGATTTGCCGGGTTTGGAAATCAATATGAATTCTTCTTTTTCTTCTTCTTCTTCTTCTTCTTCTTCTTCTTCTTCTTCTTCTTCTATGTACCTTGTCCTTTCATAACGTAGGCGATCATGTCCTTCAACGTCACCCTATCCCTGGTGGCTCTTATCACACTTTCTCCTGTAACATCTCGAAGCCTGCGATTTGTCATCCACCTGTTCAGTCCCTTCAAATATATTATCCGCTGCTTTCCTCTGTCTCTTTTTTCCCTCTATCTGGGTGTTCTCCAAGCCATCCTTCCTCATTGCATGAAAGAGAGTCGTGATTAATAAATGGACGTCCATTCCACACTGACACGCATTCATTACTTTTTCACCTTCTCTCTTGCGCTTCGATCTGTATCTTTTATTGCTTCTTAAGCAACGGACAAAGAACTACATCCGACTAGACCAGGGGTCGGCAACCTTTTGGAAAGTGAGTGCCAAAAAGCTATGTAGTCATGGAGGAGGGCTAAACAGCTATGGCTCCAGTGTCATGCTATTAGATATGTAAATAAATTTTCTGTTTGAAGAAAGCAAGGATATATTATAATTTAATATCTGATGGGAATTTTGTTAAAAGAATATTACATCCTAAAAAATGTTTCATAAATCAGTATTGAAAAAAATTCCATTAAATTCGGTTTAAAATACTATTTTATATTTATTTAAAAGTGTCCAATCACGGAAGCAATTTCACGGAAAAAATGAAAGTGAGGCCATACGCTAATTTTGAATAGCCCTACAAATAAAAAATAAAATTAAAACACATTCTCGACGCAGTATATTCAGACTATCAACTGTCACTTTGGTTTGGTTTACCTATATTTATATGGTGTCCAGAATAAGATAGCGGGCCGGACAAAATTCACTCGAGGGCCGGATGTTGCCCGCAGGCTGGGGGTTGCCGACCGCTGGACTACACAATCAAAAAGTAGACGACAAATTTCTCCCTGCACCACTCTCTCTTTCACCTATAATTTTCTTCATCAAAACTGGATGGTAACAAATGAAAGAGAGAAAAAACTTAACATACTACTGTACATGCATAACCAAAATGTCAAATAAAACTTTACATCAAAAACATTTCCTACTAAATTCAAGAGAACTGGACTTTGAAAACATATTATTGCAGAAACGTCTTTCTGATGAATTTTTCATACTTAATTATATTGTTTTATAAATAACAAAAACTTGATGATTAATAAATCTTTTTTTATTATAAAAGAAAGAGAACTTCTTTTTTAATTTTTGATGCCTGTTAAACATTCTTCACCACCTGATCTTTTAATTGTGGGGAGATAGGTTATGTTTGGTTGGCACAAAAACATTTTCGCAGGTATGGTTGAACTTCTCTACACCCTCGTGGCTTACAGTTGTATCACTTTGTCTTCAAAATGCCCTGTGAATATCAAACTGTCCAATGTCTTCCTTTTTAACTCCCGCTTTCTGGAAATCTTTTTCATTCACATGTTCCTCGGTGTTCATATGTTTCGTCTATTAAATTATAAACGTTTCTCAAAACGAACTAAAAATTAACTGATGAAATAGAACAATTGTAATTTTATTTGGAATTGTTATTCCCAAGAAATATCAATTTTTTTACTATTGATACTTATTTCAGGATGTAGGCTGTGCGTTGTGGTGCAGTGGATATCGGCTCGGAACGAGACATCGGGGAAACGAGTTCGAATTCCAGTTAAATTCTTTGCATTCACTTACGGGCAAATACCGTTGGGAAAGGTATTAATCCGTCTCTTCCCTCCAGTTATGGGTTAAATAACAGGACAGATTGTGTCCTGGGCCTTGGCTATAAAGCAATGGCAACCTACTGCGGGATAATCTTCTGTCCAGTCAGTCATGTTTCTTTCCAGACATGATTGCCCAAATCGTGTATTACGTATGGCACTTGATTGACTTATTTCAACGAAAACTTCGTTCTTTAATGATTATAACGCGTGTATATATAAATAACCTTTAGTTATATAGTTAGAGATATTTAATAATAATGGATGGGTGATCTTTTCTGCGCACACCTGTCTCCTGGGGTGTTTAGCTAATCCTTGTTGGCGTGAACAGTAGTTTAACAAAGTCTGTGCGCTCACACCGTGGGCCATGATGAATTATGACTTCGTGCTGGCATATCTATTGATGGCTGTCGACCGGCTTCGTCTACCCATGTTTTATTCACAAGGTTAGCGTGAACTCTTGGTATGGTTTTCAGGTACTTCCCAATAGTGCTAAAATTATCGCAAGCCGAAATGTTCAATAAGTTACACTTCGAAAAATCAATCTGTTATGGAGTAGTTTTCGCACAGAAGGTTATAATCGTGCTATGTCGGTTGCTAATCGATTTAACGCACCCAAAATATTAGGAACCTGGTAATCTTCCACTGAACGCTGACTCCTTAGTATTCGGCTAACTGCCGACTAATATCAACTGCCTAGTAGTTCTGCTGAACTCCAATAGAAGTCTAAAGAACTCCTATGAACTTCCCAAGAACTTCCTGTTAACTCTTATCAATATAGGAGGGAGAGTCCATTATCAGTGTTCATAGTCGGAACGCTATGAAAAACGTTATTGGTATTAACTGAATTTTATTTCGGTCTAAACAATGCGGAGTTAATAAAGAGCAGGAAAATTGATATGGGGAACGGGTCTGCATTTTATATACAGAGTCATTTCAGTGGATGTGCGTGGGTGGTGTAGTGAATATCGGCTTGGAACGAGAAATCGAAGAGTCAATTTCGAATTTTAATTGAATTCGTGAATTCACGCGCGCAAATATACTTGGGAAAAGTTTTAATCAATCTCGGAATAAAATAGCAGAACAGATAGGGTTCAATAGCTTTGGTTGGTAAATCAGTCTACCGCAGAAATAAGTAGGAACGAAAATCTTCTGCCTAGCCAGTCATTAATTGAAAAAGAGATGATCGTCTAAGTGTGTGTCACGTATGTCCCTTAACTGACTGAGGCTTTACTGGACTGATGGATCTAAGATCTATCTGGATTTGTGTAAATGGTGAGTGTGGATCTGAGAATTAGTTCTCTTTTACTACTGATATTCGTCTAGCATCCATTCACACAAATTAAAATTTAAAATACTGGTTTTTACTTGATCATTCGTCACTTTTGAAAGTGCTCAAATGTTACCGAAGCAGAGCAACTATATAATTGCTTCAAAAACTTTTCAAAAACCATCTTAATCAGATTTTCTTATAAATTGTTTTCATTTTTTACATTGCTAGGACTTTTGTTCTCATCTTTACTGTCATATTCACGACGTTTCGGCCGTTGTGTGTTTCGACCTTCAGGTGATTAGAATTTTGAACCAAACTGCTTATTTTGATCTTTTTTCAAAAGTTCATACACTGATGTCCATAAGGGCACATGACTCAGATTACAGGGGGTGTCAGGTGACACTATAGTCGGACTACGATATCATCTTATTCCCCGTTGCCATATATCTGCACAGAAGAGTATCTAAACATATTTATAAATGGAACATTGTATGTGTATGTGTGTGTCCGTTACCTATAGACTCCGAAACGGCTGAACCGATTTTCTTAAAAATTTACACAGTTGTATTATAAGCGTCTGCGAATGTTCTTAGCTAGGGTTTGTGTCGAGGTAACCCCGATAAATATCGAAAATCGATAATCGAAAAAATCGGGTTATAGAAGGAGTGGTCCGATTTTAATCAAATTTGATATACTCATAGACAAAGACATAAGAAATGATATTCAAAAGTTTCAAGGTTGCAGTTCTTACAATAGTGCAGAAAATCAATAATATATATATATAAAAGGCAAGTGCAGAAAATCGATAATATATATATATATATATAAAGCAAGATGTTTGTGTGTGTGTCTGTTTATCTGTCTGTATGTCCTTTATACAAATCCACACTTTTTATCAAACTTCGCACACATATTCTTTAGGCTGAGTCGAAGATCCAAGACTATGGATTAGTTTTAAAGATTTCATTACACCCGAACATCGCCGGGCTATCCTGCTAGTGCTTATAAAACTAACCTGAAAGCGCCAAACAAATTTCTTTCACGCAAGAAGCAAGTGGGTACTTGCCAAACATCCTGTAAGTATCAACTTCTCCATGCGCTCCTTCCTCGTTACGTCTCTTAGAAATCTCAGCTGTATTTCGTGATGTTAAGTATAAGTTGTTGGTTTTTTTCGTTTGAATCATCTCCAATACCTGGTCGTTGCTTACAAGCTCGATTATGGTATCCTCAGAATCCTTCTGTAGAACCACATTTCTACTACTTCGATCTCTCGAAGTGGTTACCCAGCATAATAATCTGGCATTCTTTAATTTGTCGCCAATGAAATCTTCTTTCCTTTCAATATTCCGCTTAGCTTTTAAAGTGCCATGACAATTCACCTTCGGATCTCAGTGTCGCACTTTCTATCTTCTGTCAAAATCCTGGTATTTAAATTTCTGCACATGTTTGCTTTAGAATACTCGCCGTGTAGTTAGTATTTTAGGGTCCTCTTTTCCCGATGATCTCATTAATTTTTTAATAAGTTTATGTTTAGTCCTTTCTTCCCGCTTTCTCTTGCTACTTTTAGTGGTATATTCCGTATTTTCCTTTCCGTTACTGCAATCAATAAGTATCTTTTGCGTGTTTTATATTGTTAACATTCTAGTCGCCGATGACCAATTCTGGCAGGACTTCTAGTTCTCTCATAATTGGTTCCCTGCACACGTTGAATAAATCCGGTGAGAAGACACATCCTTAACTTACACGTCTTTCTATTTTTGTCTGTCTGTTAAACTCATTTACTTTCCCTATGTAAATTGGCTTGATGCCTGTATGGATTATTGATTCATCTAACGTCTTTCCCATATATGTCGAGGTTGCTGAGCATCTCTAACAAGTTTTTGTGTTGTACTTTGCGTATATAACACAGGTACACATCCTTCTGGATTTCTATCGCTCTTTCTGATAAAACTCTAAGCATAATTATCGCGTTCTTTGTTCCGTTGTCTTCGACATACCTGCACTGTACTTGCCCTATCTCTGGCCTGATTCTGCTGCCCACTTTGTTCATCAGAATCCGGAACAAACGATGTCTTTTGTTATGTAACTCATTAATTGTCGGCTGAAGTTAATTTGTATCTAGCTTTTTAGGTAGTGCTATGAAAATTTATATGCTTTTTTTTCCGGTACACTGCAACTGTTGTAGATTTTGTTTATTATTTCTGTAATTTTATCTACGCCGAATTCATCTCCATCTATCAGCGTCTCTATTACAATATCGTCTGGTTCTGTGGCTTTGTTTCTATTCAGTTCGGCCAGTGCACCTTTCACTTCCGGTGGCGAGAAATGTGTTTTGTTGAAACATACTTCCAGTTTCTTTACTCATACACACACACAACCAATTTTTTAATTTTTGTATAATATTAAAGTTCCCGATGAAGCAAATTCAATTTACTGAAATGATCATACGATCATATATTTTGGATTTATATATATATATATATATATATATATATATATATATATTCTTCATTTGTAAACGAGTTATTACGCGACCTAGATTTCTACTATGTGGTGTCTTCAGGCGATTTGCAATAACTGATTTTACCGTGTTTTTAAGAATACACACGTAACCGGGATTTTTTTTTGAACGCTCACATAATGGGGATTTTTTTGAATGCGCAACTTTCAAACTTAGAAAAAATTACAATGTTTTAATCCATGATTATATATATATATATATATATATATATATAGGATTAAAGGTCACGAAAATATTTGTTGGTATATTCATTTTTTTATTATTTGTCTTTTATCAAAGTTGGGAGTCCAGAAAAACGCTACCAAATTTCTTTAAAAAGTACATAAGCACATTTATTAATGCAAACCGTGCAGTAATAGCTTCAATAAAATCAAAAAATATGTCGTCGAGGTTTAAAAACAAAGAAAAATTTATATTGAAACATAAAACTTAACAAACCGATAATCCTCTCAAGCCTACTATTTCCCGTTTTCAGACTCCAGCCTATCAAATAGCCAAAATAATCACGCTTATCATACTTTCATGTGTTCCAAAGAAAAACAACATAAGCACTGTTAATGAATTTCTATAAATTGTACATGGTTCTTTTTTTGTTTTTTGTTTTTTTTTTTTGTCGTGTCGTGTCCTTTCAGGGCGTAATCGATCATGATCCTCTACTTCATCTTATTTTTTGTTGCACGTAATATATTTTGTCCTGTTATTTCTCTCAAACACTGCTATGCCATCCATTCGTTTAAGTATGTCACAAGCTGTTTTCCCCGGTATCTCTTTCTCTCTGTCCGGCCTGTGAGTATCAGATTCTCCAAGCCTCCCTTCCTTATTACGTGTCCCAGAAACTTCAGCTGTCTATTCCTGATGTTTGTACAAGTTTCCGTTTTGTTTTCATTCTCTCCAAAAGCTTGCCGTTACTCACATATAAAAAAAAACAAAAAGGGCCTTTTATTTTCCCTTGACAATGAAAAGCATTTTCGCTAAAAAAGAAATCTATTGAAATAATATTTTAATAAGTTATATTCATTTTCTCATTTTCATTCAAATCATAAAGCTAAAAATCATGATCAGCTTCTCTTAGTATATAGAATATGTAGCTATAAGATTTGAACATTGTTAATATGACTTTTTCCACCTAAAAATGTACTTCAAAATTAAAATTTTGTATCTTTGATTTTATTTCTAATAATTATCTAATTTACACTATTTTCATTGTTCGGCCTGCTGCCGTCATATTTGTTGCCATTTTCAGGTCGTTGGAATTTTGAACTTAACTATTTATTTCGTTCAGTGAGGTAAATTCATCCACGAGCCATATCTTTTGTAATTGACTCTAAACACAATACTTTTAACACTTCTGTATATAAAAACAACAAATTTAAACTCCCGCTGCCTTCTTTTTAATAGCGAACGTGACTATTGATAAGAAACAGCTTTTATTAAAAAATTAATTAATCGAACTCCCTTAATTTCTTCTTCATATACAATAAAAAATATATTACTATGTATAATCATCTATAGATTACAAAAATGAAAAGATTCTAATCTTGTTGTAATACAATAACAGAAATGTTCCTAAACACAGTAATGGTAGCAATTATATTTCTCTTAAGAATATTCTATCTACCTTATTGTCATTAGCAAAAGACATATAATATATGCAGGGATCATAGAACTACAACACTATTACACCGACTAACGTCATTTATCAAATATTATCCCTATAAAAAATATCTATGGCATTATACAATAATATGCAATTACATGAATAAATATTTATTCAAAACAAATCCGCATATGCATAAAATATGCATAAAATCACAAAATTATGAAAATATTAGAAAAAAATTCATTTTTAAAAATACAATATGTATAATTCAAAATATGAACCAGTATACGAAATATCTTTTAAAAAGGGCAATATGAGTACTAGTGGTAACTGTTCTAACACCTTCTGATAAAAATTCAAAATCAAGATAACATTTTGAAATACGTGACATGATAAAAATATTAATACAAGTCAACCAAAAAAGTTCTGTCCGTTTTTAAAGGAAAAACAGAACACGCTTCACAGTATGTGTAGTCTTCGAAGTAATCGCCATCGGCATCCAGCACCTTCTCTCAACGTGTCTCCAGCTGTTCAATACCCTTGCGGCAGAACTTAGGGGATTTTGACGCAAAGAAGTCCGTGATGCCTTTGCGCAAGTCTGCTTCGTTGAAGAGTTATGTAGGGAGTGGAAGAGGTGGTAATCGGATGGCGCAAGGTCAGGTGAATAAGGTGGATGGCACAAAGTCTTCCACCCAAGTTGTTGTATGGTATCCCTGACCACTTGCGAGACATCCAGCCTGGCGTTGTCATGGAGGAAAAGCACACCATTGCGATTCACCAGCGCTGGCTCCTTCTGGCGCAATGCCTGTTGCACACGTTTCACTTGCTGCGAGTATAGGTCTCCAGTGACCGTTTGGCCCGTTGGTAGCAGTTTATGATGAACCACTTGACAACCTGTCCACCAGACACAAAACATAATCCTGCGTGGGTGCATAGGTGGTCTTGTGGTGTGAGGGACAGCATCCTGAGGAGACAACCATTGTCTAGAACGCTTGGGAGTTTCGTACAAGACCGACTTTTTATCACTGGTAAGCACTCGATAGAACAAGGATGCGGTACGGTGGTGAGAAAGCAGCGATACGCAACCTGCCACTCGTTGTCCCTCGTGAACTTCCAACAGTGTTTACGGAACCCATTTGCTCAGTTTGTACGTCTTACATAGGCGGTGCAGGTGAAGTCTACCTGTTTCATAGGAAACGCTAAAGTTTTGCAAATTCACCACTCGTTAGACTACTGTCTTTTTCCATGGCCGCCTTCAGGACACCGTCATTCAAGACCTGTGGTCGTCCACTGCAAAGCTTATCATGGAGAGACAAATCTCCCGATTTGAATTTTCGAAACCAACGCCTTGCAATACGTTTATCCACAGCACTATGCCCAAACGCTTGACATATGCGGCGACTTCATGCAATTGCTGATAAGTCCATTTTGAAGTCGTCAAGCAAACAACACCGAACGAGATCTCTAGACACTTCCATCCTTCTCACAGCTGTCCGGCTTATAAGTGAAGGCCGGGCACAGTGCGCGTGTTTTTTTTATAACGTCTGATGTTTCTATTTCCGGCTATCCGAATTTGAAAACAATTGCTATACGCATGTCGTATGTATTTCAACTTTATTCAATGACTAATCAAAAAACAGACAGAACGTTTTTGGTTATCTTGCAGAAATATATAAAGCTAAAGTTAATAAACACTCACCTTTTATGAAAATGAACTTACTCCCTAACGATGACTAAAAATGTTGAAATTGTTTCAGGAAATAATATTGGGAAATAGATTTTTCATTGTAAAGCAGTTGTAAGGAAACAAGAAAAAAAAATAAAAAAAGGTTAAAAAAAATTGCCCGAGGTGTTCAGTTAGATTTACAAAAATACAAATAATGGCCGGCTACCCTAATTTACGGTGCTCATCCGTCTGTTTAAGTGAATAGCCACTCCCTATTGCAGACTCTAGCTCAAGCATATTTGTGTTTGTTCAGCACCCACAGGGCCCCCCTGCGGTCTATACAGTAGCTACACTGAGTAGATCTTAGTTACAGATATCATGATAAGCTTTGCAGTGGACGACCATAGGTCTTGAATGACGGTGTCCTGAAGGCGGCCATGGAAAAAGACAGTAGTCTAACGAGTGGTGAATTTGCAAAACTTTAGCGTTTCCTATGAAACAGGTAGACTTCACCTGCACCGCCTATGTAAGACGTACAAACTGAGCAAATGGGTTCCGTAAACACTGTTGGAAGTTCACGAGGGACAACGAGTGGCAGGTTGCGTATCGCTGCTTTCTCACCACCGTACCACATCCTTGTTCTATCGAGTGCTTACCAGTGATAAAAAGTCGGTCTTGTACGAAACTCCCAAGCGTTCCAGACAATGGTTGTCTCCTCAGGATACTATCCCTCACACCACAAGACCGCCTATGCACCCACGCAGGATTATGCTTTGTGTTTGCATATGAAGTTTGAAAAGTTTTGCTAAGATCTTATTATTAAGATATTGACACAGCACAAAAATGTAGAGAGGGTAAGAGTGATCCTGCACATGTTACAATTAGTTTAACTAAATTCAATATTTAAGTGTAAGAACCTGTCGCTGGAAACTGAGGAAATTTATTCGGGTAACTGTTGTAGATTCAGGGTGACGAATCGCACAAAATAATGAATATCATGATAAGTTACAGATTCTGGGAGAAAGAGTATGATCATAAAAAGATTCTGGGAGAAAGAGTATGATCAGAACAAGGTCAGTACCTGAGTCAGAATGACTTGTGGCTTAAACCAATTTCATTCATAACGCTTGAGTCAACCTACACTATGATTTTCAGGCACTTCCTAAGAGTGTTGCTCCCTTAAATTACCCTCACTAGATTGATAGCATGAAAGTCACAAATTGAACATTCTAAAATTCGAATCGGGATTCCAAGGTTAGCCAATCATGTGGCCATATTTCGATTATAAACAGTCGAATACGAGGCCACATTTTATTTCTTTCATACACACACACACACATATATATATATATAGCGAAAATTTATTTTATATTCAGTCAGTCAGTTAAGTACCATACGTGATACACGGTTGGGCGATCATGTCTCTTTCGAGACACGACTGACTGAGCAGAAAATTATCCCGCAGTAGGTTGCCATTGCTTTCTGCGGTAGACTGGTTGCCGACCAAGGCTATAGAACCCAATCTGTTCTGTTATTTAACCCATAACTGGAAGGAAGACACGGATTAATATCTTTCCCAAGGGTATTTGCGCGCAAGTGAATGCAATGAATTCAACTGGAATTCGAACTCGGCTCCCCGATTTCTCGTTCCGAGCCGATATCCACTGCACCACAACATGCAGAAAAATAAGCAATAATTTGATAGAATAATATTTTAATAATTTTGGTATTTAATAGGTTAATATATTAATTTTTTTTCTCACTTACTCTCCCAAGTATAGAATGTATTGAAAACTGCTCGGTGCAACTATGGCATGTAATTATTTAAAATTAATTTCTGAAATTTGATTGAAATTTACGAAGCTAACATCAAACGAAATGAGTAAGTAAAGAAGTTTCAAGCGATTTCTCGTGAAATAAGATTTCATTCTTTGAATGTTTCTTCGGAAATTAAACTGATTTTTCCATTTCGAATGGAATTTGAATTTTAACTAATGAAAACACTTAAGTAAATATTTTCCAGGTGTATCAATCTACTTATATGATCAAAATGTTTTGAAATATTATTTATCATGTCAGTCAGTGCCCCGAAGAAGACAATTTGTGCATTCCTTCTTTTTAATCCAACGAAAATTTGATCAAGTTTAATCGCAAGACACTATGAAAAAAAAAAAAAAAAAGGCGTAGGCTTTTAAAAGATTAAAAGGTTTTGCATAGTTGCGGATCTTACTGTGATTCTATGCATATGAAGTTTGAAAAGTTTTGCTAAGATCTTATTATTAAGATATTGACACAGCACAAAAATGTAGAGAGGGTAAGAGTGAGCCTGCACATGTTACAATTAGTTTAACTAAATTCAATATTTAAGTGTAAGAACCTGTCGCTGGAAATTGAGGAAATTTATTCGGGTAACTGTTGTAGATTCAGGGTGAGGAATCGCACAAAATAATGAACAACAAAAACAGATATTGAGATAGAAAAGTAGGTTTTATTGAACGTAAGATACAAACTTGAACGCAGATTAATAAATCCAGGAATACTATTAGTAAGAAATAAATATATACAAGTCTTGAATTGAAGTCGTTAGAAATAGTTTATCCGTGTATATTATTCTAGCTGAGGGGAGCTCAGAGCTAGTCTGCTCACTGGATAACTTCGGTATCTCTTGGAACTCTGCGTTACCGGCTTGCTCGGGGTGATATGATTAAAAAAAAAATACCATTCCATAGGGATGAAGGAATATGCCTATTAACGAAATCGAAAATCGTACTGAATACGGTGATCGTCCGAGCTAAAAAAGAAAAGATAAAGTGTAAAAATAAATATTGGAAAGGTGGTTATGTGAATAACTAAAGAAAAAAACGAATGATATTAGTGAAATAATTTCGGATGAAAAAAAAATAAGGAAATTGAAAAGATAAAAGAATAGATAAAAAATTGGAATAAAATACAAAAGTAAAACGAATGGTATTAATGAAATATTTGAGATTAAAAAAAATCAATGAATACAAAATATGACTTTTGATGTGAATAGATAAATGAATGGAAAAATAATTCACGTCGCATTTTGTGACATTAATACAGGTTGTTTCATTTTCTCGTCATGGGTTTTGGTCTATCGTTATTTTGTGCCGTCCAGATCCACCTGGATGACCCCAGAGTTGCATCTAGGATTGTTTGGGTCACTTTTCTCTTTTTTAACCGTGTAATTCTCAATTTATTCAAGGCCAAGTTTAAGGATTTTCCAGCGAAATTCCTCACAACAATTTTGATTGGAGAGCATATTGCTTGCCACCCTCGTCTTCTACAGTCATACAACAGCTATTGGTATTTGTTCAATTTGTGTCGGTGTGCAACTTCCATGTTCTATTCCCAATAACATGTGTATCAAACGAATTTATAAATATTTAATAATTACTTATATTGCAGTTTCATCAATGAAAGAATTAAAAACATTTAGGGTAATTCAGACGACTTCATCTTTGCTTCCTTGCCTTGTAAAATTTTGCAAAGTAATAATAACAAAAGAACCATTCTGTTTTCATTTACAATTATTCACTTGGCAATAAATACTAAAAAATAGTATGAAATACATAATTTATTTAAAACACTGGGGTGGCCTAATAATTATGGCCGGTATTGTATGTATATATATATATATATATATATATATATATATATATATATAGCAAATCTACAGTGTGCGATGGGTAAATTGTTGCTATTTGCCTTGGAAAATTTTGCAAAGTAATAATAACAAAAGAACCATTCTGTTTTCCTTTGGCAATAAATAGTAAAAATAGTATGAAATACATCATTTCTTTAAAAAAATGATGTGGCCTAATAATTATGACCGGTAAATCATATATATATATATATATATATATATATATAATCACGGACAAATATAATCGATAGACTTTCATGAACTTCGAACCTTTTCATTTTCTTGCGTAAAGCAAGGAAAATCTAATTACTTTTGTGTTCTTCAAAACTGCTTCGCTCGAATTCACAGAAAGCAAACTCGAAATTGATGCCAATAAATTCACTTTTCCTAAAAATATCGAATCAATATCAACTATCAAGTACGGAATATTCTAATAAAGCATTCTGCATTTCATATTTATCTCATTTTTATTTAGTGTAAGTTATTGCAAAATAATGTATGGTACAAAGAACTTTGTTTTCATATTGGAGAACCAAAGTAGCTTGACTAAAATGTTTCCGCAGTTTTTATTGTATTTTAGTTTTTGGTACTTTTTTTTATGACGATAAGTTCCGTGAATTTAATCATAAATATATTCTCGGGAAACAGTGGGAATTGAAAATACCGTAAATTTTGGCCTAGTTTTCAAGGCTAAAAAATGTTTCTGAAACTGGGAGTCAATTTATATGGCGGGTATAAAATGTAAAGCTTTATCAGACAGTTGTAAACAAGTGGATCGATATTCCTAACAATTTCTGTAAACCACTTACTATACCTCTAATAAGCTGCCACAAATATGAAGCAGTAAGGAGATGGTTATTGTTTTATTGAATCGGCCTTGTGTCATACATAACCGAACTCCCTACAACTTATAGGTTTACTCAGAATTATCAGAAGGTTATCAGCAGGTTGGAGATTGGAATGTGTGGAAGAATAAAAGTATACCTTTTGCAAGTTTGAATAGAAATTTATGAATGGAAAAGAGTAACATGAATTGCTAGAAGTTAATGTTTAATGAGAAAAACTATTAAGAAGTTAAGGTATCAAGAGTTCGTCGTAGTCATTGTAATAGTGATTTTATACGTACGTAGGCAGGAACGTATGTGTGTATGTATGTATGAGCGTTTATTGTTGGGTAGATGTGTCTCTGAATTTATCGCTCAGGATGAATGGTGAAAAAGGAAGTAGGTTAGACGTGAGAGGAGGGAGAGAAAGATCGAAACAATAATAATAACGATCGCTTGACGTTTGTCAAGGGTATGTGTTAATTGCTCGCCATCTTAAATCTCTGATGCGATGGTCGTCTTGTTCCGTCTTTATATCGTTTATATCGTTTATTTCTAACAAAATCAACGAGTCAGTGCTTAGCATTTGAATTTTAAAATCTAGAACTTGTTTTGTTCACTACAAATATATTCCACTACAATTAGCATTTGGTGATCATATTTGGATGAACGTATTTGGCACATTAACACAAAAATTAATATAAAACAATCAGTTGATGCTAACTTAATGTTTTTATCAGTAGACCTGAAGAATTTTAAATGTTCGCTAATTTAAACCGGTAAATTTAGGGCACCTACCAGTATGTATTGTTGGTTATTTGCTGGAAAACATAGATGAAAAGAAAGTACTGTTAATGTAGTAATATACAGGTAAGTGGTGTGACCATAGGTAGTTTCGGCACAGGTCATCGTATACTGTAATCTGACTTCATTTGCCGATCACTGGTATCCTACCGTATTTTTGAGGGTCGATCTATACGGTAGGTAGGAAATTGAGCTAAACATCTTGCGGTCGAGTTGTATGTCAGGTCGGTTTGTACATCACAATTTAAGGTAATTTAAATGTTTTTCTCGACCTACAGATTATAATCATGCCAGTCACGTTATTTTAATTTGTTAAGGAAATGGAAATTTTGCAAGAAAAAAAATGAATCATTTAGCTAACCTAATATCATTGTGATATCATGTTGACCTTTAGGAGAAAGAGATCGCAGATCATCACACTGCTTTGGCAACCGAAGTAAAAATTCGGAAAATTTTATGAATTGTTGGAAGGTGTCCATGAAACTAATTAAGAGATTTCTCAGAACGGACTTGCGATTTTAAGGATTGTCATCTGCATTTTTATTGATGGTCAAGGATTGGTTGAGAGTCTTCACCAATGAAATGGCGTAGGCGGATTCTGAACTACTTGCTTGACTTTGGAACTGACATTGGTTGATTGAATTTGACCAATGAAATATCAGAAAATAAATACTTATTTCCCCTTTCGTCGCTGAGCTGTGGTAGAATTCCGTGAGACAAGTTTTCAGTTTGAAGACAACACTAGGAGGAAGAAAAGACGAATCTGACTTTTACTTTTTTCTCCTCACTCCCGTAGGTCTTAAGCTCCAATATCGGAGATAGAGCGTGTATCAAAATAAAAACTGAGGACACTGATGGAAATGTCGCGTGGCAACAGATTTTATGCTTGTACGCAGTTTCAAGCCTGACAAAGAGCTCGTTAGCATAAATACCCTTGGAAAAGAAATAGATCCCAACACCTATAGATTAAGAGCAATGTAGACTCGTCTCTGTAGCTTTGGTTGTTGATATTCAATCAAGGGGACAGACAATTTTGAATTTAAACTTGTTGATTTTGGAGATAACAGCTCAACCTTTTAAAAAATACATTATATATCAACCACATCAAAAATAACTAGTGTGGTTAAGTCATAACAACAACATTTTTGTGGTATCCGGAATGGTTACATGTTTCTGGACACCATTAACGGTCAATATTTGAACCCGTGTGAAAAGCTACAAACCATATGTTGATTTTAATAATAGACAATACAACCTTCCTAGCCTTCACTATTTTTGACAAATCTTAGAATATGAACTGAATTACTCATACTTAACATAATATAGGATGTGCGGTTAATGCGGAAAGAGAAATCGTCAAGCCGGTTTCGAATTCCGGCTGCGCTCTTTCATTTCACTTTCGCACAAATACCTTCGGGAAAGGTATGAAAATGTATCTTTCCATCCAATAGCATTGGGTTAAAGAGCAATTCTTACCTTTCTATCTATCTGTCTGTCTGTCTGTCCTAATCTGTTCATTACATATACATTATACAAAGGTTTCACTCGAAGCAAGGCAGGACCGCCACTGGTGCTCAGGAGGTTACATAGAGAGAAAACACAGGGTACAGGAGACACCGAAGAAAGGTTGGGATTGGGAATGTGAATGGTATTTAGCGGGGTAGAAAATGATACTTGACGTTGCATTTAAACTTTTGGAAGTTGTAGCTATTACGGAAGCAAATATAAGGAAGGGAGTTTATTGTGGGGACCTGCCTCACAATTGGACTCGCCCACACCTTTATAATATGGCTACCGACTCTGAGTGGGAGTAACTGAGTAGTAGCCACAGAGTGAATGAGTGAGTCAGGACGCTGCGAGAGAAAGTACTCTCCAGTCCTCGTTTACCATTACACTACGTTTCCGAGAATATAATACTAAACCTTAAATCAGAGTTCGTGTAAACTTTCTATGGCCCTTCGGTCATAACAGAGTTCCACAGACGACGGGATGTGCGAGAAAAGAAACTGAGGGAGTAGAAATGGTGGTTACATTCCATTCTTTATCTATCTATCTATCTATCTATCTATCTATCTATCTATCAATATTCTTTATCTATCTATCTATCTATATTCTTTATCTATCTATCTATCTATCTATCTATATATATATATATATATATATATATATATATATATATTCTTTATCTATTTATCTATCTATCTAACTATCTATCTATCTTCTTTATCTATCTATCTATCTATCTATCTATATATATATATATATATATATTCTTTATCTATTTATCTATCTATCTAACTATCTATCTATATTCTTTATCTATCTATCTATCTATCTATCTATCTATCTATATTCATCTATCTATCTATCTATCTATCTATATTCTTTATCTATCTATCTATCTATCTATCTATCTATCTATATTCTTTATCTATCTATCTATCTATCTATATTCTTTATCTATCTATCTATCTATCTATATTCTTTATCTATCTATCTATCTATCTATATTCTTTATCTATCTATCTATCTATCTATCTATTTATCTATCTATCTATATTCTTTATCTATCTATCTATCTATCTATCTATCTATCTATCTATCTATCTATCTATCTATATATCTATCTATCTATATTCTTTATCTATCTATCTATCTATCTATATTCTTTATCTATCTATCTATCTATCTATCTATCTTCTTTATCTATATTCTTGATCTATCTATCTATCTATCTATCTATCTATATTCTTTATCTATCTATCTATATTCTTTATCTATCTATCTATCTATCTTCTTTATCTATATTCTTGATCTATCTATCTATCTATCTATCTATCTATCTATATTCTATCTATCTATCTATCTATATTCTTTATCTATCTATCTATCTATATTCTTTCTATCTATCTATCTATCTATCTATATTCTTTATCTATCTATCTATCTATCTATCTATCTATCTATCTATCTATCTATCTATCTATATTCTTTATCTATCTATCTATCCTATTCTTTATCTATCTATCTATCTATCTATCTATATTCTTTATCTATCTATCTATCTATCTATCTATCTATTCTTTATCTATCTATCTATCTATCTATCTATATTCTTTATCTATCTATCTATCTATCTATCTATATTCTTTATCTATCTATATCTATCTATCTATTCTTTATCTATCTATCTATCTATCTATATTCTTTATCTATCTATCTATCTATATTCTTTATCTATCTATCTATCTATATTCTTTCTCTATCTATCTATCTATCTATCTATCTATCTATCTATCTATCTATATTCTTTATCTATCTATCTATCTATCTATATTCTTTATCTATCTATCTATCTATCTATCTATCTATCTATCTATCTATCTATCTATCTATCTATCTATCTATCTATCTATCTATCTATCTATCTATCTATCTATCTATCTATCTATATTCTTTATCTATCTATCTATCTATCTATCTATCTATCTATCTATCTATCTATCTATCTATCTATATTCTTTATCTATCTATCTATCTATCTATCTATCTATCTATATTTATTTATCTATCTATCTATCTATCTATCTATCTATCTATCTATCTATCTATCTATATTCTGATGCGCAGGGGGCTACGTAAGGGTAAAAAGAATGGAAAAGAGAAAACCGGAAACCGCATCCTAAACAGGAAACAAGGGATGAGCCTCTTCACCTGTTCAATAGATGTGGGTGGAGTGTGAACAGGGCGATAGTTCAGTCTATCTACTCCAATTGAAAAAAAAAAAATAAGGAAAAGAGTGAAAAGATTGGAAAAGAGAAAACCGGAAACCGCATCCTAAACAGGAAACAAGGGATGAGCCTCTTCACCTGTTCAATAGATGTGGGTGGTGTGTGAACCGGGCGATAGTTTAGTCTATCTACTCCAATTGAAAAAAAAATAAAAATAAGGAAAAGAGTGAAAAGATTGGAAAAGAGAAAACCGGAAACCGCATCCTAAACAGGAAACAGGGGATGAGCCTCTTCACCTGTTCAATAGATGTGGGTGGAGTATGAACCGGGCGATAGTTTAGTCTATCTACTCCAATTGAAAAAAAAGAATAATAAAGGAAGAGTGAAAAGATTGGAAAAGAGAAAACCGGAAACCGCATCCTAAACAGGAAACAAGGGATGAGCCTCTTCACCTGTTCAATAGATGTGGGTGGTGTGTGAACCGGGCGATAGTTTAGTCTATCTACTCCAATTGAAAAAAAAATAAAAATAAGGAAAAGAGTGAAAAGATTGGAAAAGAGAAAACCGGAAACCGCATCCTAAACAGGAAACAGGGGAATGAGCCTCTTCACCTGTTCAATAGATGTGGGTGGAGTATGAACCGGGCGATAGTTTAGTCTATCTACTCCAATTGAAAAAAAAGAATAATAAAGGAAGAGTGAAAAGATTGGAAAAGAGAAAACCGGAAACCGCATCCTAAACAGGAAACAAGGGATGAGCCTCTTCACCTGTTCAATAGATGTGGGTGGAGTGTGAACCGGGCGATAGTTTAGTCTATCTACTCCAATTGAAATAAAAATAAAAATAAGGAAAAGAGTGAAAAGATTGGAAAAGAGAAAACCGGAAACCGCATCCTAAACAGGAAACAAGGGATGAGCCTCTTCACCTGTTCAATAGATGTGGGTGGAGTGTGAACCGGGCGATAGTTTAGTCTATCTACTCCAATTAGTCTATCTACTCCAATTAGTATATCTACTCCAATATATATGTGTGTGTGTGTGTGTGTGTGTGTGTGTGTGTGTGTGTGTGTGTGAAGTGATATCTATCTCAGTTTGTTCGTGCCTTGAGCTGGCAACCAGTCGAGAAGAAGGAAACTTCTGAATTCAAAATCAACCCGAAGGAGAATATGATCCCTCTATCTACATTGCCTCAGACACAAACCTTCTGCTACACCTGCAGTTCATACTGGGACCAAATAGGTTATTACTCTCGTGGCTTTTTCCTTATAGGATACAAATCCTATATCATCTAACAATTAACTCAAACGAAAAAGTAAAATTTCACACCCACATAATTGGATCAAAATGACAATAAACATTTTGGAAAAACCCAGACCTAGGCAAATTTCACAAGTCAGTGTTAAAATTAAAATTCTAGATTCTGATTGGATAAGAAATAAAAAATTGATCTATGACCTTTTTTTCTTTTTTTATAAGTGTTTCACCCCGAGCAAGGCATGTCACTGCCACTACTGTGCAGGGGGCTACGTAGAGTGGAGAAAGGCTGATTAAATATAGGAAATGACAGAGGGTGGGTGATAGGCGGGTAAGGATACCGAGAATGAAGGTTGGGTAGATGAGAGTGTTGTGAGAATAGTTGGGAGTTAGTGTGATAGGAGGTGTCTATTGACGCTATATTTAAACACCTGGAGATTGTAACTGTCGGGAAAGCAGACTTGTGGAAGGGAGTTCCACAGGCGGGAAGCGCGAGAAAAGAAGCTGTTGGAGTAGAATTTACGGTTACATCTTATTTGTTTAACTGTAAAAGGGTGGGACCTAGTTGCTAATCTAGTATCTCGTGTAAATTCGTGCTTATGCGGCACCAGTGATCTAAGCTCATCGGAGCAGAAGCCAGGAAAGTACTTGTAGAAGAGGCACAGGGAAGCCACATCACGCCGGTGTGAGAGCGGCTGCAGCCGGTCTGCCAAGTCAGTATCAACCACGTTACAGATCCTCCTTTGTATTTTGTCAAGAAGCCCAAGGAGAGCAGCAGGAGCACCCGACCAGATATGACAGCAATATTCAATACACGGGCGGATGGTAGATTTGTATATGTGCAGAATAGATTCAGGTGGGAAAAATTTCCGGGCCCTGCACAGGGAGCCCACTTTCATAGCAGCAGATTTGGCAATGGATTCAATATAGTCATTCCATTTGAGGTTCGCCGAGAGTGTAAGGCCAAGGAGGCGTAGTATTTTACTCTCTGGGAGGCTAGCCTGTCCCATGATAATGGGAGGTAGATGCGATTGTCTATGGTGATTAGTTGATAACAGCTTTGTTTTAGAGGCATTTAAATTTACCAACCATTTCCTACCCCAGGTCACTACGGATTGGAGGTCCCTTTCTAGTACGGCAGCGAGGTTCACTTTGTCATCCAGACCTGGTTTCTGATCGATGCGGGAGTAGATTGTTGTGTCGTCGGCATACATGTCAACTTGGGATCTAATGGTGTCGAGGAGATCATTAATGTAGATCAGAAAGAGCGTGGGACCTAGGATAGAACCTTGAGGACCTCGGAGAATTTTTTTTCAACTCGAAAATGGGTATGCTGTTGGAGCCGGTCACATGACTGAAATCCACCACTTAAACCACATCCCTTGACCGGTCACATTAGTCCGAGCTTCGAGCGAATCTGAGAGACGTCAACAGAATGTAAAGAATAAATTTCAAGAAGCCGATCTACACGTAGGGCGCGTCACACATTCGTTTTTCTTCTCCTTCCCTTTTTCTTTGTTCGTCTTCACCAACGCACTGTCAAAGAAAACAACAACAACAACAACAACATGATATTTCAACTGACTTCAATATGTACAATCTCCTTTATTGCCTGACTTTCCTCTTCACTTTTTCTCTGGCCATAAAAAGCAAAAGAACACAGACTTTTATTGGCAAACATTTTAATCTTTTTACATACACGCATTCTGCTACTATCAACTATGAATTCTGAAATTCAGTGGAACATTTAAATACTTACATTTCTATTTGAACAACTAATTAAATGCATTTTCTCTATGAACATTTTATTTTTCTTCTATCAATTTTGTTATTCTGTTAATAAAAATTTTACTTTAATTCACAAACGAAATACTTTAACCTTCCGCATTTCAAAAACTAACCTTCAATCTTCTGATATTTAAAATTGTGGTGATTTCGGTTGCATTTGACAAAGATTAGCCAAGCCCCCCCCCCATCTTATAATAATCAATTTTAAATGATGTTTATCAAAATATAAGCAGAGAATATGCTTAAAAATCTCATAGCCGCAAAATGTAAATGTTGTATTAGATTTTATTAGTTTCGTTACATAACACGACGAACACTACACAATCTCATCATATGTAGTTATTTATTTATTTATTATTATTATTATTAATAATATTAATATTATTATTAATATTATTATTATTATTATTATTGAGACTATGTAGACAAAACTAGAAGTGAAGGATTGGTGTGGTCCTGTCAAACACATTGTGGAAGAGAGTTAATGGGATGGACCTCCACGTGAGAAGAAAACGTCTACATAATGACATATCCAGTGGTTATTTCACTGAGTAGCCCATGGAAAATATAAATCAAGTGCGCTCAAAATTTGCCAGAAGGAACGCACGAAGACGGCAGAAATAGGATAGGAAATTGCAAAAATTTACGTAACAAAAGCTGGGAAATTGCTTCATCCGAGAGTCAGAGGTAGACGGTTCGTCCCTCTCTTACCACTCCGGAACATCTCTCTCTTTCTCTCTCTCTCTTTCTTTCTCTCTCTCTCTCTCTCTCCCTCTTATTTATACTCTTACTCTAGAATATTTCTCTCTCTCTCCTTTTCTTATTTATACTCCCAACCCGGTACATCTCTCTCTCTCTCTCTGTGTCTTATCTATAATCTGAACCTGAAACACCTCTTCCTCTCTTATCTATACTCCCACCCCGGAGCATCTCTCTCTCTCTCTCTCTCTCTCTCTTATCTGTACATCCCCTAGAACATCTCTCTTTCTCTCTCTCTCTTTCTCTCGATTTTCTCTCTCTCTTTCTCTCGATTTTCTCTCTCTCTCTCTCTCTTACCTCTACTCACACCGCGGGGCATCTCTCTCTATATATATCTTATCTATACACCCACCCAGGAAAATCTCTCTCTCTCTCTCTCTCTTTCTCTCTCTCTCTTTTATCTATGCTCCTATGCATAACATTTCTGTCTTGTCTATACTGTCATTCCGAAACATCTCTTTCTTTCTCTCTTTCTTATTCCCGACCCGGCACTTATCTATACTTACTTACACACACACACACACACTCTCTCTCTCTCTCTCCCCTTGAAATCACAATATTCAAAAGAAGACGTTAGTTCAGAAAAGAATTTAAATCTAATGATGTCGGTTTAGATGAAGGGTTGAGAAGTATACGGTTTAGCAATAAAATGTAACGATCCTACCAGAAATGTCACAAAAATTAAAAACACACATACACCAACATGGGCATATATACATAAATAGAAAATCAATCCAACATATAAAAACAACACAACTAAATAGATATTACCACAGAGAGACAAAAGCACACAAACACACACAAAAAAAAAAACCCATATAAACACACAATATACAAGAATAACCATTTAAAGTCAAAAAAGGAAAACACAAATCTATCTATCTAAATTTATATATAAATAGAATTTGGCTCTGTGTGTGTGTGTGTGTCTGTGTGTGTGTCCGTTACCTATAGACTCCGAAACGACTGAACCGATTTTCTTGAAAATTTACTATAAACGTCTGCGAGTATTCTTAGCTAGAGTTTATGTCGAGGTACCCCCGACAAATATCGAAAATCAATAATCGAAAAAATCGGGTTATAGAAGGAGTGATCCGATTTTAATCAAATTTGATACACTCATAGACAAAGGCATAAGAAACGATATTCAGAAGTTTCAAGTTTGCAGTTCTTACAATAGTGCAGAAAATCGATAATATATATATATATATAAAGCAAGATGTTTGTGTGTCTGACTGTTTATCTGTCTGTATGTCTTTTATACAAATCAACCATTTTTATCCAATTCTCACCAAACTTCACACAAATATTCTTTAGGCTGAGTCTGAGCTCCAGGACCATGGATTAGTTTTAAAGCTTTCATTACACCCGAGCAACGCCGGGCTATACTGCTAGTTACATATATATACATATATAAGTAAAACTTATCGTTACTTCCGATATAACACATCTTTAGACAAGCGTGAATTTTTTCCTCTTATGAATATATATATATATATATATATATATGTGTGTGTGTGTGTGTGTGTGTGTGTATGTGTGTGTGTGTGTGTGTGTGTATACTATATACGAAATAAATGCGATCTCTTCGGTTTAAAATGTGTTCTTTTTTCTTAAATTAAAAATGTTTTTAAAGCTTTTAGTTTATTTTTAATTTGGACATAAGAGATTGGTTTTAAAATTTCTAATAAACTAAAATTCTACTGTAATTCAATACTAATTTCAAACGGATGAAAGGAATTTTCTTTTTGAAAAGAAAACATCGCTGATTTTGTCGCCATTTTAGCTTCTGTCATCGCCATGTAACTCTTTATTAAATAGAAGGGTTTCAAAAATAAAATATACTTTTTTGAAACTTTATTTGAGAAATATTGCCTGATTTAAAGTTTAATTAATCTGATTAGAAACATATATTACTAACGTTTAGTTGAACTTATCAGAGAAATGCTTTTTTCACAGAGGAAGTTGTTTTAATTAGATATTGACTACTCTATTGACAGCATGACAACCGGAAAATTTAACTCTAGTATTCTGCATAGTATCGGTAAAGACAACTGTAAAACATGAGTATCAGGCGAGAGACTGGAAGATTAACAACAGAACCATATGTCAAAATGCAATGTATAGTGTTGTGACTAGATTTAAAAGGAATTTTATTGAGTGTGATTTGCTTTGATTTAATGTAGATGGCCTCCAATATCTCAATGTTATTTTTGCTGTGTGTATGTGTGAGTATTATTGTGTTATCGATTAAAACCTGTCTAATATTACGTACATGGCTATGTTTATCTAAGAAATGTTGTTAAATAGTACTATGATCAGAAAGGTAACAGGTAAGTCTACGGGAGAGCGTGGTTGTACTAAAACCAATATATGTAGTGGGTTTATCATTAGTATCAGGGAACAGGCGTGTAAATTGATACAGTAGATTTTCTGTAGAGGATTTAGTTGTGTGGTTGCGGGGTTATTAAAGACGAAGGGGTCAATTGTTTAATTTTTTTTTCATAATACATGATGAGTTTAATTATTATTATTATTATTATTGGTTTTAACATTTCTACCTATTATGTTTTTGAGTGTTGTTTCATCATGTTTGTAATTATTATACATTTGGTTGCAATGTATAACTTAATAGTCTGATGTTTATTTTGAAGCACATTATCATTATTAATATTATCCATTTTGACAAAGATATTATTAAGTTGGTCTAGATACATTTTAATTTGTTATTCAATGACGGAGTAACGAAATCCATTGAAGAAGATATCATTTGTGTGAGCTGAATTAAGTTTTTATAAAAGCTAATTTATATCGTTGGAGGCATTCACTATTATAATTAAGAAGACACGAGTTTATGTTAGTTGGTTTCTTATCTAGAGAAGAAATAAATCCATGTGTGCCGGAATCAATAAATACATCAAGGTATGGAATTTTATTATTAATATTATGTTCTAACGTATATTTGAGGACGGAGTGATTCCCAAATTTGTTCAATAAAACAAAAATGTCATCTATGTATCTTGTATAAATAAATAAATAAATAAATAGAGGGTTTATTATGGTCATTAAGTATTTTATTTTGTTTGCTCAATGTGCCATATAATAATTAGAAAAGGAACCTAAAACAGATCCAATTGCAATACCATCTATTCGAGTATGCACTGCGTGCCAGAATTATATACAAATCGATTTTTTTGTTCTAACTCCGATAGTTTGAAAAAAAATATTGAAACTTGGCACGTTATATGGCAACACTAACACATGTGCAGATCTAAAGTTCTAAGCTAATCTGTGAAATAGTAAACAAATGGCAGCCATTTTGGTGACTTGCAACCTGTTTCAGCGTGCCAACTTTATATGCAAGATGTGACGTAAAGGTGCTTTGAGTCAAGCTGAGAAGTCTAAAAGTGTTTGAAATAAGTTATCTACCTTAGAAATAGTCAAAGAACTTTGCAACAGACGTTCTCATCAGGTGATATACGTTCTGACTACTACTACTAGTAATAATTACTAATACTAAAATATAATGTCCCAAAACGGTTGAGCACTCTCTTCATTTTTTTTTTTTTGTAAAATGAGGTATATGTAATTTATGCTTATTGGAAGAACTTAAAACTTTGAAATTGTTTAGTAAATTAACTAAACAAAAGATGAGTACATGCAAACAATAAAATGAATATCTGGTCAAATACGTTAACCCGGATGAACAAAGATGCTCCTATGTATACATTTTTACATTACATTTGATTTTAATGTCATTTGATTTTCACTAAAATAAAAACAAGTAATCCTTTGTGATCCGAGGCACAAAACGTATAATCTCTGCCCCAAGATATTCTATCTATTAATTTTAATTTTAATTTAAATTATAAAATTTAACTCTCTGATTTCATGTTTAAGTTTTATTACAAATCAAATCAAATAGCACAATTAAAAAAAATTAAAAATCGCATCCCAGCATTATAATATGTAACTACTTTGAATAACGCGAGAACCAAAAAATGAAAACAGCAGAACCGTCTGTCCACAATGGGCACCTGATTATTGCGTAGCGCATGAAATTAGTGCTACAGTCGTAGGATAATATGGATATTTATTAATATATATAATTTAGAAACATGATCGCCTAAGCGTGCATCACGTATGGCACTTAACTGACTGTTCGTTAGAGAATAATTCTGTCTATAACGACTGACGATATCGAAAGGTTGAAACCAAGGTAGCGTGATCGGCTGATCTTTCTAATTTGATTTTCAGTACATAAACTGGATGTGCGTTGTGGTGCAGTGGATATTGGCTCAGAACGAGAAATCGGGGAGCCGAGTTCAAATCCCAGTTGAATTCATTGCATTCACTTACGCGCAAATACCCTTGGGATATGTATTAGTCTGTCTCTTCCTTCCAGTTATGGGTTAAATAACAAGACGGATTGAGTTCTATAGCCTTGGCTGGCAACCAGGCTACCGCAGAAAGCAATGGCAACCTACTGCGGGATAATCTTCTGCACTATCAGTCATGTCTCTTTCGAGACATGATCGCCCAAGCGTGTTTCATGTATGGCACTTAAAGGACTGAGTATATTTAAATTGCATGTATCAATTTGTATTATCTGTTTGTATGAATAAAAAATCATTACTTTAAAAAAAGCTAGCTCGTTCTTAAATTTCGCCGAAACAAAAGCCAACTTACAAAATGTTTAAAGCATTCAACTGAACTCTATGCATGATTTTATTACCACGGAAATGTCCGAATGTTTTATTCATCCAAGCGCTTTTGACCATATTTTTAGCCATTATCAAGGGTAAATTTTCTTTTTCCTATTAATTGAAGATATGGGTTGTTTTATGCATGTATTTAGAGTCATATGAATGTTTTATTTTCCAAACACGGTCAGCACATTGTGGCGGTGATTATATTTGATATAATTGAGTGTTTTCTTTTCTTTTTTATTAATGATGCTTTCATTATTGTTGGCCTTATGGTACATGTGAATGATACTATTCTATTTGTATTATCGACGTGCACATTGCAGAAGTAGTTTGGTGGGTCTTCATGTGTATATCAAATGAAACCTAATAAAGCTATGATCAGAGAGATGTAACATGGAGTAACATGGAGATGTAACATGGAGTAACATGGAGATGTAACATGGAGTAATACCGAATATAATCGTTTACTAATTTGGATTATTCAGGCATACAGTTTCTTTGGGAACATATAAATTCGTAAATAATATTGCTTCACTGTAATTTAGATCTTGCAGGTGAATTTTTTTTTTTTTTTTGCAATTACAAGAAATTTAATCATCTTTTTAATAAAAAATTAAAACCGCTTAGGTTATTGTCAAAAATAAAAATCAAACTAAAATATCTAAATTACAGAGAAGCAATGTTATCTTCGATAATACAAATATTGTTATTCCCCCTTTCCCTCCCTATATATCAGTCACCTTCTAATTTGTTCTCACTACTATCACGCCACATTCTCTCTCTCTCGATATATATATATATATATATATATATATATATAAACTTATTTATAAATGGATCTTTGTCTTGTCTCTGTGTGTATGTGTGTGTGTGTGTCCGTTACCTTTAGACTTCGAAACGGCTGAACCGATTTTCTTGAAAACTTACACAGTTGTACTATAAGCGTCTGCGAGTGATCTTAGCTAGGTTTTGTGTCGAGGTACCCATCAAAAATCAATAATCGAAAAAATCAGGTTATAGAAGGAGTGATCCGATTTAATCAAATTTGATACACTCATAGACAAAGATATAAGAAACGATATTCAGAAGTTTCAAGTTTGCAATTCTTACAATAGTGCAGAAAATCGATAATATCTATATATAAAAGGCAAGATGTTTGTGTGTGTGTCTGTTTATCTGCCTGTATGTCTGTATTTTTTTCAGCCCTTTTATTTTAGTTTTTGCTTCGTGTTTGGTTCTAAGTAGGTAAAATTGTACTTCTTAGTCTAAGCCATGATGCTATTTACTCAGAGTAATTATTTAGCCTTCAAAATTCAGTTTACAACGAAAAAACTTATTTCATATAGATAGCAGGAAATCAAAATATGACTTACATCCATTCATTTTTCTTTCACTCTACGGTTTCGCTTTAACTGGAAACAACTATTGCTTTTTAGTCTTTCGTGCCACGTCCAAAGAGTCTGAGCTCCAGGACCATAGATTAGTTTTAAAGCTTTCATTACAGCCGAGCAACGCCGGGCTATACTACTCGTATATATATATATATATATATATTCCTCTCTTCTACTTCTTTCTAGCGTTTCCCTCTTTCTCTGTTCCTTTTTTTTATGGATAACTGCATTTATATGTATTATAATACACACACAATCACACACGTATATATATATATATATATATATATATATATATATATATATATATGAAATTAAGTAATATTCTTTCTAATTGGTGGAGTCAATTCCACGTAGGATCTTACTCCGATGAGAACATCATGTTAGAAATTGACAAATATTGCAATAAAAATTAATCGAACAAATTTATGAGTCTGTTGCTGATAATTTATTTCGTGAATATTAAAATTATTCAACTCATCATATCAAACTTTTTACAAAATTGAATGGGTTTAAATTACCCAGATATAAGGAATAGTGGTGAAAGTGGAAAAGGGAACACATTTTGTTTTTGAGAGAGGGAGTAAAGTTTTCAATATTAAAAATTTAAATGCGGTTTTCATGGTTACTCTTGTGAATTTTTGACTTCGTTTAGACTAATCGTCATTCGTAGTCGAGAGGTCTAAGACGCGCCAAATCACTTGGTGGCTTCCTCTATGTGGAGAGGGGTCGCGAGTTAGAATCCTGCCGAATGACACACATTTACGTACCAAAAATTTATCGAAACTTGAGACACCTATCCAGATAGGGAAAGCCTCCAAGTGACCTGGCGCGTCTAAGACCTCTCGACCGCGAATGGCGATCAGTCTAAACGAAGTCAAATTAAGCCTATAACACAAGGCCGGTAGAAATAAATATATAATACTGTTTGATTATAACAGAATATCTACTTAAATACGAGTATCGATCAAAAATAATGTTCAAACAAATCATTTCAAATTGTCACTTTATGACCATTTCTTTAACCTTCGTTAATTTCCGTAACATGTTTACATTTATTGACAGTACGATACATTTCAAAGCAGATATGGTTATTACGATGAATTCGAAAATTGTATTATAGGCTTAATTTGACTTCGTTTAGACTGATCGCCATTCGCGGTCGAGAGGTCTTAGACGCGCCAGACCACATGGAGGCTTTCCCTATCTGGATAGGTGTCTCAAGTTCGAATCCTGCCGAGTGACGCACATTTTCGTAACAAAAATTTATCGTAACTAATCAGGCAGGTAGAAATAAATATATAATATTTCCCTATTATATATATATATGAATCGGAATCTGACAGAGTATGATAAAGAAAAAAAGGAAAAGTTTAGCAATCTCACATGTTTCGCATTTATTAAAGTTTCATCAAAGAATGAGACATGAAGAAAAAGAAGAAAGAAATTCTGTTATTTTTATTTTTGCGTTGTTTGATTTTCATTGGTTAATCATGTTTCACGGGCAGTCGACTATTAAAACAATGTTAGTATAATTTGTAGAACTCCGCATACAAGGAGAGACGACGCGTTCATCTGAAGTTTCAAAACATTAAAGGATTCCAAGACACTCTGCAAATCTATAAATATTTCTTTATGTATATATGTATAAAAGTTCCAGTTTACAGTATTTACATTATTCCGGCTATTGTCCTCATCTTTGTTGCCATTTGTACGACCTTTCGGTCGTTGTACGCTCCGGCCTTCTTTTAGGTGCTAGGAATTTCGAAACGAACCTTTTATTACAATCACTAGGGTATATGAACTCCATTTCTTGCGTAAAGCCTCGATTGAGTTATATCCCTCTAACCCTGCAAGTTACTTTACGCTCATCAAATATGTTAGCACTGCTTTTTTTGTCTCTCTTTATCTCTATCTGACTTGTGAGAAACAGATTTCCCAAGCCTTCCTTCCTCATTATATATCCGAGGAAGTTTAACTGTCTTTTCTTGATGTTTAGCATTAGTTTCCTTTTCGTTTCCATCCTTCCCAAAACCATTGCTTATCCATGAAATATTTAAAATCGATATTGGTGTGCCGAGAAGTTAGCCTCATATATTCTCTCAGGTACAATCATTGCTCACAAAGGAGGTTCTTAATGATATGACGAGCCGACATCCAAGACTAGTGGTTTGATTTGCCGAAACGACATGAGATCTGCTGCTAAACGCACGTTAATGTGTCCTAATGAACTTTATGGGAAGATCGTATATGATCTTTTTCGGTTCATAGGTTTTTATTTGTTATCGATTGCATTCATCGCTTCAGTTGCATTCATTTAACTACCAGCTTCCATCCTGAATGGAAAACCTGGAGTCAACCACCATGTCTCCGAGCTGAGTAGGAGTAGCTTCATAAAATGGACAATTTAGATTGTGGCTTAATAAGCTGAGAATGTAAAATAGTGCTGATAAATTCAAATTAATTATCACAATTTACTCCCTCAGTCAGATATCTTAAATGACATATCCCTTCTAGATATGGGCAATCATGGCTCGCCACGGGTTATTTTTTTATTAATGTATAAATTATTAGAATTGTTCTTCGGAAATGTGGCGAATTGGCTTTCCGTTGTTTTTTTTTTCTGTTTTGAATTCAGAGTTTTTCACATGGACACAGTCTACTCTTTGAGTATTGAGTTTTGTTTAATGACATATCAACCCCTGTGGGTTATTTAATACCAAAGATTTAGAGTTTTAAGGTATTTTGAATTGTCCGGTTATAGTGAGAAGATTGATTTTGTCAGAGTTGAAAAATTTTTTGTAATTTTTTTTAATTTTAGAAAACGGAAGATGTTTTCTAGTTTTGTACTAAAAAATGTATTGCTGGTAACAATTTTTCTTCAAAACTCTATGTTTTTCTATAAAAGTCTATTTTTATGTGCGTTGTGGTGCAGTGGATATCGACTCAGAACGACAAATCGGAGAGCCGAGTTCGAATTCCAGTT